>QXDU01000275.1:0-453317 GCA_003717275.1 Protomyces pachydermus | reverse complement strand
CAGGTTGGCTTGAAAAGCAATACCATATCCATCTGCAGTCTTTCCACCGGTTCGTTGAATATTGTAGTTTGGCGTTGACAGTGCTGCTATGGGGGCAGTCAAGAGTTGCTTCGCGAACATTCCCAGGTCGAATCGCTCTAGATCGGACATGCCGGCATTGAAGATGCAGGAATCAATGTGCTGTTTTTGATCGTAGCCAAAGACGCCGAGAGGGCGGATGACTGTGACACCTGGGGTGTCGGCAGGCACGAGAATAACAGACTGCTTCTTGTATTCGGATGAAGCATTGGGTGAAGACTTGCCCATGACGATGTAGATTTTGCAGCGAGGGTCACCGGCACCTGAAATCCACCACTTGCGGCCGTTGAGAACCCAATCACTGCCCTCCTGCTTCATGGAGAGACCAATGTTGGTGGCGTCTGAGGAAGCAATGCCAGGTTCAGTCATGGCGAAAGCAGAACGAATCTTGCCGTCCATGAGAGGACGCAGCCAAGTGGCCTTTTGCTCGTCTGTGCCGTACTTGGCTATGACTTCCATGTTGCCCGTGTCGGGGGCGGAGCAATTGCAAGCCTCAGACGCGACGTGGCAGTGGCCCATAATCTCAGCCATAAGGCCGTACTCGACGTTAGTCAAGCCTGCGCCCTCCTTGTAGTGAGAGTGCATCCAGAGGTTCCACAGACCAAGGGACTTGGCGCGAGCCTTCAATTCCTCCATTACGGCAGGCACCACCTTCCATCGGTTTGCTCCCTTCTGGATCTGGTGGTGGTAGACAGCAGCAGCAGGCTGGCATTCTGGGTACGTTAGTATGATTTTGCATCCATTGAGACAAGATTACCCTCAGTGACAAACTTGTGGAGCTTGTCCATGAGCTGCCGCGCATGCGGACGAACGAGCGGGTAGAATGCCGATGGGATCTGGACACCGGCACCGGTTGGGTCATTTGCAGGGATTGTGTCGATTGCCATTATTTGAGAGCAAAGATGGTATGGGTGGTAGTGGGATGAGGGAAGAGCGTAGTATATTTATGCTTTTGAGGAGAAGCGGCAAACTTGCTCGTTGAGTCCTGGGAATTGTGGGGGGCCGGGCTCGGCTCCACCCTGGCACCGAGCGTCCGTCTGGGTGCAAAGAAAGTACTGCGGCAGTGCAGGAAATACGCAGCAGGAGGGCAACAAAGACTGGCCAGTGATAGCTGCATACAGAACTCATGTCTGTATCCAAAAGCCTGCACAACAGACCCCATATTTTGCGTCTAATGCTTATCAATCCATTTACCTCGGCTGGAGAACTTTAGGCAGTGCCGTAGCAGTCACAACTGCATTTGACTGGCTATCAATTTATCATGGTAAGAGCCCGACACTAACTCTCTGTCTCCCTGTCTCTCTCAGTCTCAATGCCACTTGAGAGTGCCCCGTCGTCAGGGACCTTATATACTTCTGTATCTCGCAATCAGATCTGACGCGGAGATTGGAGCAATCGCGCGACGCCTTCCTGCTCCACTATAGATAAAACACTTCATCGCCAGGTCGCGACCTGACTTGACAGACCTTCTACGGCTCTCCTATACCGCAATGAACAAATCTCTACGCGCAGCTTCCATCAGGCTCAGACCCTCATCGCGCTCCTACGCGCGCGCAGTAGGTGGCATCTTGAATCAGCCGCCACCTTCTGCGCCGTCTCCTCAAACCTCGTATGAGGCCATCGGTGTGGGCTCAGGCAGGCGCACACCCACGCCTATCTCTAATGCGCTCGCGCGAATCAATAATGCAGCCGCTGCACAAGGCCAACTGGCTTCTGCGTTTGGGCGCAAGCAGGAGCTTGATCCTGTTATGATTGCGACAGATGATCCTGTGCATCGCTTCTTGTCAGATCACGTCTTGGCTGATAAGGTGGATATGCAACAAGCGCGTCCACTTGAGCAATTGCTTTTGGATCTAGATCGTCAAGCTGGCATGGAGATACCTCATGTGTTGCCGAATGGCAACGGAGGCAACAAGGCAACACTTGACACAATCAGCGAAAGTGTGGTGACGCTTGCACATATCCTACCTGCACGTCTCGGTAAGTCAGCGCAAGTCGTTCTCGCAAGCGGATTTGCCATTCTGGATGGAGGGATGATTGTTTCGTGCGCTCACCCCTTCCATCAAATTGATAGCCATTGTCGCTCCTACGATGCGCGCGAACAGCAAGGTAATCGCAAAGCTGCACGTACAGTAGCCATCACGCACGACAATCGCATTCTTCCCATCACAGGCGTTGCATCCCATCTCGTCAATGCAGACCTGGTCGTTCTGTCAATGCCAAAAGAGTCTGGTTTGAAGGGCCTCCGTGTGGATCCGTATCCTGTACCGCAAGAGACTGCTCTGCATGTCTTTTCTCAAGGTCAAGCAAAACTAGTGCCCGGCAGCCATGCTGCAGGGTCGAGTAAATCTGGTCTGCGCATCAGTAGAGCATGGAGTGCCTCACAAGTCACAGTCTATCAAGATCGCAGTGGTCGAGAGGCGCAAACGGGGACCTATGATACGCTCAATTCAGTCCTCTTCACAGGCGAGCCTGTAGCCGGTTCAAGTGGTGGGCCTATTTTGTCGCAAGAGACAAAGGCGGTCGTTGGTATTATTCGTGGCTCGGAGTTCTCATATGCCGTTCGCAAAACGAGAGGCTTTGGTACACCTGCCGAGACCCTCTTTCATGCATTCAAATTGATGTAGCTTGTAAATTTACGATCGTGACTGTTTTATTTCATCTACGTCAAGGAACAAGATCAGACCGACTGAACGAATGCAACTTGCTGTTGACCTCTTCCCGCTATACTTGTAGAGGAGCCTCAGCCCGAAAGCTTGGCCGAATGCACGGCGCCTTCGATGCAGAGGTGGCACTCACGACGCAGAAGCCAATTGTCGCTCTCCACGCCTATGCCAACAAGCTACTCATCTGCGACGCGCAGTTGACATTGACGCACTACCAGATTGGCGACGTCTCAGAGAAAGTCGAAGAAGCGAATACTGATGCACCATACAAGACTGTTCAGGTCTTGCAAGCGCTCAAACTTTTCTGCAAGAGCAAGCCGATTCAAATGCATGCAGTCAAAGAGACGGGCTTGTTACTCGTCTTGGTCGACAACTACCTGAGCATCTACTCGCTCTCAACCCTTTCAATCTCTCAAAAGCTTGCCTCAACCAAAGGCGCCGTATCCTTTGCGGTTTACTCTACTGTGGATCATGACTCGGGCATTCCTGTGCTCAAGACACAAGTGGCAGTATGTGTAAAGCGACAAGTTCTACTCTTTACCTGGCTTGACAGCGAATTTGACGGCGAACGCCACTACAGCTGTCCTGATCGTGCGAAGGTTGCAGAATTCCTTTCTGGCGACATGCTTGTTGTCGGTATGACTAGCGACTTTGTGAGTGTCAACATCAGCGGCAAGGAAGGTGACGCTGTAGTGGAGGCAGTCGGGGCCCCATCCCTCGGCACAGGCAGTGTCTCGACGACTATGGGATATCTTGGTTCTCGAACGCCAAAACCCATGCTGATGCGTACCAAGGAGCAGCTGCTCATTGTACGCGACGTGACAAGCGCTTTTATCGATAAGGATTGCAACGTCTTGCCAATCAAGCCAATCAAATGGGCCACCGCGCCTGAGTTCATTGGTTACACATACCCGTTCCTGATTGTTGTGCTCAAAACTCGGCTAGAGGTTCGGAATGCTCAAACTGGCAGCCTGCTGCAGATTTTCGATGTTCAAGGTGTACAAGTTCTCAATGACGGCAAGTGTCTTTTTGCAGCGACATCAACGACCGTCTATCGCTTTGTGGCGACACCATACCTGAGTCAAGTGGAGGAGCTCATCTTCACCGGGCAATTAGATGAAGCGCTGTCGTTGCTTGATGTACTTGAATCTGTGCTTCTGGAGGATAACAAGCAAGCATCCATCCGTCGCGTCAAAGATCTCAAGGCTCGACAATTATTTGAGCAAGGCAGATACGAGGAAAGTATGGACCTCTTTGGCGAATGCTGGACGCCGCCCTCAAGCGTCATCGCTCTGTTCCCTACAGATCAGCCTGTGAATGAGCCATCCTCATCGGCTGTCGACGAAGCAGATGGGACTGGCACCGTTACAAGCGAAACCACTGATGATGTGCAGAAAGTGACCGAAGATCCAGAGCACA
This sequence comes from Protomyces pachydermus, assembly GCA_003717275.1. Classification (NCBI taxonomy): domain Eukaryota; kingdom Fungi; phylum Ascomycota; class Taphrinomycetes; order Taphrinales; family Protomycetaceae; genus Protomyces; species Protomyces pachydermus. The sequence continues at coordinate 449,154 of QXDU01000275.1, read as the reverse complement.
GCGACGCGTCTACAGTCATTTCAGCGGAAGCGAATCGTGCGCTCTCGGCCTATCTCGCCAGAACACGTCGGATTCTCAGTCGCTACATTCCTAATCCGCCTGCAGCAGATTCTGCCGATCAATACTTCACGACATGGCCTGGTGCAAGACGTCTCACTGTCGATGAAATGGAAACAGAGCTTGGTCTAGCGGATACTGCGCTTCTCAAACTCTATATACAGCATTCGCCAGGTCTGGTCGGCAGTCTTGTACGATTGGCGAATCGTTGCGACCCAGCTGTCGTCAAGGATTATCTCGCCAAAGAAGATCGTTGGAGAGAATTAGTTGACTTCTACTATGGCAAGCAACTACATGGCCTGGCGCTTGCATTGTTGCGAGAGCGTGGTGCTGTCGACGCTGGCATCCAGTACATTCAAAGACTGGATGCTAGAGACTGGGGCGTCATCACCGAGTATGCACCCTGGCTGCTCAAGAGTGATCCAGACGCGCTTGACATTTTCACAGACGCTTCACAAGAATCTGCAACCTTTGACCGCCGTGCAGTGGTCCATTTCATGAAAAGCTGTGGTACAAATCTTGCAATCCGCTATCTCGAGCACATTGTCGTTGGGCTTGGAGACACGAGTTCACAGTTCTCAGAGGATCTCGCAGCTCTGTACATCGAGACGGATCAGGTCGTCACGCTTCAACAGTTCATTGAGTCAGATAGCAATGGCGCATCGGCTGCTCGATTGTACAAAATGCTGCCAGAAAAGGCTGATTTCGCAGAGTGTAGAGCCTTTTGCCTGGCTGACATGGGCAACCTCAAGGGCAGTCTGGAAATTTATGTCAACAAGGTCAAAGACGAAGTCAAAACGCAAGCCTTTGCGGAGCGACAGCTCAATCGCTATCCGAACGTCTTCGAGGTCTTGCTGCAACTCTACCTTTCTAATAAACCACCGCAGCTCCAAGCTGCTCTGCAAATACTGAAGCGTCATGGCCCACGCCTGAATGTGGAAGCTGTGCTTTCTCAGCTGCCTTCAGATATCGCCATCTCTGATATTCGCTCGTTTTTGACCACTAGATTACGCGACTCTCAAACGCAACGTTACGCATCCCTTGTTGAGCAGACACTTCGACGTTCAGCTATGCTTTCCATCCAACTGCGTGTCATTGGAAGGAAGCAAAAGGCTTTCACCATTACAGCAGACAAAGTCTGTGCTGCATGTCACAAACGAGTAGGAGGAAGCGTCTTGGCAGCTTTCCCAGACGGCGCTGTCGTTCATTATGTAAGGTCACATCTTTTGTGGGCGCATTGCTAATGCTAGAACTGTCAGGCGCAATATGTGCATGATACGCATGCACCATTCACGAAATGCTGAATGATTTTCGCTGGTCTTCTGGCAAGAAGCCAGTCAGCTCTGATGTCGTTGTGCTGCAAGACAAACTACATCCTTACATCCTTAGAAGCTACCTGGGTCTAAATTCTGAAGTGTGCAACTACAAGACCGCAGGTCGCTCGAAGTTGAGGTACTGAACAATACGCACAAAGAAGGAAGTTTAGACAGCTGTCCACATTGTCGCGTCCGGGAGCCGTCAGATGAAAAGTTCTAGAATTACACGCGAAGATGTTCATGTCATCATGTCAGTTCGAGCTTTGCGGCAGTCAATTGAGTCCACTCAGTCAAGGCCGCTTCCAGTCAATCACTGCTATCAGGGACTAGAGCAACAGACCTCCGTAGCGGTTGAAGCCAATTGTCAGATATCATGCAAGGGCCATGCATTTGCAGACAAGAATAGCAGGAGGCGACATGTTTACGATGTCTTGCGGCTTCCGTAGACAAAAATATGTATCCTGTTTGCACTTTGCAAGTGTCAGATCTGTATACACCTCTGCGGAATCTTCTGACTCCTTTGTCATGCCATACCGCTTTGCCATCGACCGGCCATTGGCTATAGAGCCGCTACATTCACTGGTAATGTGAGTTTAGATTGAGCACTCCGCGGGACATGTGGTCTTCACCGACTCTTCAACTCTGCTGTCCAATTCGCACAAATCCTGGAAAGCATGAGGAGCGGCCCCGGATTTTGCGTGCCGCTGCACCCGTTCAAATTTGAAGCGCGATCCGACACCCGGCCACGCTGACGCCGCCCATCGTCCATCTTCCACGCTCGGTCGCGGATTTGATGGCATGTAATCGGCTCACTGGCTACTAGGCTGCGTACTAGCGAGTCGCAAGTTCCGCAACGAATCGCTAACGATGGATTCGATAATCCCCGCATGCGGTCACCGATCCTCAGTGACTCTAGAATTCCAGCTGCCGTGCACTGCACTGTGTACACATGCACAGACTCATGACTCAAAGTCGAGACTCTAGGTGCCACTAGTAGACTTACGCCAACATCGCACTACAAGCTGGAGCCTCGCAGTGCTCTGAAAATCAGGTGGTTGGACTTCATGAGATGATAAGAATGACTTGCGGGCTTCATCGCGTGCAATTCTTGGAGATCGTCCAGGGGTTGCTTGTAAAATGAACACCATGCGAAAAGTTGTCAAGCAGCTGAGAATGATGGCCATGGTCTCTGAACAGTAGATGCCCTACACAGGCTACACTGCCTACAGGCTACAGCTCAGGCTGGCACGATTACCCAGGATCGGGTTTGCGAGGAGCTCCTTGGTCAAGAACTGCCACCCTGTGTCACCACCCAGATTTGAGTGGTCGAAAACGCCATCTGTTGCCATGGCCTGGAACTTCCGAATCTCCTAGGTGGTTCGGTCAGTGATCTAACATGACTTCTTTGCAAGGTCTAAGGACTAGCTAGTTTGGCTGTCTTCTGGATTAGACCGCACAACCAAGCTGAGAGATAGTTCCATGATTCCACACCGGTTCTGACTGTTGAGGCTCTCAGCTTAGCATCGGGTGGGAACTGTGAGCGGTCGACGACGACGCGACAGCTGCAGTAAAGTTTAGCCTTAGCTTCACTCTTGTCCCCGGCCCCCTTCAGAAGAGAACCAAGCAGAAGGCTGCGCTAAAGCTTATTTGATGACGCCACCTGTCAACCTAAAACTTTATTTTTGACAGACCAGTCAGCGTTGAGCTGACCCGCACTTCGGCACAGCGCAACGTCGATCATGACAACTTTCTACAACATCAACGAGCAGTGACTAGTAAGAATGGCACGTCGGCTCATTCAGCATTTCAGAGCCGCATCAGAAACTTGGGGCGGCGTACCACGAGTCCACGACTCCACGGATTGTGAAATGTCAGTCCAGGACGGCCATGATCAGGATTATCTAGTTGGCGAAAGTCTATAAGAACTGCTGATGGCCACTTGATGTGGTTCAAAAGTGACAGGATTTCAAATAGCACAATGCACGGCACCCTTCAACTTGCTGCGCTCCTTACGGGAGCGGCCGCCTTCCCTCACATGGCGCTGAAGATGATGACTGAGAACGCTCTCAGCGCTGAGGATGTGGCTAAACGTGGCCTTAACAAGCGCGAGGTGTCCTACACTGGCAAAATCACAACGACCTTCGATGCGGCCGCACAGCTCGTTAGCAACACCGGTGTCCACGCATTCCAAGCCCCACGCAATCTCGGCCAACCTGGTGGTGACATCCGTGGACCTTGCCCAGGTCTCAATGCAGCAGCCAACCATGGTTACATCTCTCGTGACGGTGTGACCAACCTTCAGGAGGCTATCGATGGTACTGAGGCTGTGTTCAACATGAACAATGATCTCTCTGGCTTCCTCTCCGCCTACTCGGTCATCTCGGACGGAGATCCTTTGACTCAGAAGTGGTCAATTGGTGGATCTCCTGGCACGTCTGGCGTCAGTGCTGTGCTTGGCATCAAGCCTCAAGGCCTCACTGGCTCGCACAACAAGTATGAGACCGACAGTTCGCCGATGCGTGGTGACCTATACCAATACAACGGTGACAACTACCGCTTGCAGCTCTCGCAGTTCAAGGCCTTCTACAATACCAAGGCAGGAGAGGCCAACCCGAGCTACACATTTGATGACATTGCAGCTTTCCGCAAAGTGCGATTCCAACAGTCAATCGACGAGAACCCTTACTTCTTCTACGGTCCGTTCACTGGTATTGCGGTCTCGCAGGCTGCTTTCACCTTCATCCCAGCCTTCATGTCGAACCACTCGGCTGAGTTACCCAATGGTTTCCTTTCGCGTGAAGTGATGCAGTCCTTCATGTCTGTTGTCGGATCCCCTGACAACAATGGCGCCAACCTTCAATACGTCGAGGGCAACGAGCGCATCCCGGACAACTGGTACAAGCGCGCTGCAGACGTCAAGTACTCCGTCCCCTTGTTCCTGGCTGATACCATACGTGTCGGCAAGGTTGAACCCCGCGTTCTCAGCGTCGGTGGTAATCTCGGCAAGGTCAACACGTACACTGGTGTCAACCGTGCTGACCCTGCTGGTGGCCTTGCGAATGCTGGTGATTTGACACAGGGCAACAACCTTGCCTGTTTTCTCTATCAGAACGCTCAGATTGTCTTGCTTGATCCTCTCAAGCAGCTTACCGGTCCTCTTCTTGCAGCTGTGAACTTGCTTGCAACCACCTACCTCAAAGTGCCTGCTGCTTGTCCTCAGATTCAGCAATACGACCCATCTATTGTTGCTCAGTTCCCAGGATCAAAGCTTTAGAGCCCTGGGGCGAGCACTGTATATTTATTTGTAGCTAAGTCATGGAGGCTGAACGACATGCTGATCTTTTTGTACGCTATTGCTTACGGCGCGGTTGTGCCGTGCTCAAGCTGACTGCACTGCAACTGGGCCTCATTGGCGCAGAAGAGGTACCGAGCTCGAACAGTCGAACAGATGTCTCGCGTCTGCCGCTGTCGAGGGTCGACGTGCTGTAGAAGCATGGACAGTCTGGCGCAAACGACCACGAGACGCAGGAAATAAAAATGTAAACAACGCGTCTTGATGACATACGCGTTATCTCTATAGCTGAGGGCACGATGGAGCTCGCCCTTGCAGAGGCGTATGCTACAGACGAGCCTAATCTAGCAGCCATAGCTAGAAAGTATGGGGTGGGTCGATCAGCTCTCTCGCGCCAATACCGCGGCAAGTCTACCTCCATGAGTGTCAAGCTTGAGAACATGCAGGCGCTCAACAATCACGAAGTAAAATGCGTGCTTGACTGGATTGCAGAATTGACCGATCAAGGCTTTCCGCCTGTCCCATCAATGATTATGACTTTCGCGTCGACTATCGCTGGACGCCAGCTCGGACAGCACTGGGTCACGCGGTTATGGCGCGTCACAAGGCGGACTCTGCGACAAGCAAGAAGACCAGGGAACCCCGAAATCCAACAGTCGCTCATGAGCCTCAGCATCTTCATAGCGCACGACCCGCGACAGGCTACGAGACCTTCTCCAAGGCTCACAGAATTCGTCCCTTCGTGAATCGGGTGTCTGCAGGATGCTCGCCTGGCCTGCGAAAAGCTTGAAAACACCTTGGCTACCATTACACAAAACTTTTAGCCGAGAACACGGCAGCGGTTGCCAGGATTGAGCAGCTTGAGAAGGCTAATAGTTGGAAGACACGATCAAGGGGGCATTGACCGTCATCGAGCAAGTGAGAGCTGTTCATAGTCAGCCCGGCGTATTTACGGACGGCGAGGCTGTCGAGCTGAGGCGAGAACTTTCAGAGCAGCGAGAGCAAGTCAAGCGACAGCAGCAGGCGATCACGGCAGCCCGTAAGGAAGCAGTAGCTCAGAAAAAGGCTGACAAGGACTCTCAAATCAAGCAGAGACGTGAGGCGCGTGCAGCAGCTGTTATTGCTCGCAATGCGGCAAGCGCTGCAAAGAAGGCGGCTAAGGCTGTCAAACAGGCGCAGAAAGAAGCTCATTTGGAGTCCAAGCCAAGTCAAGCCGGCAAAAGGTTTGCATTACGCACCAAAAAGGGAGATACAGCGGCTCGCTCTGTCGCGACAACAACTGCAGTTGAGGTACCCCTCGTAGCGCTGACGACACGATCTGGGCGTGTCAGTGTCCGACCTTCACACAAAAGGACCTGAGGCATTGTGCTTCCAAAGATTCAACGATAGACTAGCCTAGAGTCAAGTATGTTTATGCTTGATGCCATGTCAAATCGCCCACACCATTTTTTAGCGCTCTGAAAGAACGAGCGTCACGTGGTCGTGTGCACGAGACCGTCATCCAAGTGTCCTATTCGCAGTCCACCACAAGTGCCGCAGGCTGCAACGACTGTACATTATGGCTTGGATGAGAGCAGCTAGCCTGTCCTGTATATATAGCGAAAGGTCAAGCTAGCTCGATAAGAACCGGTGTACATGCGTCTTTGCATGAGGACTTATTTGAAGCATTCTCAGACTGCAGATGTACATGGCACGGCATTGCTACCCACCTGCGATAGTTCGCGCAATGCAATGACATGTATATCAATGCCGAGAACTCCACAGCTAGGCGCAGGCGGTCAAGTGACTGCCGACTCGCTGTCGAGTTTCGACGGCGCGGGCTTACGTTTGCCTCGTGGCGTCAACAGACCCGACTCTTATTTCAAACTTATTCGAGGCGAGCCAAGTTTCGACGTCATTGCCTGGACCCTGAAATGATGCATGTACTCCTGTAGTGGTCGTACCGCAACATCTGGTGGAGTGGTGGACCGGTGGACCGATGGTACACTGGTACTGGACACGGGCTCTACACTGTGGCTACACTGCCCTACAGCCTCAACCCTTCGGGCTACAGCTACAGGGTCGGGAATTAAGCTTCGCTCTCGCGTAACGCTGAAGCACCGCTACTGCAAATACACATACAATATTGTGTCGCTGTACCTGTAGATGCCACTAAGAACATTGGCCAGGCTTCGGCTCTTCTGAGAGCTTGATGCTCAGCTCTAGTTTGCAATGTACAACGTGCATCGCAAAGACATCACCAAGCCGAGGGGTCTGATCATCTGTGCCGCAGACTATGCGTGTGTGCCCTATGCTACATGTACTGCCCGGTCTTGGAAGCTCAGAGGCTTGATTCTGTCTTCCTTTTCGGGACAAGCAGCTGATCTGTGCCCTGCGCCGCTGTAGTCCGCAGCTGTCTGCTACGGTCAATGCTGGTCATACTTCAATTAATCCTTGAATCCCGAGTCTCTGATAGACTGTGCTTGCCACTGCGCTGCTAGCGCAAGATGCCCAAGTTTCAGAAATTCGCATTGACCGGATTCTACATCAGTACTCTTGCCATTCGATCAGCAACACATCAGACTTAGGCTGTGTTCCCTTGCAAGCAGTACCAGTATCGACTAAGAGCGCCAACTTGGGCAATGGTCTGTTGCGTGCAAGTGTGGCGACTGCCACGATGCTCGACTGACGGCTCAACTTTGACCGTCATTGACTCATGAATTGCATTTCTAGAAAAGCGGAAAGTTCCACGTTGTGGCGGCTGAGGTCAGTGACAGAAATGGGCCCAAGCTTATTGGCCGTCAAACTCAAATGCCATTAAGGTCTCACAAAGATCAGCAGACGCCCGTGCAGCTGCCTGCAAGATGAGAAAATCTGGGGTTTGCCAATGTTTCCCATGCTGCTCGGTGTCACTCGCGTCAAACGGTTCCACAAACCCTGGACGGCTAAGCAACACCCGCTAAGCTCGACAACGACCAACTCTATGACCAACAAGGCAAGCAAACGAAGCCCGGGGAGTCTGGGGAAGGACATATAAGGACACTGGTAGCCCTTCGAGATCTGGCAAGAAACATCCTACACAAATATGCACGGAACACTTCAGCTTGCTACCCTCCTCACCGGAGTGGCGGCCTTCCCTCACATGGCCCTCAAGATGATGACTGAGAATGCACTCAGCGCCGAAGATCTCGCAAAGCGATCGGTCGACGCTGCTGCACTTGGTCTTGACAAGCGTCAATCCTTCACTGGTGTTCCAGTCACCACCTTCGACGCCAAGAGCCAATTCGTCAGCAACAGTGGTATTCACGCATTCCGGGCTCCTCGAAACCTTGGTCAACCCGGTGGTGACATTCGTGGTCCTTGCCCGGGCCTCAATGCTGCTGCAAACCACGGTTACATCTCTCGTGACGGTGTCACAAACCTTCAGGAGGCCATTGACGGTACCAACGCTGTGTTCAACATGGGCCGTGACCTCGGAGGGTTCCTATCCATCTACTCGGTTCTTTCTGACGGCGACCCATTGACTCAGAAGTGGTCTATCGGTGGAGCACCTCCTGCTGGACTCGGTGGTCTTCTGGGCGTCAAGCCTCAGGGACTTACTGGCTCGCACAACAAATACGAGACCGACAGCTCACCTATGCGTGGTGACCTATACCAGTTCAACGGTGACAACTTCCGTCTACAAATGTCGCAGTTCAAGGAGTTTTACAACACCAAGGCTGGCCAGACCAACCCCACTTACAGCTTTGAGGACATTGCAGCTTTCCGCAAGGTTCGATTCCAGGAGTCCATTGACAAGAACCCTTACTTCTACTACGGCGCCTTTACCGGTATTGCCGTCTCGCAGGCTGCTTTCACCTTCATCCCAGCCTTCATGTCCAACCACTCGGCTGAGTTCCCTAACGGTTTCCTCTCTCGTGAAGTGCTGCAGTCCTTCATGTCTGTTGTTGGATCTCCCGACAACAACGGTGCCAACCTTCGTTACGTCGAGGGTAATGAGCGTATCCCAGACAATTGGTACAAGCGATCGGGCCTCATCCCTTACAGCATTCCTCTCTTCGTTCTTGACATCCTGCGTGTCGGACAGGTGGAGCCTCGCATTCTCAGTGTTGGTGGCAATCTCGGCAAGGTCAACACATTCACTGGTGTTAACCGTGCTGACCCTGCTGGTGGTCTTGCCAACGCCGGTGATCTACTCCAAGGCAACAACCTCTCATGCTTTATTTACCAGACCCTCCAGCTGACTCTTCTCGATGCTGCCAAGGGTGTTACTGGCCCAGTCATCAGCACTCTCAACTCGTTGCTCGGCGACTCGCTCAAGCTTCCTGTTGGTTGCCCACAAATTCAGCAGTACGACCCTTCAATCACGGCCCAGTTTCCTGGAGCTAGCCTTTAGGCAAGTATTGTAGTATTGCATCATAGCACTGTAAAAGCAATTTTCATGACTATCAATTTGATCCATCATCGTTCATTGTCAATCAAAGCAACAGGGATATGTAAGAAAGACGAGCTTGCTCAGACCAGTCAGCAATCACAAGCAAATCATGCTACAATCCGAGCTGCGACACAGCCACCAAAGGGACCTTGTGCGTTAGCGAATGAATGATCTGTTGAACGAGCTTACCAGCACGGGCGCTGTTCATGCAACGAACGGTCATGAGACCCTGGGCGTTGCCAGTCATGGATGCTGGAACTCTTGCCTTGAGGGGAAAATCCGTAGCGCGAATTCGTCCACTTTTTGGTCAGCATACACTTCACATTGGGTGTCTTACCCTGGCACGTTCGTGGTGACCACCATATCTGTCCATGAAGCACCATCATCTGCACTAGCCTGGCAAGTGAAGGGTCCACGGCCATCTCCATTGACTATTGTCAGTTTGATCACACAACATGTCTTGAAGCTTTCGTACCGACGTGGGTGGTCATCGTGATTTCGCCTCCTGCTCTGACTTCAGCCAGTGAAGTACTCTGAGCCGCCTTGCGCATTTCTTCCTGGACATTGATTGGGCCGTCAGCGTTTGTGCGTCCACAAGATCCAGCTCGTCCAGAGGCCTGCTCGCCAGCCCTGATAATCGATGTGTCGACTTGTGCAGCCCTTCCAGTGCCCTCACGAGACACATCTTCTCTGACTTGAAAGCCTTTGGAGACCTTTTCACCCTGGCCAGAAGCTTGGAGAATTACTGCATGAGCAGAAACGGAGGCAGCAAATGTCAGCAGTAGAGCTAATGAGAATTTCATGACTTGTCGAAGGCTGGTCCAGAGAACTGCGAAGACTCCTTTTGTAGTTGTGAGAGCTACTGCAAATCAGACGTTTCACATCTTCAGCGTTGCACGGTTGTAACTGCAACTGTTGCAACAGTGGTGGGTTATCGTCCTGGGTCCAGACAGTTTCTGTTTCAGCTGCAGCGGCGCTTTGAGGGACACTATCTGAACGCTCCCCCCTGAAACAGCCACGGGAACTGAAGATCTGCCCAGCTGGGCCGTACCGCTCAGCCTGGTAACTTGTAGTCGTGATCGCAAGCCGTATACGCAGCCTCAGTATAGAGGCTTGAGATGAACAAAGGAAGGGCTCCGATTCAACATGCAGTGACGTCCACTCGAAGGAAACGAGCACATCAGAGGTTTGCAAGAGCCTGATAGCGTTGCCTATTTTCTAGATGCTATTGTGCAGTCATCATGCATTTTCAGGGCGATGCATGTACAGTCGCTCAGACGAGGCCACCAAACAGGCACAACAGGCGTTCAGGCTTGATACGGGTCTTTGAAGCCGGGATCAAAGCAATATCGAACTGCTTTTCGGCGCTCTAGGTTGCGCTGCTGCCATCACTGACTCTCTGCTGAGTACGTAGCCAGTGTCACTAGCCACAAGCCAGCACCCATAGAGGAGGGGCGAGGGTTCAGTGGACGACGCCGACGATGAAGTCGCACTCTGACAAGGTGCAACCCGATGTCTATCATGAGCATGTCATGCGCAATTGAGGAAGTGAGAATGCCAATGATCAACGTCGACAATGAATGGGACGTCACTGACACGTCAGGTCAAGCCAAGTCACTTTGCATTGCATAGAAGTTGGACCTTGGCAGTGGGCCAGTGGCAGGCTGCCAGGCTGGCCCCTGGTGCCACGTACTCTGTCTCTGTGTCTACGCCTCTACGGTTCAAGAAGTGGCAAGACTTCAATGGCAAGTGCTACCTGCAAGTACGCCCTGACTCCCCTGAGTCTGTCAAGGTTCGAAGTAGAATGGGAGGTTGGCGACAGAAGGGGTCTCTTGCCAATCGCGTCGCACTCTGTATGCGCTTAGCGCTGGCTTGGGCCTGCAGCCCGCTGCTTCAGGCTGCTTGGCAAGTTGGCAGGTCAAGTTAATGTAGACGCCGTTAAACTCAAGGTTCTTTAGCGGTCGTCGAATGAGAATCTGCAGATAAAATTGGCACATGGCATTTTGACGGGCAGTTGCCGTCATTTCCGTCCGCCACCCCACAGTCTGCATTGTGCGGGAATTTGTGCCATTGACGTTCTGCGAAGAGACTGCATCTATAATCCACAGAATGGAACTTGGAACCCGAATGTCATCACAGCGAATGATCGAAGAACAAACTCATCGATTCCCATGACGGATCATGTACGGCGGTCGGATGGCGCCATACGACTGTGAAACAGCCTTCCCATGGAATCACGGCCTGACGTAGAAAAGTACATGGTCTGTCAACTTGAAGCTCAAGTTTGCAACCATAGCCCCTCAGCTCACGTCTATGAATCATCTGCATCGCCTTTTGCGAGTTTTGTGACACTCTTGAGTCTTGACTCTGAAGTTTTGGTCTTGCCGTGCGCGTTCAAAAAATTCAAAAGGCTGTTTCATTGCCAAGCCCGCAATGGCTTTTCCCCAGACTTTAATCTCTGAAATGCGATACAGATTCATACGAGCCAAAGCTTACTCAAGCTGCCGCGAATAAGCTGGCAGCCTGTTGGTCAGATCTATTTTGACAAGCTGACAGAAAAGCGCCTCCAACGCGGGGTCCCGGGTGGTCGCTAGCCAATGTACTACCCATGCGGCCCATACCAGCTTTGAGATTTCGGCATCTGCAGGAAGCCCAAGTCCTGACCCCTCGCGATTCTAGCTGGTATGCTGGATTCATGGTTTAAGCTTAAAAGCTTAAATAGGGGACCTTGGCCATGTTGAGAAAGGCATCTCTCGCTGTTCACCGACATCAAACATCATGCACGGTACTATTGCTCTCGCCTCGCTGGTTGCCGGTGCTGCGGCCTTCCCTCACATGGCCACCAAGATGATGATGGAAAACAAACTCTCAGTTGAAGATCTTGCCAAGCGATCCCTTGATCTGCAGAAGCGCGACCTCGACTTCACCGGCTTGCCAACAACTGCGTTTAACGCCCAGGCACAGCTTGTCAGCAACACTGGTGCAAATGTCTTCCAGGCTCCTCGTAACCTCGGTCAACCAGGTGGCGACATTCGTGGCCCCTGCCCGGGTCTCAACGCTGCTGCCAACCACGGCTACATCTCTCGTGATGGTGTCACCAACCTTGTTGAGGCCATCCAGGGCACCAACGCTGTTTTTGGTATGGGCTTGGACTTGGGCGGCTTCCTATCGGCATACGCTGTCCTCCAGGATGGAGATCCTATCACACAAAAGTGGTCAATTGGTGGAGCACCAAGTACATCTGGTCTTGGTGCAGTCCTTGGTCTCAACCCTCAAGGTTTGACCGGCTCTCACAACAAATACGAGACTGACAGCTCCCCTATGCGTGGTGACCTGTACCTGTACAAAGGCGACAATTACCGCCTTCAGCTTTCGCAGTTCAAGGAGTTCTACAACTACCACGCCGGCGAGAACGACCCATACTACACCTTCGCAGACATTCTCAAGTTCCGCAAGGCTAGGTACACTCAGTCGCTCACGCAAAACCCATACTTCTACTATGGTCCATTCAGCGGAGCTCAGGTCTCGCAGGCTGCCTTCACCTTTATTCCAGCATTCATGTCGAACCACTCTGCTGAGCTCCCCAATGGTTTCCTGACCCGTGAAGTGCTGCAGTCATTCATGTCGGTCGTCGGATCTCCTGACAACAACGGTGCCAACCTCCGATACGTCGAGGGAAACGAGCGTATTCCAGACAACTGGTACAAGCGTGCCATCAGCAATCCTTACAGCATTCCTGCCTTTACGCTCGATATTCTCCGTGTTGCTCAGTATGATCCACGCACACTGAACATTGGTGCCAACACTGGTACCGTCAACAGCTTCACTGGTCTCGACAACGCCAACCTCCCTGGCGGTGTTTTGAACCTGGCCACCCTTTCTCAGGGAGACAACGCCGTCTGTTTCTTGTACCAGTCCGCTGCTATTGCACGTGTAGACGCCGTCAAGGGCTTGGTCGGCACACTTCTGACTGCTGTCAACTCTATTGTGGGCCAGTACCTGACGGCTCCAGTGGTTTGCCCTCAGCTCCAGACATTGTTCCAGTAGCTTGTTGCTTATCTGTGTAAACTATTTCTATATCTTCCAAATCAGTGATTTTGCCAGTTCCTATCTCCGTTCTTTTAGGGTATGCACAAAGTCCCGGTCGAAGTAACAGTTCCATCTGAAGTCCCTTGAAGCTCATGCTACTAGGAATTGCGCCTGCGAGCCTGAGACTCCTAGTAGATCTATAAAAGGCGACGTTCCCCTCAACTATCGGACTTTTAACAATGAACTATAAGCTGTAGCCAGTCTGCAACTTCAGGGTGAGCTGACCATATCTCTACGTTGTACATGCATGTCTTGGTTTACTAAAGGCTCTGTGGTTGACATCATTGTGGTTCAAAATTGGTGCCCTGACTCTGAGCTCGAGGTAGAAGGTCGCTAAGGTTATTATGATGCACATGGTTGATGGCAATTTGAGGCACGGGGCAGCACAGTCAGGTCAGCACCAGCCATGTTACCACTTGGAAATGAAGGAAGCTCCGCTGGCTACATACTTCGCGATCAAACCAGCCAAAGTTACAACCACCGCAGGAGTCAGAACTCAGGACTCATGAGTCACGAATCGTGATCGACAGGCATGGACGCCGCTGGATGTTCTGTTCTATTTCCATTGATGTTACGGCACTAGCTTACGCACACAAGCCTGTGGATTATCTCCCGGGCAATACTCAAGAGCCACGATCGCTAGCCCCGGACATCGTCGAATCTTATAGTGTGCGACTCGCCAGAATTGCAGCCTACGTCACTACGTGTGCAGGAAATCCAGAAGCGCGCTCGCTCGCATGCCGTGCAGGTTTTTGATTGCCCTGTTTGCAAATAGCCCCTGCGGCCTGCTTAAGTGTCAGCTGTTTCGGGTGGCAGCCTCATTGGCACAACTTGGCAGGTACTGCTAAGCAGATTCATGACAGTCTGCCACTGACAGACTCAGGTGTAAAGACTCAAGAGCCGCAAGACATTTATGTCATAAGCTTGAATGCGCTTCTGTCTTGCCCTTCGGAGGCCGGAGAGTCGGAATCACCTCAGAATCCGGGGTAGTCTTCTAAATTTTGGTATTCATCGCTCTTCTCCGGTTTCATTGGACGGTGCCTCAATAAAGTTTGCGAGTGAGGCAGGGCAGCCGCTGCCGCCAATCGAGTGAGTGCGCTGCTAGGAATTACATGCGAGATCTGCGCACGTTTCAAACTCTATTACACGACACCAACTTTTGTCACCAAGCTTCTATGGACAAATTGACAGTGCTTTGACGATGGCCACGATGATGAGCGGCTGATCAATGATCATACGTTTCCCCGTATTCCCCGGTTCTCTGCGTGGATGCGTGGCGTTGTCTTGGCTCTTGTGAGGCCAACGACGACCGGGGTTCAAGTATATAATGAGCCTTCTCTGCTGCTCTGACACTCCATCTACAAGTGTTTTTGTTGAACTCAAAGACAATGCACGGTTCACTAGCACTCACCTTCCTCGGAAGCGCTGCGGCCTTCCCTCACATGGCTGCTAAAATGATGATGGACAACAAGATGTCCGGTGAAGAGCTTGCCAAGCGGCAAACTCTCTCGTACACCGGCTTCCCTACCACAGAATTCAATGCGCAAGCACAGCTTGTTAGCAACTCTGGCTCACACGCCTTCCAGGCTCCTCGTAATTTGGGTCAGCCAGGTGGTGATATTCGTGGTCCATGCCCGGGTCTTAACGCTGCTGCCAACCACGGCTACATCTCTCGTGATGGTGTCACCAACCTTGTTGAGGCTATCCAAGGCACCAACGCCGTTTTCGGTATGGGACTGGACTTGGGCGGCTTCTTGTCTGCCTACTCTGTGCTCCAGGTCGGTGACCCTCTCGCCCAAAAGTGGTCCATTGGCGGAGCCCCTCCTGCCACTCTCGGCAACCTGGTCGGCATCAAGCCACAGGGTCTGACTGGCTCGCACAACCGCTACGAGACAGACAGCTCGCCTATGCGCGGGGACCTTTACCAATTCAATGGCAACAACTTTGGCCTTCAGCTCTCGCAATTCAAGGAGTTCTACAACTACCACGCTGGTGAGGAGAATCCCAACTACACGTTTGAGGATCTCGTCAAATTTCGCTCTGCTCGATTCACCGAATCTATCCAGAAGAACCCATACTTCTTCTACGGTCCCTTCACTGGTGCTCAAGTTTCACAGGCTGCCTTCACATTCATCTCCGCATTCATGAGCAACCACTCTGCCGAGTACCCCAATGGTTTCCTTTCCCGCTCAACGCTGCAGTCGTTCATGTCGGTCACTGGCACACCAGACAACAACGGCGCCAACCTCAAGTTTGTGCCTGGCAACGAGCGTATCCCAGACAATTGGTACAAGCGCGCCATTAGCAACCCATACTCCATCACAGCCTTCACACTTGATGCCCTTCGCATCTTTGCCGCAGATCCTCGCATCCTCTCTGTTGGTGGCAACACAGGAACTGTCAACTCGTATGTCGGTCTTGACTTGACCAACGCTACGAATGGTCTGTACAACGCCGGTACGCTTGCACAAGGCAACAATGCTGCTTGCTACTTGTACCAGGCTGCTCAATTGCCATTCGCAGACTCCCTCAAAACTTTGACTGGCCCATTGCTCTCTGCAGTGAATGCCATCTCGAACCAGTACTTGAAGGCTCCTGTCGCTTGCCCTCAACTGCAGCAATTCGACAAATCTTTCACAAACCAGTTCCCTGGTGCTTCGCTATAAAGGCAGACTAGCATGTAAAAAGTACATAGTAATGGTAACGTCATTGAAGTTTCAATTGTCTTCGTAAAGAACAGTCGCTATTGTTTTCGTCGTTGCCACACGGGGTCTATGGAATGAACTAGGTGTCACGCCCGAGCCGTTCTCTTTTTGAGATAGGATGACCTTGTCCCTGCTCACCGTAGGAATGTGGTCGACGACGACATGAAGCCTACCTTGGCGCTGTACAAGCAATGGAACAGAGGCCCAAAAACCAAGTCTCCAATCATGACAGTCATGGACAGGTGTCATCGCGTCTGCTCTAATTCGCGTCCGGCGCCAAAACACAAAATTGACCAGAGAGCGCGTCGACCTTCACAAGTCCATAACACCACCTCCCTCTAGACCATGGATGTGAGCAGTACGCAAGGCTCGGCAGAGCCACTCAGCAGTATGTCAAGTGATGTTTCTGGTTTGAATTTCCCAGTCGTCAAAAGTCAACGCATGTCAGACACTCAACAAGATGCGATTGCAGCCCATATCCATAATGCTTCGCAAACACCCTTCAAACCAGGTGCAATCAAACGTATTCGCATGATCAATTTCATGACGTATGAGGATTGCGAGTACCACCTGTCGTCTGCGCTCAATATGGTGATCGGTGCGAATGGAACGGGTAAATCAAGTGTGGTTGCAGCCATCTGTGTTGGTCTTGGCTTCAAGGCGGACTTGATGGGTCGTTCGGACGTGGAAGGTATGGTGCGGCACGGTTGTGACGCGGCGACGATTGAGATTGAGCTCAAGGCGCATACGGATGAAGAGGACGATCCGGTGATTCGACGACACTGGACGCGTGGAACAGGCGATGGCAACAAGAGTAAGACTGAATGGCACATTTCTGGTAAAAGGACAACACACAAAGCTGTCATGGATCTCGCGCATTCGTATCGCGTACAAATTGACAACTTGTGTCAATTTCTACCACAAGACAAGGTCAAAAAGTTTTCGGGCTTGACTCCAGAAGAGCTATTGCCTCAAACGCTCCGTACTATTGGTGATGGCACACAAGCCGATGTTCTAGAGAAGCTTTGGAAGGACCAGGATCTTCTCAAATCCTCGTTAAAGGTAAAGGAACAGAATGAAGCGGCACTCAAGACACTCGAGAGTCAACAAGCCTCTGCTCGAAACGACGTCAACTTGTTTCTGGAACGTAAAGAGCTCGAGCGAAAGGTCGAGTTACTCAAGTTTCAGCTTCCTCTCATTCGCTACGAAGAAATCAAGCGTGACAAGGAAATATTAAAGGTCAAAGTCACTGAAGCTAGGGATCTTCTCAAGCGTCTTCGTGATGACGCTGCACCGCTTGAAGAACGTCGTGGTGAGCTCGAGCATATGGCTGGGAAAGCCTCTCGGATTGCCAAGAAATCGCAGCTCGACTATGACAACAGGGCCAAGCAGGTGGCCAGTCTTGCAGACCCAATCAAGGATATTGAGGATGTCATGAGATTGCTACAAAACAGACGCAAGCAAGAGCAAACGAAACAAAAAGGGCTTGCTGAGAAGAAGAAGAAAATGCGAGAGGAAGTTGCCAAAGCGACGCGTCAGTTTGGCGAGAAGCCAGACGTGCAGGAAAACCTTGGGCGTGTGATTGCACAAATTGTCGCCACCAATGAAGCTATTCGCGATACCAAGACTGAGTTTGAGGAGCTCAACGTGAAAATAAGGGAACTCGAACGACACATTTCGCGAAACGAGCAGCAAAAGAATGACAAGTATGAGCAGCTCAAGAAGTTCAGCGATGTCAGATTGCAGCGCTTGAATATGCTGCAAAACGTCAATCGTGATGCCGCAGAGGCTGCCAGATGGCTTGCCAAGAATAAGGACAAGTTTGAGCATCCTGTGGCGGGTCCTGTCTTTCTCGATGTCGAGATTGCCCATCCACAGTTCAAGGTCATTGCTGGTATCACGTTGCAACGATCACAGGCCATGTTTGTTTGTGCGTCCAAGAAGGACTACAGGCTCTTCAATGAACTGCTCGTGGATGGCAATGCCGCTGGTAGACGCTTACACTTGCAAGTGGTAGAGTTCTCTGAGACGACTGCACCAACAGTCGCGCGTCACCCACTGCCAGTGCCAC
This sequence comes from Protomyces pachydermus, assembly GCA_003717275.1. Taxonomy (NCBI): domain Eukaryota; kingdom Fungi; phylum Ascomycota; class Taphrinomycetes; order Taphrinales; family Protomycetaceae; genus Protomyces; species Protomyces pachydermus. The sequence continues at coordinate 431,210 of QXDU01000275.1, read as the reverse complement.
GGGAAGAACTTGGCAAGTACGGGTTTGACTGTTACTTGATTGATTGTTTGCGTGGTCCCGACTTGCTCCTCAATGCACTCTGTCATACGGCCAAGATTCATCGTACCCCGCTCGCAGCGAACTCCTTGACGGCAGCACAGGAAACAGCCGTGCAAGAAGCACAGTCTGGCGGGAAACCCCTTTTTGACCGCTTCATCTGTGGCAACTATGAGACCAGAGTGACGCGTAATTATGGTAAGTTCCAAACAGCAACGGATCCCTTGTTTGCAGGAGACAGATCAAAATGGCATACCGGCACGTCGGGCGATCAAGATGCTCGAAAACGCGCTGTTGAGCAGGAACTTAGGGAGTTGACTGCTGCGATCGTAGAAGCCAAAGTCGAGATTGAAACGTTGCGTCCACGGTACGACGAGCTGAACGAAGCGAGTCAAGCGTCTGATCAGGCGAAAGCTGCTCTTTCAAAAGAACGTGATCGTCTCAAGTCGCGAATGCAGACATGGAATAAGATGTTTGAGACGTTGGAGCATCGCAAGAAGATGTTGGATGAGTTGGAGCATGCTCCAGAGACATATCAATCGGCCATTGCAGAGATCAAGGCGGAGCAGGTGGAAGTTACTGCTCGAGCGGTTGAACAGGCCTTGCTGCTTCAGGTATGCTACTGAAAAGCGCAAAGAAAGATGCTAACGAAACAGAAAGCAGTGTTGGAGGTTGTTGAGATGAATGAGAAGAATGTCCTGCGACAAGCCAGTGCCCTCCAAGCACAAGCCAATCTACGCGCCTTTACAGACCATACGCGTGCAAGGCTCATACAATGCGAGCAGGCTGAAGAGGCATGGACGACACTCAAGGACCAGCATCGTAAGATGGTTGCTGAAGCGCGTCAAATCCAAGATGATGCACACAAGTTGTTGGATCGATTGACACCGCAACAAAGAGAGGTTGTGTCCAACTTTGATTTGCGCGAGACGCAAGAGAGTATTGAACAAAAGATTGATGAGGCAGAGTCCTTGCTGCAGCACATCAGTGTGCAAGCTGGCGATACGGTTGAAAAGTTTGAGGCGCGTCAGGCACAGATTGAGGCGCTCAAGAAGCAAGTGATTGAGGAACAGGAAATGTGCGAAGCTGCATTGGCCAACATTGCTCGCGTTGCTGGACCCTTCAAGCAAAACTTGGAGGCTATGGTGCGTGATATTGACAAGCAATTTTCTGCTTCCTTCAAAGCCATCAGGGGTCGTGGTGATGTCAAACTCAAGTGCCCTGATGATGCGTACAAGGAATGGGCACTTGAGTTGTATGTTGAGTTTTACGAGTCCTCTGGATACAGCAAGCTCAATGGAACGCGTCAGTCTGGTGGTGAGCGTGCTGTCTCCACCGTCTTCTTCCTGATGGCGTTGCAAAGTCTCACTACAGCGCCGTTTCGTGTTGTGGATGAAATCAATCAAGGTATGGATCCACGCAATGAACGACTGGTGCATGCACGGATGGTAGCGGCGAGCTGCGAGGGTGAGAATCTGTCGCAGTACTTTTTGATTACGCCCAAGTTGTTGCCTGGCTTGCGTTATCACAGGCTGATGAAGATTCATTGTGTCACGAGTGGGAATTTGGGTCAGCGATCAAATAAGATGCGTGGTCAGCGGTACTTGCAGGCTCTCAAGCGGCGTGCTGAGCAGATGCAGGAGAATTGAATGTGTCACGGTAGGTATTCGCTTTTTCAAACGTAGATGAATATCTTGTTCTAATTTCCATCACACACACGTTTACATGATGACCGTGGAGCCAAACTTGTCGTTGTAGCCAGGAATCACCCATCGTCCCTTCTTGACCATAGTCTCGACATTCTTTTGAATATCCGGACGCGCCTTCATAACATCCTCCACCGTCAACTCCTCAAAGTCGCGTGCCTGGGAGATATTGTCCAAGGTTGCCTTGAGATCACCGAGTTCCTGTTCGATGGTCTTACTCGTCTCTTGCGCATTCGACACTGCTTTTGCCTCGAATTGATCGATTGCCTTGAGTTGTGCTTTTGTATCCACCGTTGCTGGTTTGAAGGATTTGTAGGACTTCTCAATATCATCCACGACAGCGGTATTCTTCAGCAAGCCACGGTAGTGTGAAAAGTCCACCTCTGTACGGTGTTGTTCAAGCAGGGCGAGCTTGTCGCGGGCATCGGTGTTGCGTTTGCGGAAGGAGGAGAGTTGCGAGAGGGTTTGCTGGGAGAGCCCGAGTTTTGAGGTGACGAGTGTCCAGTCGACCTTTGAGACTGCGGATCTGACGGACATGGTTGGGTCTAGTCTGTTGACTTGGCTACTGACTGGTCTATTGTCTCTTGTCTCTTGTCTCTTTCTCGTCGTCCGGAAGTCGGGCATGTCAACTCGGGGATGCAAGTGCACGTGGGCAGGGGGTCAGATGGGGAGGAGGCAGAGGATTGCTCGTGCTGTACATGTAGATGGGTAGAGGAGTGTACGAGTGTGAGGTGTGCTGAGTAGAGGAGAGGAGAGAGAGAGAGAGTAGAGGGAGTAGAGGGAGAGCACATAGACAGCTGAGAAGAAGCAGAGACACAGAAGAGGGCAGTGAGCAAGAGCAACACCCTACAGCTTACTGCCACTCCCCGTCTCTGATGCACTCCGTCGCTCATGCATAAACTCACGCACCCGCGAGCCACCACCTGCTGCCTGCCAGAGCTTCTCCACCTCAAAGGCAAGTTCCACTTCTCCCAGCACTTGGATGCGACCACCGACAATACCCCTGCGTGTACTCAACCCACCAGAGACCCACGCGAGTAGATCCTTGTCACTGATGTAAATCACACAGGCTGGTAGCTTGCGTACTTTGTGTTTACGAAACGTAGAAGAGGCCTTGAGGTTGGGTGTGCGTTGTTTGATGGCGGCAATGGGGGGTTCAGTGGAGAAGACTGGAGCTTGTTTTTGGCCATTGAGGAGGGCGTAGTAGGTAGATGCGTTTTCCTGTGGCTTTGAGACGATGAAGGTGAAGTAGCCGCTATGTGTATTAGCATCGTACTTGTAGAGAAACTTGTAGAGAAACAGAGCAGGATGGGGTCGTACGAAAGGGACTGGATGAGTTTTGGTGACTCTGCGATGGTGGATGCGACGACGGGGAAGATGCTGGATGCGTTGGTGTTGTCGCTCTGGTTGTCTGCTGCTGCTAACGACATGATGGTCGAGCTGGGTATGAGAGAATACGCTACTGTATCAAGTATCAAGTATCGAGTATCCTGCTCTGTGTCGAAACGCGGGGGAAGACGAAGGGAGCCGCCGCCAGCAAGACACAAGAGAGAGAGAGAGAGAGAGAGAGAGAGAGACATGGACATGTACTGTGGACTACTGCAGATATATGGGAGACAGCCTACTTGTTCAGCTCCCTGGCAGCCTCCTTCAGCTCCTCCTTCGTCTTGGGCGCCTCCAATGTAGACATCTGCTCCTCGTCGAGCCTCACGCCGCCGACTGGGATTGTTAATAGGGTGCTACAAGGGCTGCAGCGAGGGCGCATTGTAGCGGACTTGAGCAGTGTAGCTTCCTCGTAGATACAGCTACAGTCTCCTCCAATGCGCTCCTCCTCTGCGCAATGGATCCTGGCATACCTGGTCCGTGTGTGTGTTTGGGGCTTGACGATGTTAGGACGCTGATGTTGTGGGAAGGAAGGACATACTCTGTCTCGTGCTCGGGCATCATGGTCTTGTCGATACCAAACTGCTGTTCCTTCTTGTCTGACATGGCTGCTTGCTTGGCTGTGTCTTGTAGTATGCAGGCTGCTATATAGTCTGTGTGCCTGCTGGCCCTGTTGCGTCACTCGCCAACTTCAACTGACAAAGACGCGACCGCAACCTGCAACTGCTACTACTACTGCTGCTACTACCCTACAGCTATGGACACACTCGCTCCCTACCTCCGTCAAGCTACATCCCTCTCTACACTCCACATCTTCAGCTACGGTATCCTCAGCGGCACAACCATCTGGCATACCTTCATCAACGGACCCCTCGCCTACAAGACTCTACCCAGACAACAATTCGGCGCCCTCCAAAAGCGCCTCTTCCCAACCTTCTTCACCCTACAGACAGTGACGGGTGCATTTTGCGCATGGACGAGCTACATCGCACCTGCATCGACGTGGAATGAAGTCGTCGCCCTCTCTGTCGTGGCAACATCGGGTCTCCTCAACTTACTCCTGATCGGGCCCTGGACAACACGAATCATGGATGAGCGTCATAAGCTCGAACGCTCTACCAATACGAAATACACAGATACAGACATCTCACCAGACATGTCAAGGTTGAATTTGCGCTTCGGTATCGCGCACAGCGTTAGCTCAATCGTTAATTTGGCGGCGCTGGGTGGAATCCTTGCACAAACCGTCCATCTTGGCGCACGTCTCCACGACTAAAGTCATTTTGTGCATTTCTTGCATTGAATCTTGTTTGGTAGACACAGTAGTCTATTCAAGACCCCATTCTTCCCAAATCTCTCATTGCCATCATGATCTCTTTTACAGACTTCAACCGACGTCCAACAGAATTAATAAAATTTAGCAAGAATTAAGATGAAGCATTGTAAAGGGATGAATGCATCATTGTAAAGCGCAAGCAGCTGCGACAGTCAAGGTCTTTCCAGCTCTTCACCTGATTGCATGGAAAAAGGTCGCCGCTGGAGGACTACAGCCAATGGCCATCGTCACACCCAATGCAAATGTCTCCCTCACTTCAAACCACATCGCCCAACCGCCCAAGCCAACCAAACACAGCATCAACACAACCAGTACTGCGAGTGGCACTTTCACATACCAACCTCGAGCCAATCCACGTTCCCAACGAGACCCATCGACCCATGCATCATTCGCTTTGATTTGAAGGGTCGCTGGTTCGAATACATCGAGACTTGCTGCATCGCGCTGAATCACAAGTCCCAAATGGATAGCGACGGGAATGGCCACAGAAAAGGGTAGGATGAGGAGTGTTGTTGTAAAACGAATCACAACACCAGCTTGTGGCACAATCGCCACAATAACGAATGAGAGCGCCCAGAATAATGTTGCCAGGGCATAGAAGACCGCTCTACCTGTCTTGGAGATCAAGAGGGTCCCATCAAATCGATCAACCAGATTGACATACAATAATTTCGCGCCAATGTTGCCGAAAAATGCGGTCCCTGCGAGATTGGTCAATAGAGTGAGGCCCTTGACGATCCGTGCATGTTCAGCATTAGAGAGACCCAGATACGATGCTACCGGGTCAGTATACTTTCAATACATGAAAGGGCTTACGCAAAATTGTATGTTGTCCCAAGATGGCGTACAATACAGGTCCAAAAATCAGGTACACGACAACCGTCAAGACTTGACCGATTGCCAAACTACGCTTGAACTGATTCGGTCGTCTCATCTACTCGTCAGCAAGTCCACGCACTTGAGGAATGCTTTACCTCACTCAATGTCTCAATCACGCCGATACCACCGCCAAAGGCAAACGCAATTTGCATGACTGCCTTGACCTTCTCCTTGAGACTCGTCGTTCGATTGAAGACGGCAAAGACATGCACTGTAGAATCTGCGCCACTCGCTAGTGCTGGGCCATACTGTCGTGCCGACAGTAAAATCCATGCACAAGTAGCAACCAGAATCACGACCAATGCATGTGAGATGCCGAGATAGCGATTCAGTCGTCGAATGGAAGAAGAAACGAGTGCAAGACCGACTGTGATGGGTAAGATGATGGAGAAACAAAGCTTGATGCCAGCTGAGCCTTCGCTACTGACGCCATTGACGAGTTGTGACAAGAGACGACTACTGGATAGCAAGAGCGAGCTTGCAAACATCAGTAGCTGAATCGTCTGAGCAATCCCAATCAAGGCGCCAATCGGTCGGCCTAAGATGCGTTGGCTGAGGATATGCAGTGTTTTCACTGGATACTGTACTGAATCCACTTCGAGAAATGCTTGCCAGAGGAGAAAGTAGCTCAGACCTGTGATGCTACCAAGGATGACAACAACAAGTGCTCCAGGCACCATACCCAATTCTGTCGTTAGCACAAATACAACAATGCAGCAAGGCGAGCGTACGACTAAAAGCAAAAGGCACGCCATGTGGATTCAATTGGCTCATGAGAAACAATGCAAGCGCTGTGATCCAACCAGTGGTGCGTACTCGCCGTTGCTGCTCAATCACAGCATACCGCACACCCGGATACATGAGGATAGGTCGTTTGACGCCAGCATTGGAAAGATTATGTCGAAGTTCCTCGTCCCGTCGACGTTCCTTTGCGAAATGTCGCAAGACGTGAATGGAAGGTCTTTGTGGTAATGCTGGATGAGGCATCGCACTCAACTGCCAAGAAGGATGTTTTGCAGCACGTTTACTATCGAGCACCGCAAGAGTCGTTGAGTCCTTTTGTCGAGAGCGCAAAGCAGCGTCACTACCGGCAGCAATCGAGTCAGGAGACTGATTGAGGGGTTTACTCAAATCTTCCTCGCTGATGCCTGCAATGAATTCACCAGTTGGTAAGATGACCCCCAATTTATTGGTTCGTGCTTCAGGCAGTCGAAGACCGTCTGCAAGACTAGGTGTCGACGCTCCTCCAGTATTACCTTGAGAGAGGGGTGCACCGCGTTGCAAAAACGTTTGAGTATGCTCCCGTGCTGAATGGGAAGAAATCGACGTGAGTGGTCGACTGGCGTGGCTTGCTGGTGCAAAGGTTTGCGATGGCCGCGTATATGGTTGCTGCAGCCAAGGTCCAGAGGGTGTTGCAGAAGCTTGGCTCAGCTGCCTTGAAAAGGAAGGGGTCGACGAGGCAGCTTTGTTAGAGGATAAAGCTGGATGAGCTGGCAGATGGGGAACAGGTGGACCCTGGTCGTGCTGACTGCGCTTGACAGAGCCGGCTGATTTGGGAGGTCGCTGCCACCCGCTACTCTGCTGCTGTTCAGAATGCCGCGATAAGTCTGGTAGGGATGGCTGTTGTTGCAAGCGCCCACCTGTACGCGCACTAGGTGAACGGCTAGCAAGGCTGTGTGAGCGACGAGCCTCGTCATCTTTCGCAATACGCTGCTCAATACGTTCCATTTGATTACTCCTTAAATAGATGACTGTTGATTGAAGGGCAAGTATTTGCTTGACTGCCTTGCGCTGAGATATTGAAACGCTTGTGAGGAGGCCCTTGGTTGATGGCAGCTTTTCGTTGGAAAAGAGGACGAACCGACTGGACAATGTTGCTGGCTGATTGAAAGGTCTCAATGGAGATTTTGAAGATCATGGATGCGTCTCCTGTCGTATATGAGTTTTCGTCGTATGCTCTCAACAAACAAAACGGGCTGGTTCGCATGGCGTCGCCCCTGAAAGTGTGTGGCATCTGAATTGTATACACAGTTCTCGCTGCTATCAGCACAAGATGTTCATTATACATGGACCAAGACAGGTTCTTCTGATGCACAGTACTCATAGCTACACACGAAGACTTTCGAACATCTCAAGCTGTCCTTGCACACTTGGACGTTCCTGCATCTTCTTGAACCAGGCCGAGACATGCTCACACTCCTCCGGGATATCCACCTTGAGGAAATGGAAGAAGATGAGAGCTCCAATCAAGGCAATGTCAGCCATTGATAAGTACTCTCCTGTGATGAACTCGTTATCCTTCAAAATCTGGTTGAAGTGGTGAAGCCCTGCCAGAGCCTTGTCTCGCTGGTAGAGACCATAGTCTTTGTTCTGGTAGACTTCCACCTTGGGTCCAAGACCAGGTGTTGCATGGTGAAAATAAGTACTGATAGGGTTCATCACCTCGAGCTCCACCCTGCGAGTGAACATGTGGATCAAGCCTTGCTCCTTAGGTGTCTTGCCAGTCAGTTGACGCTCTTCCTTGAGGTCATCGAGAAACTGTGTAATGGCAACACACTCGGCAATGTAAGTTCCATCCTTCAGCTCCACGACTGGCAGGGTCCCAGAGTAGTTGAGACGAATAAATTCAGGAGTCTTGTGAGCTCCGTCCCGCAAGTCCACACGAACCCACTTGTCGAAACGTTCCAGCAGATCCAGCTCTGCAATCGCAATGCGCACACGTGCGGGGTAAGGTCCTCCGTTGAAGTCGTACATCGTTAGACCATTGTAGCTGTCGGTGTCTGACATTGCAATCGAAATAATGCTACAAAGAAGATCGAATAAGAATGGAGATAGAAATATATGCAAATTTGTCTCTGGAGACGGCGGTCAAGGGCCTTTATAATACCTGTCCAGTTAGGTGAGCCGTGGGAAGGTATTATTAAGCGCCGGTTGCGGGTTAATCTTGTTTGTGCGAGGTCGCACGCTGCATTGCGCCCCGACTCCGCCGCTGTAAACCTCAAATAAGAGGGTTTATATGCTGTACAAGTAAACCCGCGGATTCATTCGAAGCCGAACTCACGCTTGTATCACCCATCATTCCAGATTCATGGATGGAGAAGATGAATCCGTCCACTTGTCAGCGCTGTCATCAGCAAAGTCAACGGGCGCTACCTGAGGATACTCTAGCTGTGTCTTCTATGACCAGCAAATAGCCTTATGGCACTATGCGTTGTCCGGCGTGGAGAGTCTGAGCACCCTTGTGTGGGTGGATTCTCTGTTTTGCTTCCCTCTTATTATGGGGGACAGTAGTTGAGCTGAGCACGACGTAGCTTTTTTTAGAGCTAAATCCCATCACACTGCCGCCCCTGAAAATGTGTAGCATACGGTTCAACCGTGAAATAAACTGATCTACCTGCTGCAAGACCTATTCAAGCTAATATACGAGACTTTGTTTACTCTCAGTCCTTCATGCGACTGCTTCTCAGACACCTGGCATGCCCTTGGACGCTTGGTCATTCCTGCAAGTAGTCTCCTGTGATAAAGTCGTTGTCTGCCAGAATAGTAATTTGTTGAAGTGGCTAGCGCAATACTATGAGTAAAGTGAACGCTTCGGCAACCGTCCTAAGTATAGACTTAGAGATGTCTCCATTGACTAATTGATGATGATAAATTGGTCTCTACAAAGTTAAAGGAAAGTAGTGAATAGCCATGCAAGCCTGCAGGCGTCAAGGGTCGACATGAGTGACCAAAGACTCAATCAAGTCCAGGGATCCAGTAGATGATTAGGAAAAAGACAACACCCCCAAGGGCACCAGCGAGCACAGCTTGCCACAGCAATCGATCTAGCAAACGCCGGAAGGAAGGATCCTCCACCCATCGTTGACGATCAAAGATCTTGCGAATCAGGTTGCGTGACTTGTACTTGGCTTCCCAGTACTGCTCAAACTTGCCAAACAGGTCTGCTTCCTCGCTATCTGCAAAGAGATCCCAAGGACGGTATTGCACGCGCTGCGTACCTTGCAGAATGATGCAAGATCCATTGTATGCGGCAACAGCAGTCGTAATACCGAGGAACATGAGTGGAAAAGCTGCAAGGGCACGCCACTTTCGCCTTACGTCGCCAAGAATCAATCCCACGGCAAGCGCAACTGCAGCAAGGATGGACACGGCACCGACTACTCGAGCAAAAGCAGTACGAGCGCTGTTGGCATTGCATACGCTGTATCGGATGAAGTTTGGGTATGCGCAGGTGGATAAAAGACCATAGCAATGGTCTGCTGCTTCGCGTAGTGCAGATGGGTGCGTCGTCTGTTGCAGCGTGTAGACTGTCTGGCGTTGGAGCTTGTACGGCAAGTTCAGCTCTTGAGGAGAACCACGAAGCAGGTACGTCTGGATGCAAGTCTCGATTTCTGCACGCATTGGCTGTCTAGCTGCTTCGGTTGCCGTCTCAGTTGAGTCCATCAGAAGGTTGCGTTCATCGTGGATTGTTGCCTTTTCTTCGTATGGCATTGTTGGCGTGTGAGAGCTGTACACTGGTGCCGGCGTGATGGGCGTTCGTGGCGTATCGGGTCGTGTTACATTGCCAGAGCTGTTCGGAATGGCACCACGCTCCCATGCAGGAAGCTTCTCGTGGTCTGGGTGGACGCCATACGAAGGCGTGTTGAAGTCTGCGGATGGTTGACGCAGAATAGCAGGAGACAAAGCCTTTACATGCTCGGGCAGGTCATCAAAGCGCTTACAGTAGTCTTGATAGAAGAGCCAGAATTGCAGGTTTTCCACGGTAAAATCGACGTGCGCCATGTATCCGGCTAGGTCCTGTTCGTTAGAGCTGCGTCCATAGACAGAGACACTTGCCTTGATGTGAATAGGAGGACATGATTTGCCAGACAAGACTCTGTCTAGCTCGAGCTCTGAGGGGTTGCCTGGTCGAGAGTGGTTGGACGTCGTGTCGCTGGAGGAGCTCTTGGTCGTCCTGCCATCACTGTCCTTACTGTAGGTCTGCAAGTTGGGACTAGCGAGGATGTTAGCTTCAGACCAAGTCACAGAGGCGCTCGGGTAGTCGCGTGCGTGTGGAGCGAGTTGATCTACTTGAGCCTGTCTCTGACACTCACCGGCGATAGAATGATTTAGTGAAGAGGTCCTGGAGTCCTCCGATCATGGTGCTGGAGAGGAGTGGATGTTGAATGGATGGATGGTCTAACGTCTGCAAGCGCGTCGATGTCCAGGACTGCCCTTGATCCTCCTGCAGATGCTCGTACTCCAAGTGCTATGCTCCAGCTCCAGCCTCTGTTATGTTGGCCTGTGCAGCATCACCGCAGTACACTCGAGCGAGACAGCGACAAGCTTCCGAGATTGGACGCAGGCGGGCCCACCAGGTACGGCCTGGCCGCATTACTCAGGCAATTGGCCGTAAGCGTACATAGCTTATCCTTGGATCATGCATACGGCCCGGACACCAGATACGATGATACTTCATAAGACCAAGAGCTCAGTGGTTTGCTTCAGCTCCATAGCATTGTAGATGCACAGTTCGATGCACCCAGTCTCGCTCCTGTCATGTATATAGTTCATAGATGCAGCCTGCAGCTACGAGTGGACACTCGGCAGATACGAGTCTGCAGCTGCAATCACGTCGTGAAGCTCAAGCACGGGTTCCCTTAAATGGAGGCGCGGTGTGTCCGTGTTCGAGGTCGGGAGACAACCGAGATGAAGTCTGATGAAGCAACATCCACTTTTGCGAATAAGTCCGTCCGAATCCGCAGATGACTCGGACGTACTGCCAGTCCGTCATGTCCATGGTGAAAATAGCAGATAAACTTGGTTGAACGGTATCTCCAAATGGTAAGTCAATGGCCCAGTGAGGTATGGCGCACTTGCAATTTGCAATAATTCTATCAGAGACATAACGATACATCGCTGCTATCAAAGCTCTCGAATGTCAAGACCATCCTGTAGCTTCTTCTTGTGTGGCATGGTTCCAGCACGCATCAACTCAGATGCCTTGGACACAACAGGGTCATAGCCCATACTGACAACTGCCACAACAGTATCGCCCTTGATGTAGAAACCTGCAAACTTGCTCTCTTCCAAAGAACCTTGAATAATCAAATCATCCCAGCCTACGGTGGGCGAATTGTTACCGCAGTATCGCAGCTGACCGCTCTGTGCAGACCAGAAGTAAGGCACATTCTTGAATTCCTCCTTCTTACCTGCAAGCGTTTTGGCAACAGCGCGTCCATGGTTTTGCGCAACATCCCAGTGCTCAATGCGAATGGGTTTGCCCTCAGCGCCTGGGCCAGTGTATGGGAAGTGTGCAATATCTCCGACGGCGTAGATGTCTGCTTGACCCTTTACTTGAAGGTAAGAGTCAACCTCGATACCACCGTCCTTCTCGAGCTGAAGTCTTGAGCCATCGAGGAACTTGGTTGCGGGTGCTACGCCGACACCCAAAATGATGAGATCTGCTGGCAGCTTCGTGCCATCTTTGAGGACGACATGAGTAGCGCTCTTGCCACCGTCCTCAGCAATTGCCTTTTCAACGCCTGCCTCCATATAGAGCTTGATGTTGGCCTGCTCAGCGGAAGCCTGAAGTTGTTTACCAATTTGCTCACCGAGAACATTCATAAGTGGATATTTCTCCATGCCAATAACTGTGACGTTGTGATCCTTTGCATTTGCATAGGCTGCTTCCATACCAATGAAGGAACTGCCAATGATGACAACGTTCTTCTTTGACTCACCGCGCGCCGACACAATCTCGCTAGCGTGCTCGATGTTACGGAGCACAAAGACATTATCGAGATTGAAGCCATCCATAGGCAGGCGCTTTGGTGTTCCGCCAAGTGCAAGCACAAGCTTGCTGTATGAGACTTTGCTGCCACTCTCAAGTACCACAGACTTGTCCTTGATATCCACAGACTTGACAGTTGTGCCCTTCTGGAAATCAATGTCCAGATCCTTGTAGAAGGCCTCATCTCGCAACGCAATCTTGCTGGCATCCGTGATGAGTGCCTTTGAGAGCTTGGTCCTGTCGATAGGGTAGTGCGCCTCGCTCGATATAACAGTGACTTTGCCCTTGAAACCATATTCTCGAAGACCCTCTGCTGTCGTTGTACCGGCAGCGCCTCCACCGATCACGACAACATGCTCATCCGTCTCTGCATTTGCGCTCTTGCAGGGCTTTCGGCGCCCGGCAGCAAGGTCCTTTTCTGCTGCAGTAATAAACACGCTCTCGCCTTTGATGCTTGTAGCGAAAGCAATGATGGGATCAATAGCAGGAGCATCTTCAATATCTCCGGTAGAAATCTTGAAGCAAGCACCATGCCATGGACAAACAATACGTCCCTCGCTCAACACACCCTTCACCAGTGGTGCGCCGTAATGTGTACACTTGGGGCTGGTTGCAAAGTACTTGTCATTCTGCTTAATGAGCAAAACCTTGTGCTCTGTGCCAGGAACGTTGACCTCTTTCTTTTCGTTGTCCTTCAAGTCTGATGTCTTGGCGACGAGGTATTCTTGGGTGGATGTAGACATTCTTCTAGCTGACGTTGATTGTAGGATTCTGAGAAGCCACGACCTTTGCATCGACTAGCAACAGTTGGTCAATGTGTCTTGAACGTGTCTGCGGTGCGCTACTGATTGTCTCCGCAACCAGATGAGGTCATGAGCTTAACGCGCCGCCAATGACCGGCCAGCAGAACATCATCCACGAATTTGACCACAGCACGTGTGAACACTGCAGCTTGCAAGATCATCAACCGAAGACACAACCGCTATTCGAAGATGACAGTGACCTTGCCCATCGTGATATCTGAGACTCACAGGCATTGCTCCGTAGGTGCTGGTTAATGTCCAAGCTCTGATGTGGTTTTTTGTTGAGCAGAGCCATTGCTTGAGCTCGTAATCTCTCCGGCGATGCACGCATCTGCCTGGACTGCGCTCTCGTCAAGCTTGACAAGGACTCTCCACTTTGTGCTCGTACTCTTGAGAGGTAATTCTTGAGCAGTCTGGCGGTCATGATAGACGTGGCCATTGTGCCTTCGCCATGCCACCAGATCTATGGTTAGCATCCTGAAGAGCAGCTGAGAACAATCTTACAAAAGTCGAGCGTGAAAGGACTGTGTGGCACATCGACTCGGTAGATTGGTACGCTCATACCAAGCGCTGAGCTCAAGCGCTCATCGTGGTACCTGTTGTAGTGTGCAGTCAGAGTGCGCTGTGCAATCGCCTGTGCATCAGCTTTCTTGTTCTGTAGGGATCATATGGATGCCGAACCAGTACATGCGTGTCTAGCTCTTCCTCTTCTAGAGAGCTTGTGTCGCCCAAGCAGCTGTAGATGCCCAGCTGTGTGACCTCGTCAGGGGATCCATTGGCGCCAATCAAGAAATGAGCAGAAAGCAATTTAGGGCCAGCCATTGTAGTCAAGCAGGGTATTGACTATCTCTTACGCTCTTCTGTAGCGTCTGACAAGTGTCACGAGCAGTATATTCTGAGGTCTGTTCCCCTGTACGCCCCTGACGCTCGGGAGCTGGGACTTGGGCGCGTGAATTTGACGCGCCAGAAAAAATTAGACGTGAAGGCGCTAGTTCCAGTTCTACAGCACACAAGTCTGCCATCTTGTGCCTGTTTCATGACTCTCTGATGGTGTTATGAGCTCAAGCATCACCTTGGCATCGGTCAAGGAGCATATAGATGCAGGCATGATGCCCTAGCCCGGGAAGCAGAAGCTAACAAACGCAGCGCATGGAAGACCAAACGACGAGTCTCTGAGGCGCCGTGCTGTCTCTGCCGGCCTGAACCTCTTCAGATCATTACCTGGCGACTCACACTGGCTGTGTGGATCACCGCAAGACAAGCCAGTTTTTGTCCCGACGCTCGCCGAGTGTCTTGTTCTTTGGCAAATCGAACAATCAGACGACCGAGACTGGCTTCGTCGGGGAATAGTCACGCAAGTCTCGCGCTGCCATGAGTGTGCACGTCTATACCAGACAAAGCTGCGCCAAAACTTCCGATTACTGATGCAGAACGTCTACCACCACGATGTAGCCAAGCTTCCGCTCATCCTTGCTCGCTTAGACTCAGAGGACGTTGAGCGCTTGACGTCAGTGCTGGTCGACACCATCAAACGTACAAGCGAAGCTGGACTACGTCTAGCTGATCAACAAGGACCTGGGTTTGAGTCCCTCAATTTGTGCGCACTATTCGAATGCCTATGGAACCCTGCACTGCTCAAGGACAATCAGCTCAAAGATGCCTTCACAACGGTCTTTGTGGGTATTCGCGAGCGTGGGAAACTACTGCGCGTCGCCAACCATATTCTACCGGGCATGTACACTTTTGCCTTTTCGACAAATCCCGAACTCAGGGTCTGGTCGCGTAAGTGCTTCGAGAAGCACAAGAAGCTAGCTACTGCAACAGACTTCAAAGCTGCAGGTCGGGAACAAGTTAGTGAGGCATACACTGCGTTGAGAAGTGGAAGCCTTGACGCAGCAACTTTTTGGAGTGGCCTCGCATTCGTCCTTCAGTACACAGACGCAGCTGCAGTCATGAGCGAACTTGGCCACTGCGACATCAATCTCATGGAACTCATCTGTGGCGAAATCTCCTCACAGACGCGCTACCTTGTGCAGATTTTGCTTTGTCTAAACAAGCTGCTAGCAGCTGCTGGTAGCAACGTATGGTCTACATGCCCGATAGCGGCTCAACAACTCGGGCAAGTTGTACTGCAAAATCCAAAATTCAAGGAATTGCTCCATCATCCAGAGCATGCCGATGCCATTGACGGCGGACCTTCTGCCTTTTTGCATTGGTTGCAACCCTACGTGCATGCACAGACGGGTGGCAACAAAGCACTGATGCTTCGGCAGGGCGTAGATTACTTGCTCAATGGAGATATGCTAGCTGCTCTTCCTAGCATCTCTCAAGCGGCTTGTCGAGCGCAAGCAATGCTACTGCTCAAGGCTGCGCTGGAAAATTACGGATCTCACATGTCCATCAGCCAGAATTATTGCGATCTACAACGTCGCCTACGCTTCGGCATTCGTCAAGTGATCGATGCTCGTATTGCAAATATCACAACATTCGCCTTTGCTGCAGATTATGCTCACGAACAGCATGCGCTACTTCGCCAAGATGCCCGCAGAGTCCTCGTTCTTGCAGTGCAGATCGACTCTAGCGTCCTATGGGCAGACTTCATCTCCCTCTCTACCTCCAAGTACTGGTCTTCATCGGATAATATCTACACATTCGACAGTAGCGCCCAGCTCTGGATTGCTGTCGCGAGGAGCTGCTCTGACGCCAATATGGAGCTTATGCAACGCTTCGTCGAAGTGGTAGGCACAAATATGGCACTCATCGACACCATCGAGATTGTCAGTGACATGTCATCGCAACACAAGGATGCAGTCATGCTATTCAATAAGGCACTGAATGCATCCTCTTCCGCCATCACCAGTGTTTTCTCCACGATCGGCGATTACTGGGCCCCACAGCAGGCTCAAATCTTGCTTTCGCGGCCAGAAACCAACTCAGCACTGGTCTCTTGCATCATGTCCCCCAATGAAGAGATATACAAGGCTGTTCTCAATATTTACAAGGAAGCGTTTCAATCCAGTGGCCGTATTGAAGCTTTGCGTGCAGCCTTCCAGCGCAACTTTGAGGGCACGGTCGTCGGTTTTACCAATGCATTCAAGCTGTGGTCGCGCGAAGCTGTGTTCAAGTCTGCCGTTCGAATTGTGCGTTCAGCATCCAATACCCTCGACATTCTCTTTAATACTCGAAATGGACTGGTCGTGAGTTCCGAAGGCGATATTGGCAAAATCAGTGGCCCGCTTTTCAAAGAGCTCTGGATCAGTCTATGGAAAATGCTTGAAACTGCATATCGCATGTCCCTGCCATGGTCAGTCAACTTCAATAAGGAGCAACTCATCGAATTCATGCGGGATGTACTGGAATGTAGCAATGCACTTCTACGGTACTTCACTGGCTTTGAGAAGATCATTCACTGCGAGGCAGGCACTGTTTGCTCAGAACGACAAAAAGAAATGGACGCCCTTCTGCTCAATCAATGTGTCACAGCGGTCAAATCGTTGACTGCTTGGCTACGCCTCAATGACTTGGAATTACTCCAATCATGCGTGCGTTTGGTTTGCGACATCTTGATGCGCCTCGCCAAGTCTGGCGTTCGCATCAATGAGGAGAGCGTAGCCGCGTTTGATAAGATCATTGTGAACAGCAAGAAAAAGAAGAACAATCTCACAGAAGCCCAGCGAACGGAAATCTTCATTGCGCTCAGCGAACACACCGACTACATTGAGATTCCAGATGACGACAGCCAGGTCTCAGTGCCCTCTCGGCCTCCATCTGCTCCGATTGTCATACCTGATCCTCGGACTGCCCCTCTGACCACCGTGTCAGTGCACGAGCAGATGAAGCAGGCTTCCGCACGCTCGAGTCAGCTGTCAGGGAATACAATACGCAGCACCTCAGCTGCCATCAAGTCTGCTTCAGCTGCGAATACTGTCAGGCAGCCATCTGCGCAATCAGCTCAAGCTCGTGCCGAGTATCTGCGGAATCGTGCCGCTCTACCGGCTGCATTGCGGAAGCCAGCTGCGAAGAATGTCTCTGCGGGTGCAATCAAGCGTGACGAATCATCAGCCTCTGAATCAGACAGTGACAGTGATACCGAAGGTCTCTTCAAAATCAACGACCCAGCAGCAGCACCGAAGATCAAGAATGTCCAGAAGCGAACTGTTCAGATGGTGGACAGCGCCACTCCTCTCATGAGGCGGCCCATTGATGTGCGCGCTGAGCGAAATCGCGTGGAACAGAACTTGAGGGCAAGGACGAATCCGGACTTGACTGGACTACATATGCGCTTGCTGAATTGGGATCCATGTCACGATAGTCTGCTTCCGCCTGATCAAGGGGAAATCACGCTTGCTAACATGGCCAAAACATACCAGACTGCGCATGCGTATTCTGCCGTGGTGGAGCCTCTTTTCATGCTCGAGACTTGGCAGCATGTCGTCGCATCAAGGGATGCCATCAAGCCGAAGGACAAGTTTCGCTTGACCCTGCAGACTCGATCTGCTGTTGATCGCTTTGTTGATCTCTTTGCCACCATCAAGATGGACCTTTGGCAGAAGTATGTCATCACAGAGCCTGATCTGTTGTTGCTGTCAGCCACTGATAACATGGGCAAAGGTACGACAGGTGCTGTGGAGCGTTGTCTTGCAAAGGTGCAAAGTATTTCCAAGAAGCGCGATTTCGTTGAGATTGCTCTTCGAACGGTGCCTGGCAGTGCTATGGTCAGACATTTGCGGCCCACTGTGGAACTCTGGGCGGCCAAGCTGACATCCCTGACGCCAACTCACCGAGAGTACGCTACGCTCAAAGCGCTGCCGTACTACGACTTGTGCGATTTGATTGTGACTGGGCGACCAACAAAGCCTGTGCCGTCACATTCCAGTGATCTTGGAAAGCTCATGCGAGCTTATGCTGTGAATGAGCCACAAGCCAAGGCCATCGATGCTGCACTCAATAGTACTGGATTCACATTGATTCAAGGACCTCCGGGTACTGGTAAGACAAAGACTATTCTTGGAATGGTCGGCGCCTTCTTGAGTGCTTCAACAACACATGGCACGGCCATCTCCTTGCCTGGTCAACGGCAGCAGACCAAGAAAGAAGAACCCATCAAGCGTAAGATTCTGCTATGCGCGCCGTCTAATGCCGCCGTGGATGAAATCGTCTTGCGTCTCAAGAGTGGCATCTTTGACAGTCAAGGGAAGCGCTATGTCCCCAAAGTAGTTCGGATGGGCATGAGTGATGCAATCAACGTCAATGTCCGAGATGTGACACTCGATGTGTTGCTTGATGAGATGTTGATGAAGAACGAAGAGAATCTCAAGGGCAAAAACACCTCTGGAGGCGATCCGGCTGTATTACGTGAGAAGCTGAATGACACGCTGAAAGAGCGAGATGTGCAACGCGCCTTGCTCGAGCAGGCTCGCAAGGAGGATCGAAACACTGGTGAGATCGAGATGGAAATTAAGAAGCTGAACAATCGCAAGACACAGCTTGGTGAGCAGCTCGACGAGCTTCGCGATAAGCAATCGCAGCGGGCTAGAGCCAAGGACATTGAGCGGAAACGCTTTCAAACGCAAATTCTGGCAAATGCAGACATCATCTGCGCGACCTTGTCAGGGTCTGGTCACGAGCTCATGGCAAACGTTGCGGTCGACTTTGAAACAGTCATTATCGACGAAGCATGCCAAACGACTGAGCTCAGCGCATTAATTCCGCTCAAGTATGGCTGCACGCGATGCATCATGGTCGGCGATCCGAATCAGCTTCCGCCAACTGTACTATCAACTGAAGCAGTCAAGTATGCTTACAACGAGAGTTTGTTTGTGCGTATGCAGCGCATCAATCCGAACGCTGTCCGGCTGCTTGCTATTCAGTATCGCATGCACTCGTCAATTTCTCGCTTTCCGAGCAAGCAGTTCTATGACGGTTCTTTGCTTGACGGTCCAGAGGTGGACCTGCAGACGAAACGTGCTTGGCACAACAGTACCATCTTCGGTACCTACCGTTTCTTTGACATCGCCGGTCGAGAACAAGAAACGGCGTCTCATTCAGTCTTCAATAATGCCGAAGCCTACGCTGCCATGGATATCTACAAGAGACTGCGGCACGACTTTTTCGACATTGACTTCGACGGACGGATAGGCATCGTCACACCGTACAAAGAGCAATTCAAAGTCATTCGCACCTTGTTCACGAAGGAGTATGGCAATTCGATTTTGAGTTCGATCGATTTCAATACAGTTGACGGCTTCCAGGGGCAGGAAAAGGACATCATCATCTTTTCTTGCGTTAGGGCAAATCCAAAACGCGGCATTGGTTTCTTAGCGGACAAACGAAGAATGAACGTGGCTCTGACTCGAGCTAAATCCAGTGTCTTCATTCTGGGATGTGCTTCTGCGCTGAAGCAAGACGCTGTTTGGTCAGCCTTGGTACAGGATGCACAGGAGCGAGACCTCTTCTCATGCGTCGACAAGGGTACATTCAGCTCGCCGACTCGAATCGGGAACGAAAATGCTAATAGTCCTGTCAAGGTTCGAATCAAGGACGATGTGAGCAGTGACGAGGAGGGTGAAGTGAGCAGCAAACGTCCTCTGACAACCTCTCACCAGCCAAGTAAAAAGAGGCATAAGACCCTGACTGGCTCACAATCGGGAGATTTGCGACCGCTGGCCATCAAGCAAGACGCACAAGCAGTGAAGATGCCCATAGAGATCATGGCGGTCATGAAGGCCTCTGCAGCGATCACGCCGAGGGGTGCCTCTGCTATGCAGACTGTCAAGACTGATAGTCGAGCAAATCCGCGTCCTCCTGCAGCTGCACACGCCAATCATGAACCAAAAATACCGGTAAAGAACAAACCGGCCAGCTCACTCTTCATCAAGCGCAAGCGATAGAGTTGACAGGAAGGTATTGGTAATGCAGTGATGTCTGCTTGTCTTCGGAAACTTCATGAAACCGCTTGGAGAGGGGAGGCCTTGGCATGAGGGCATATCCAACCTTGGGTTTCGGATGGCCTTGTGTTTCCATTTGTACAAACATAAACAACACTACTTAAGTTGTCGAAATCCTTCTTTGACATTAGCTATCTTCTAGCCATAATGCTCGCATACACTGTGATCTTCAATGTTTTCTTCAGCACAATAACAGCTGTTCCAGTGGCGTCACCGCAGTACGACTTTAGCGGCGGCTTCGTCGGTGGCGGTCTCGGGGTCAATTCTCTGGGCGTCAATCCCGTCGCTGTCGCCAGTCTGCAAGGACTTGGAGGAGGAATCGGCGGACTTGGAGGCCCAGCTCTCGGATTCGGAGGATTGGGGGGTGGCGGCGGGTTTGGCGGATCCGGAGGCAGTGGCCTCGATATAGGCAACATAGCTCAGGCACAAGCTGGCGCTGCACAGACGATTGGCGTGACTGGGTTGTCAAACAGGTAAGTGTTCCTGCCCGACCACGGCACAGCTAACGACTAAGCGGATTGGGTAGTCTAGGCGGTGTGGGAGGTGGTGGTCTAGGTGGAGTTTTTGGTGGTGGTAAGTTTCAGCTGAATAGTTTCAGAATGCTGACTCCAGGAATCTTCTAGGCCTCTGTACGTAGTGTGCAATCGATAATGAAGTCTTCCACTAGCCATACGCGACATGTGCATAGCCTGTGTTTGTTCGTTGTCGACTCAGACCTGCCGCCGTTTCAGTTGGTGTGAGCCGAGACGAGACGAGCGAATGTTGCAAATGATCATGAAACATGCCCCAACTGCAGCAAGCGTTAAAGGCCAACGGTCGGCAGAGTTGATCAAGCTTTTATCATCATGATTAGCAAGAGTCTTGCTGTACTTGTGCTCGCCTTTGCTGCAGTGGACGCTTTGCCAGCTGCTGGTCAGTTAGAGAAGCGACAATTTGGCTTCCTCCCTACAGCGACCGGCCAGGTGGCTCCAGTGGCTCCAGGTCGTGCCACTCGCCTATCTGAAAACGTCTTCCAAATGAATCCAGTCGACGCCAGGTCTCCCTACTCGTCGATTCTCATGATTTTCCAAATGAAACAGCAGACTCCCGGTGACGCCATTTTAGATGAAGCGAGACGATACGCTAGCATGATTCAGCAGCAACAGCAGCAGCAGCGTGGCGTGGCCAATGCTGGACAGCTTGGTGGCCAAGTCACACAGTCTCAGCAGCAACAGCAACCCGCTGTCGTGCCAGGAATAGCTCCTCAGGCAGGTTTGATCTACCAAGGAACATCAAACACGAATACAGCGACGCAGCCATCTCCAAATTCGACGCCAGCCAATGCTGTGGCCCAAGGTCCAACAGTTGCAGCAGCGGGCCAGACTGGATCTGCCGGCGCAGGCAACCCTACTGCTCTGCCAGTAGCGCCTGCCGCATTGCCGACTGGAAGTGTCGTGCAGCCGACAAATGCGACGGTCGTGAGCAAGCGCCAAGTATCGATTGACCAGACGCGAGAGGGACTCGAGTTAAGCAAGAGAGGCGAAGGGCGTCAGAATACTGCGACAGGCACATCAGTCAGATCAGAGCAGCACGCAGAATCTGCGAGTGGTCCGAAGAAAGAACAGCAGCACAGGGAGAAGGTGACAATCAAAGCGATCTCCAATGAAGGGTCCAAAGCTGCTGGATCAGCCCGTGTTCACATTGCCCTGCGTAACGCTGCATTGAAGGACTCCATGGAAGGTTTGACATCCCCGTAGCTGACGTAGCGTGTGCCCAACTCACAATCGATGATTTCTTCCTGCATTCTTGATGATGGATTCTAATTGTTGAACGCGCTTCTCAGACACGGACAGAGCTTCTTGCATAGTCGAGCCTTGGAGAACTGGACCGCCAGTCTTCCGCACTCCATAGATGTCACCAGATGCGGTCATGACAACGGTAAGACTTTCTGCGCAGAGGTCACTCTCGTCACCATCAGGATCTGCGAGTATTTTGCCCTTGAAGACGCCGAATTCGATGACGAATGGGACCGAATTGACCCTTAGAGGTACAAACACTTCCCTGCAGCGTACGTCATTCAACTCAAGATCCCAGACAGCTTCTGGAAGAGATGTGTTGAGCAGTGCAGACACCATGGCCAGAGCAGAGGCCGATAGATGTGCTGCAGACGAAGAGAGACAGATGATGTCAATGTAAAGACACCAGACTGCTTTGCCGCTTTCAATGCAAAGATCGCCGAGATCAACGATGCCACAATCCTTGAGGAAGGTAGATAATTGGTGAGCTATGCTTTGCTGCAACTCACTGGGAGGGCCGGCCTTATACTTGCTCGAGCAGAGAGGGCCGATCTCAATATTGGGCACGAGGTAACCTATATTTGGCTCGGTCACTGAGGGTTCTGCAATCTCTGCCCTAATGCCACAGACCATGACTGTTTCTCCATGTCGTACGACTGCCGAGCCTGCAGTGTTTGAGAGTGAGGAGCTCGTGATGGAAACATCGCGAAAGTCTGTAAGCCGTCGACCTGATGGACGGACAGGAGGCGACGCTTCGAGATGCTGTGCCAGGAACTGTGCAGGCACAAGCCTCTTGTACAACTCTGGTGGAAAGGTCAGTGGCTTCAACTCAGCCATCGTGAGCTAAGCTACGCAATCCAGTATGTATCAGTGCATGTGTCTTGCAACTGTTAAATGCGCGTAAATTTGGAAAGTCGCACGCTTCGACCGCAGCGTCCACGCACCTCCCTCGACTTCAGGCTTCAGCTCGTACTGATGAGCTCCACTCTGCTCTGATTGCTCCGCTGTGCTTCGTCTTGTCATATAACGTCGGCTAGCTATAGTAGCAGGTGCGTAGCCGAGTCTCATGTCTGTGAAACGTCCGGCCGTTGGTTCTGCGCCGAAGGATGTATTGCAGTTCACGAACCTGGGCGCAGGCGCCGAGGTGGGCAGATCGTGTCACATCATCCAATTCAAGGGCAAGACGATCATGCTAGATGCTGGCGTTCACCCTGCTTACAGTGGTCAGGCGTCATTGCCATTCTACGATGAGTTTGATCTCTCTGAGGTCGACATTTTGCTCATTTCACACTTTCACTTGGATCACGCTGCAAGCTTGCCACATGTCATGCAAAAGACAAACTTCAAGGGCCGTGTTTTCATGACACATCCGACGAAAGCTATCTACAAATGGCTCATGTCTGACTTTGTGCGTGTGAGTTCCGCTACCAGTGGAAGCGGTGAAGTGGATCAGCTCTATTCCGAAGCAGAGCTTGCCAAGTCGTTTGAATCAATTGAAGCTGTCGACTACCACTCAACAACGGTCGTCAATGGAATCAAGTTCACGGCATATCATGCTGGGCATGTTCTAGGCGGCGCCATGTACTTTATCGAGATTGCAGGAGTTAAAATATTGTTTACAGGTGACTACAGTCGTGAGCAAGATAGACATCTCAATATTGCTGAGGTGCCGCCAGAGAAACCTGATATTCTCATCACGGAGTCGACGTATGGAACCGCCACGCATCAATCGCGTGTGGAGAAAGAGGCCCGTCTCACCAATCTCATCTCAAAGGCTGTCCTCCGTGGCGGTCGGGTGCTGATGCCCGTCTTTGCGTTAGGGCGAGCGCAAGAGATTTTGCTCATTCTGGACGAGTATTGGTCGAATCATCCTGAACTACAACATGTGCCCATCTATTACATTTCTGCTTTAGCAAAGAAGTGCATGGCAGTATTTCAGACCTACATCTACACAATGAACGACGCGATTCAAGCAGAGTTCCAACACCACAACCCCTTCATTTTCAAGCATATTGCATCAATTCGCTCACTCGACCGCTTCGATGACATTGGCCCAACTGTCATGCTTGCATCTCCAGGAATGCTACAAAATGGCAACTCTAGAGCGCTCCTAGAACGCTGGGCGCCAGATCAAAAGAATCTACTCATGGTCACAGGCTACTCGGTAGAAGGTACTATGGCAAAGCATATAATGAATGAGCCCACTGAGATCACTTCAGTGATGGGACAAGGGGGCGGTGCATCGAATGTGCGTATTCCACGTCGCATGGCTGTTGAAGAGCTCAGTTTCGCGGCGCACGTCGATTTTACCCAAAATCGCGACTTTATCGATGCCGTGGATGCAAAGCACATCATCCTGGTTCACGGCGAAGCACTCAACATGGGTAAGCTCAAGAGTGCCTTGCTATCAAAATATTCGCCACTTCGGGGTACAGACCAAGAGAAGCATGTCTGGAATCCAAAGAACTGCGACACGCTCGAATTGGAGTTTGTGAGTGTCAAAATCGCCAAGGTCGTTGGGCAACTCGCTACACACCATTTGTCCGTTGATAACAAGCCTGCTTCTGATCTGATTGCTGGCATTTTGGTGCAGCGCGATTTTGAGTACAAACTCATGGCTCCTCAAGACTTGCAGGAAGAGTCTGGCATTGGTTCAACAACCTTGGTGCAGCGCCAAAAGCTGCGTTATCATGCTGGGCCAGACTTGGTCGAGCACCATTTGAAGCAAATGTTTGGTGCCGTCAAGCAGCTTCCGCTCAGCAAGAAAGAAAAGGCTGATGCTGAAGAGGCCGCGACCACTGCATCCAAGAAGACCTCTGGGAAACTGACGGGTGTTGTGGAAAAATTGGGCGTAATGGATCTTGTCACTGTGATGATCGATACCATCACAAAGCGATTGACTGTCGAATGGGCTGGCGGCAGTCTATCTGATGCCGTTGCTGATGCAGTCCTTTGCATACTTGCCGGCATTGAATCCTCCCCAGTTTCGGTCAAAATGTCCAGCAAAGCTTGCAATCACGGCCATGCCAAGGATGAGGATTCGAAACACGATGTACTTGGATACGGCCACGCAGGTCTGACGGTCGATCAAAGGAAGGAGCGCATACGCATGTTTGTTCGACAGCAATTTGGCAGTTGTGATGACACGGACAATGGCATCTCCGTTGAAGTGGACGGCAAGGTGGCAACTGTCCCTTGGCATGATCTGACTGCAGTCGATTGTCCGTCAGCAGCACTCAAAGCTAGGCTGCAGGGCATTCTCAAAGGTGCGGTGGATACCATTGCGCCATTTGCTGAAGAGCAGGAGGCAATCACGAAGGAGGGATACGAGAGACAAGCTCAGAAAGCATAGTCATGGCCCAGAAGCATATTTATACATAATTGGCATATCCTAGTGTACTAGATTGGGAAGCCACCTGCCAAGTCCATCACCTGTTGAGGGTCAACTTGCCTCTTGACGGCTCGAAGTCTCGCTAGACCTTGCACGCCATACATCTCCTCCGGTGCCGTTGTGTACAAGGCGTAGTTTGGATAGCTCAGTCGATCAGCTTGGTAGATGCCCTCTTTGATAGCGACCTGCTTCAGGGTAGCGATTGATTGACGCATGATTGATCTCCAGTACTCGTCTTCCGATGCACTGCGCCAAGCAAAGTACAAGTTGAGCGGCACTGGGGAGTTGGCATGAGGGTAGGCACTGTCGGTTGCGTGCTTTCCGTAATCGGTGAAGGGCTCGATATCATAGGAAAGAAGTGTTCCAGCACGAAGGATGGACAAGGTACCGTAGTGCTGAGACTCGTTATAGACAGCCATCATAAAATTCTTGGTCAAACCTGTCGTACTCAGTGTTGCGAAAGCGCCACGAGAACCTCCCTGAATCTCCGACGGTGATCCGGCAACGAAGCTTGAGAAGCTCTGTGCTCGAACAGTGGAGAGAGTAGGCGTAATGCCGTCGTAGACATTGAATGCAGCCGGCTTGCTTGGCCCATCATAGAATGAGAGCAGAACAGCATTAGGCATAGCACCGCCATTGACAGTGAGAATGACTGCAGCCTTGGGGTCTTGGTTGTTTGTGTTGAACTTGTCTGTCGCGTCGATCAGGGCTGGTAGCTTTGCTGCATCAAAGATGGAAAGACCACCGTAGACCTGTGCCGACTGTGCAAATGTTTTGAGCTTGATGGACGTGACAATGCCGAAGCGATTCAAGCCTCCCTTGAGAGCAAAATATAGATCAGGTTTTGACGCATCCACCGTTGTGATCGTGCCATTGGGGAGTACAAGGTTGTAGCTGATGACAGTGTCGCAAGTCAAGCCGTATGCTTGGGTTTTCCACGAGAATCCTCCACCCAAGGTAAAGCCTCCGACACCAGGACCAGCAACTCGGCCACCTATCGTTAGCACTCCGAGTGAAAGAAGAAGAAAACATACCAACAACATTGACCCCTGAACCCTCGAGGGCATCGAAGACTTCAGTCCAGATAGACCCCATGCCAACGGTAGCAACGGTTTTGTCTGCATTCAAGGTTGTTCCCTTGAGACGCACTAGCGAGATGTGAACACCAGGGGTAGCAGAGAAGCCAGGATTCGATGCATGACCACCAGACTTGACTGCAAAGGGTGTACGTGACTGACCAATAATCTTCAAGATGGCCGAGACATCCTGCGCAGAGGCAACCTCAACAAGACATCTTGGAACATCTGATGAAGAAGTCATCCAGTGGCTGATGCCAGTGACGAAGTTTGGCGACAAGTCCGTCGGGTAGTAGACCTTGCCGGTAATCTGAGTAGCAATGTTCTGGCATACCATACTTCCACTCAGCAGGCCACCAAGAGACGCGCCTTGCGCGCAGGGTAGCGACAAAGCGATCGCAACAGCTGTAGCCAGGTGTGAGAGCATAGTGTGTATGTAGCAGTACCTCCAAGGAGCCGTTCCCTGGCTTATGTATTGTTGTTGCCTCGATGGGTGCCCCAGACTATGCTTTGACCTTTCCTCATATGTGATTAGATTGACAGGCCTCTAGCAGCGGCTGCGAGGAAGCGACAATGCAAGTGGGAGCTTTTGCATTTGCACAGTGTTTGCACTACGGCAGTCTGTGCTTGCCCGCAGCGAGGCGAAGCCTCCGTGGATGATCGCCGTCTTCTCTCCACACGCCAATGGCTGCCATCCGGAGCTAACGAAAATGAAAGGGAACATGCATTTTCGGATTCAGCAGTCCAACTTCAAGTGGCAAGAGTCAAAACCTGACGACAATGCTGCATTGCCGCGGCCTTGGTGGACTAGCATGATATGACCTTAAGCTTAATGTCTTTCACTTCTCGTAGCGCCGACGCTGTCGAGTCCACGACCATAAGACGTCGCTGTCAGGTCTCGTCCGGTCAGACCAGTACGCACGTCAGCGATAGCGTGTGCATGGGCGCATCTGTCGGCTCTGAAGACGCAGCGTTGTGGCCCTTTGGGAAGCGTCTTTGGTGGCCAATGAAAAATGCTGTGAGCCAGTGGCCGTGTAAAGTTCGAATTAAGCTGCGGGTTTACGGCTAGCGCAGCGGACTCGTGCTTAGAAACTGCGTCTAAAGACCACTGCCTTGCACATCGCTGCTAGTATACCAATGGTGCAGGATCAAGCACAAAGCGCCCTTTTTGTTTGCCTCGTCTGGGTTGTCACTTGACAGCTGTCGTGTGTAAAGTGCGCTGATCCTTGAACGGCCATCTGAACATGTCTTTGGTTCACGCCTGATGCGCTGACGTCGATGCAGTCCTTGCCGCTAGCTTTAGCTAGTACGTGTCAGGCACAGTTTGCCTTAGGCTCAAGTACCAAGTATGGGAAACGATGGAGGCAGTATCCCATCTCGCGATGAAATGGTTCGCACCAAGGCTGCGCCTAGAGCGAAAGACAACCTCAAGCAAGCAGCAAAACAAGATGCCTGGTCGTACTGCGCACTGTCACGTTCGCAATTGACAGCACCGTTGGTATCTGATGGGTATGGGAAGCTGTATAACAAGGAGAGTATCTTGACGTATTTGCTGGAGCCATCAGAATTTGCGGGCGACGCGTCAGGACAGATGGCGCATGTTACATCGATGAAGGATGTCGTGGTCTTACAGCTGACTAAGAGCTGCGGCAGATATATCTGCGAAGTGACTAGAAGAGACATGGATGGCGCGACGCCCTTTGTCTATTTGACTCCCTGTGGTCACGCACTGGCTAAGGCGGCACTGAGCCATTCAGATGATCGCGTGTGTCCAGTGTGCGACAAGGCTTTTGATGAGCGCGACATTATACCCATCAATCCGGAAGAGACCGACACCGCGCGACTTTCAAGTCGGCTGGAGGCATTAGCAGCAGAAGGCTTGACACACAGCGGCGCACCATTGCGCAAGAAGAAGCGGAAAGCGACAGGGACTGTTGAGGATGACACTTCGAAGGCCTCAGGGATGAAGAAGACTAGGGCTGTCAAGGAAAGTGCTGTACAAAGCGATGCGCTCAAAAGCATTTTTCACAAGTCATCGGGGCAAGAGGCGAGAGATGTTAGCTTCATGAACAGAGGGACAGTCAGCAGAATAGCATAGCAAGTGAACGAATGTCCAATGATGAATATACAAACAAAGGCGATTCAGCTCGCTCTGAACAAAAATTTATAAATACAACGCCCACGCGTTCACGTCCACTTGTCGTTCTCAAGCAGTGTCCAGATGCTGAGCTCTCTGGGAATGTTCACCTTCAGACACACTCTCAAGCTGCCAGTGATACATTCTAGTCCTGTTCAGGTCTTGTGCAGACGCTCCCTGCTGAGTAACAAACTGCAACCAAGAAGTTCAAGGTCTTATGCAACATTCAGAGACACATCTATTGCAAGCAGGGCTCGTCGGAGTGTAGCAAAGCCATCCGTGCTTGAGGAATGGTCTCGAACTCAAGGCAGAAATCTCAAGCCTTCGCTATTCCGTCCGGCACTGTTCGCCATCTTCTTCACAGGCTCAGCTTTCTCTATCGCCTACTACGCTGATACCCATGGCCATGTCATTCGTGATCGAGACATCAAGACAAAAGTGCTCACTGGGATCATTGCTCTCAATTGTCTCGTCTTTGCGCTCTTCCATATCCCGCCTTACTGGGCAGTGGCGAGACCAATCAGCCGCTTCCTCAACACGTATGGCTCAGCGACACTGCAAGGCTGTACACGCAACCCAGTGGCCTTGTTGACCTCTGGCTTCTCGCACAGTGAGATTTGGCATCTCGGCTTGAATATGGTTGGCTTCTACTCTATCGCAGGCGCCTTGTACGACTCAATGGGCACGAATCAGTTCCTTGCCATGTACACTAGCACCATCGTCCTCTCATCTTTTGCGCAGCTCGCTCTAACAGCTTTGCAAGCGCGTCGTGGCATCATGCCTATTGGCTCACTGGGTGCATCCGGTGGCATCTATGGATTACTTGGTCTGCTAGCCTGGTACCAACCAGGGGCACAATTAGCCCTTATTTTTCTCCCATTCATCCATTTCAGTCTTGGCTACGCCTTCACAGGTATGATGTGTCTTGATGCCGCAGGTATTGTACTTGGCTGGCGCCGATTTGGACATGCTGCGCATTTTGCTGGTGGTGCAATAGGCTTTGGTCTTGCTGCAACGGGTGTGCCTGTGTGGTGGGAGCGTGAGCGTAGAAGGGCATTGGGAAAACGACTTTCTACATGGGTTCGATGATGCGGTTATTTCATGGCCTGGGCTTTGGGTTCACTGCTGAAGCCTGGAGGACGCGTAGCCTCCAGACAGTCTGCTGTTGGATTTGTGCTTGCTGATGAGAAATGGTCGCCTCATCTCGCATGAATCCATCTCTGGGTCTGATGACTACGACAAATCATATTGTAACTGGCGAACAGGGCACTGCACATCGAAAGCACTTTGAGTGAAGTCTCCAATGGCAATTCGACCATCTCTTAGTGTGGGCTGTCGACACTTTAAAAGGGCAGTACATGCGTTGAGTAGATGCCCGTCCTGTTGCCCCTGAGTTGGCTCGATGATCCATAAACCTCGTAGCCGGGTAAGTTGCTACATACAATTAGATTTCGCGGTTGAGGCATGTGCTTCGTCTGCTGATCATTTTGGAAGGCTACCAGAGCCTCAGTCTACCACAGACTACCAGTCCAGGATGCAAATCTCTTTGATGGCTGAAGTTTCGCATCGCAGCTCAATTCAGGCGTCTCTCCGAATTTCGTGACCATTGCGAGCTGCAACACAGGGCTGCCCTCTGCATAAAGATCAGCAATCACGAAAATACGACGCTCTCAAGTTTACGAGAGTCAAAACGCAGGATTTGGATTGCATCCCTGAATCAGTGAGTTACGGTTGCCATGTAATATGAAGTGAGATGACTGGATGGTGAAGTGCGAAGACTATGTCGGGCAACTTAAATCTGCTGGTATAGAAGCATCTACACGACCAAACTCAGGGTAAGAGACTAGGAGTGACTTGCAAATTGCAATTGCACAGATGAAGGTCATTGAATCATGATGCAGCGGAAGAGGGTTCGCGGGGCGTTCACTGGTCAGTCAATGGGCAAGTTGGGCTGCAGCCTGTAGGTTGGGCAACAGCCAAGTTGAGCCAACAGGGCGAAATGCCAATTGTGTGATGCCAGTACACGGCATCTTGTCTGCAAGCTGCAATTTCATGCTTTTCATCCCTTTGGCCATGAAGGCCTGGCTCGTTTTGTCCAAGAAAAAGTCTGGAGACGGGCTGCCCTGCCAAGCTCGTACTGCCAGTGGAAGACCCACCCGTGCAGCTCGCTAGCCTCTCATATGTTCATTTCTGCAGATGACGCGATACAGAGAAATAAGAGACAAGAGAAGGATGGCTACATAGTACACAGTACATAGCACATAGCACATAGTCTACTGCTTGTGTGACTGTGCAGATGCTCCTTTAGATGGCTGCTTGTGATTGGCTGTCGTCTCGTGCCCCTGATCAAGATCTAAGCGAGCCGCAAAACCACAACAAAAGCAAGAGCGACACACACGACCTGCCAGGCGGCCGTCCTTCTCTTCCTCGGACACGCTCGGGCAGGCAAGGCTCAGCAGGAGCGCGTCGTCTGTCATCCGGCGCGAGAGACGAAAGACTGCTGAAACCGAGAAACTACGGCATTGACTTCTGCAGCAACACAAATCACACAGGCGTCGTGAACAGAAGTACTGTTCGTCTTGCCAATTGAAGCGTCCGTCGCGCTGCTCTAAACTACAAAGCGACGCTGCTGAGCCCTGAAAAGCACATTGACTCAGCGACGACTACATGCCGAGTACAATGCGCATAAAACGCAGCTCAGAGGATCCCGTTATGCCGCCAGCAGGTCTAGCAGAACCAATGCCCGTAGGCTCAACGGCGCTTCTCGCAGAGTTCCTCGCAACAACTGGGCCCGAAGACATCTATCGCAGCAATTCACAGACAGCAGCGCAGCCAATTGTCAAGCCAAAGAAGAGTATCGTCAACCTCAATTTCCTGCGCAAGCGGCCGACTGATGTGGAAAGAGCGCTGCCAGATGCGATTGACAAGCGCGTCACGTCGACGGGTAAACCCTTCTTTGCAATACGCACTGCACATCCGACAGAGACGGTCGACAGAGCAGTTCAGGCCGATGCTGAACGAGAAGCAATGCCCAGGCGACCACAAAGACCGGACGGCATATTGCTCTCGCAATACGATCAGGTAGTCATGACGGACCAACAGGATACACGAGGTACCGATACGTTTCAGGTCATCGAGTACGATTTTGGCAAGCGTTCTGCACCGCAAACAGCATCCACTTTTGCATCTGGTCAATCCCAATACACAAAAGAGCGTGCTGACAGGCATTTACCAGAACTACGGTCGACATCACGCAATGCTTCAATCTCGTCACTACAAGGTGGACCTCCCCTTCGTCATCCTGGGATCCGGGGTGCGAGTGTCACGACGACCATCACAGCAGGATCGCGTTCCATCAGGACTCATAAAAGTGGCGCAAGCACTTCATCCTTATCTGTTCACTCCCAAGCAGAAAGACCCCTCTCACTCGACGACTCACTCGAAATGCTAGCATCCTTGAGTGATCATACTAATTCCGAGAGAGGAGACTTTCATTTACCTGCACTCAGCGGTGTCAGCCCCATGTCTGGCTCACCTGTCGAGTTGATGCAGCCCTTTGGATCACTACAACCACCATCAACGCCAGAACGTCCCATAAAGCCAGACGATGGTGCCACACCGCGTGTTGTCCCACCGACGATCACCATCGGTCTGTCACCGACTTCAATGACCGGTAAACTTCGTATGGCAGCGGCAGAACACGCTGCAACGCGACGCATTGAGCAAAATCCTGCCGCGAACAAATCTGTCATATCTCGACCACAGACGACCAGTACGATCTCTTCCAGTCAAGCGAGACTGATTGCGCCTATTTCACCCGAGCGTGCACAACGACCACTCTTCAGCGTGCCAGATGTGCCATCTGCACAGGCGACGCAGGGAGGCTCTGATCTGGACAGGCCTGAGAGTATTGACTCTGGATTAGGCAAGACGCCACGTAGCAGTGAGGATTTGCATGGACAAGCTCCTCTTTCTGGTGAAGAGGCATTGAAGCAACGGCTTGCCAAATTGGAGGAACGCAACGAAGCTTTGGAACGTGTGCTGATTGGTCTGCTCACGCAACAGCTGAATGATAAAGATGGTACGTTGCCAGACGCGGAAAGGCTGGAGCAGCAAACATCATCGATGCAATTGGATATGGCACACGTGAGGCAGGCCCTTGGTCAGCTTTGAAAAGATTGAATAATGGACGTCGTTCATCATCTTGCAACCTTTAATGTTTCTTCTTGTGAAACCATAGTGATCTTTACTTCTCCTCTGCATTTCATCTTTCTTCAATCGATCCCTTATGGCCAGTTCGCCCGTCAGGTCTATACGACAAGCAAAGCGATGCAAGGTTGTCGGAATGCCATCTCAAGTCGAAATTCTACGATGGAATCCTTCTTCCAACCGCAGGTCTTTCTGTTGTGCCATCACCGCTGCTACAGCTGCAGAGACGCCTCTCATGTTTGACTTTTCAGTTGATTTAGGATACTTGATTTAGCATTCGCCTTGACCGGGAGGCTCGTGTCATGTTACTGAGCTGTGAATCAGATCGGCATTACTTTCACCGCAGACTTCATCGCAGTGGCAAGAGACTCCAGGCTGCGCGGCTGAGCTTGAGCAAGTCGTTGGACAGCATCCCTTGGGACGTTTTGAAGGGCCAAAGATGGCAGAGAAGCGGAGCGTGATATCTTGACTACTTGGATCAGCAGGCTGTGTAAAAATAATGAAGCAGCAGATAGGAGGAAGTTTGCGAGAAGGGCGACGAGTCTCACTCCATTAAGCGGGTCGTAGAGGGAAATGGTGTCGCTTTGAACAGGCTCTATGTGAAGATGAGTGACGGCCATGCCACGAAGCGGTTGGTGACAGGCATCCAGTAGCTTCTCCTGGACTAGGAAATGTCGTAACATGATACAGTCGAAGTCAATGCCTTGCACAAGTGTTACGCCATGCACTTTTTGGAAAACCCCTGAAATTCTCGAATGACGAATTTGGAAGTGTCAGTCATGCTCAGGAAGTGAGGCTCATTGTAGCTTGCGAGCAAGTGACGTCGTTATCCAAGGTGATAAGTCCGGCTTCATTGTACACAAAACTGTTTGGCTCAAACACTATACGCAGCGATGGCTTTGGTCGTTGTGGTCAATCTGAATGCGCTCGGGATGGCGACGTCACAGAACTGGCCGTATGCAACGTCCGATCACTCCAACAAATTTGAACCTCAGGAAGCTGTGATGCCAGACAGGAACTTTGATCTATGGTACTGGCCAAACATTCCCGGGCGAGGCGAATACATCCGCGTGATGTTTGAGTGCTCTCGTATCAAGGGCATCCATTACACGGACAAAGCTCGCCTGAATGGGAATGCAGACATGGACTGCCTGCTGCCTTATTCCTCGCATGAAGCACACGAGCTTGGTCCTCCAAGTGCGGAGCTAGCAGGACCATTCTTTGCACCACCAGCCATGCATGATCTAGAGCATGATTTCTGGCTATCACAGACTGGTAACATTGTGAGCTACTTGGCACCCATCGTGAACTTGGTTCCAAATGCAGCATACAGCGCTGACATGACACCTGATAAAGCTGCACGCATCCAAGCGAGCATGGCATCTCGCTTCTCAACGTTACACGATTTCTCTGTTGAAGCACACGACTCGCACCACCCAATCGCCATGATGTCGTATTACGAGGAGCAGAAACCACAAGCACTGCTACGTGCTGCTGACTTTAAAAAGAACCGTATTCCTCAATTCTTGGGGTTCATTGAGCGTTGCATTGAGAAGAATAAGCAGTTGTGGGCTCAAGAGAAGGAAAAGTACCCAGTCTATGCGGAGCCGCTTGCCGGCCTACATGACGAAGAAGCTGCTGGTGCGTGGTTTGTATACCCACGCTTGACCTACGCTGACTTGGCCCTCGAATTTGTGATGGAAGGCATGCAATTTGCTTATTCCAAATGTATGGGCAAGCTCATGCCAAATTACCCGCTCTTGAGGGAGTGCTTAGAGCGCCTCAACAAGCTTGAAGCATTGCAAGCATATAAGAAGAGCAACCGACGACCACCTCTTGGAGACGGCCTGTTCAGGTACTACCCAGAATTGGACGATGAAAAGTAATCTTCCGACATACTTGCAATTCTATCCACGCTTGCATCCATCGCCGCCATTGGCGTGCGCATTGTAGAGTGACACGTCGTCTTGTGCAGCTTGCTCCACGCCAGCATCACTCAGAGCAGTACCATAGCCACCAGGTTGTGTACCTGTCTTAATGCGAGCATTTCGAGCACGTGTCGCTTCGAGATGCTCGAAGTAGCGGTCCGGTACGCCCGTCACATACTCGCCTGAAAAGACACCGACTTCAAAGCCCTTGACGTTTGGATTGCTTGACTCTGCTAAACAAGCTTGGACGAGCTGATCAAGCTGCTGGAAGATGACGCGATCAGCACCAATTTCGCGTGAAATATCTTCCGCTGTACGTTCGTGTGCAACGAGATCTTTACGGTCCGCCAGGTCGATGCCGTAGATGTGATTATGCCGGATTGGTGGTGCGCAGCTTGCAAAGTAGACGCGGAGAGCACCTGCATCGCGAGCCATTTGCACAATCTCGCGCGATGTCGTGCCGCGTACAATGGAGTCATCTACAATCAAGACATTCTTCCCCCTGAACTCTTGGCCTTGGGCATTGAGTTTGCGGCGGACGTTTTGGCGACGCATCTTTTGGCCTGGCATGATGAATGTTCGGCCGACGTAACGGTTCTTGATGAATCCCTCTTTGTAATTGAGATCCAGGTATTGGGCCAACTCGAGAGCACTGTTGCGCGAGGTATCAGGAACCGGAACGACCACGTCAATCATATCCTTGTAGGCTGGACCTAGAGCGTTCACAACTTCAGCGGCGAGTTTGACGCCCATTGCTAGACGCGAGCGATAGATGGAGATGCCGTCCATGATACTGTCTGGTCGTGCGAAATAGACATACTCGAAGATATCAGGCGTATAAGATTTTGCAGGGACAACTTGACGTGCCGTGACTTGTGGCGAACCATCTGTCGCTTCCTTGACTTTCCGCTGCCGGATGATGACACACTCACCAGGAGCAATATCCCGCATATCTTTGTAGCCGAGTTGGTCGAGAACGACACTTTCAGAGGCAAACATGTAATCTGTTCCGTGTTGCGTTTGTCGTTCACCTAGAACAAGGGGTCGGATGCCATGAGGATCCCGAAATCCCATGATGCCGAAACCAGCGAGCATGGCAACGACTGCATAGCCGCCTTCGCACTTCTTGTACATACTCTCGAGCGCGGTGAAGAGATCCTCTTCATTGATGCGCACTTTACCAGTCTCTTCCAAGAATGAAGCAAAGACATTGAGGAGCAGCTCCGAATCGGAATCCGTATTGATGTGTCGATGCGCCGTCTCATCCAGGTACTCCTTTAACTCGGCGGCATTGACGAGGTTGCCATTGTGAGCGAGAGAGATTCCGTAGGGTGAGTTGACATAAAATGGCTGTGCCTCTGAATTGGCAGAGCTGCCGGCAGTGGGATACCGGAGGTGACCCAGACCCATGTTGCCCACAAGGCCCTGCATGACGCTAGTACCGCCAAAAACGTTGGAGACCATGCCGTTGCCCTTGACTTGGTAGAAGCGACCTTTGGGCCCACAAGTCACCATGCCAGCAGCGTCTTGGCCGCGGTGTTGGAGGATGTAGAGGCCCTCGCTAAGGTCGGCACAGGCGAAGCCATTCGGGTTGGATAGGAGACAACCAAGAATGCCGCACATCCTGGAAGAACAGTCAGCATTCAGTGGGGATAGCTGCAATGGGCCAGAGCGATGGGAGAGCTCAGGCAAAGGAAACAGTTGTCCTCAATGCTCTTTTGAAGCTGGGATTTCTAACATCTGATTTTGCAACATCCTTGCTGATCGCCTGGTTTTGCTATACTTACCTTGGAGCTTGTCGCAGTACTGCAGGCTTGTCTGCACAAGAAGCAAGTCGCGCTATTTCCTCCCCTTATCGATTTCTTGTTTGCGGAGGATTGAAAAATGTCTGAAAAGTCGCACGCCAGGACAATCACTTCTACTCTGTGCTATGTAGAGGATGTGCAGAGGGCAGAGCTGCTGAGCTGCTGAGCTGGTCACGAGCATCAAGATAAAGACACACTCTCGAATTCATCATCCTTGGCAGCTGATCGACTCATGGAGGGCGGAAATGCGTCTGCTGGTGGCTCTGTCGCTTTCCCCTTTCCCTTTTCCTCTCGAGTGGGCGCTGCAGGCTCTGGTTCTGTGGCTTCCGTCGGTGCTGCCTCTGCTGGAGATAACACGACCTCTTCTACCGTCTCAGTCTTTTGAGTAGGCATCTCCAAGCTTGAGGTCGTTTCGTTCGCGGCTGCAGTCTCTTCTGATGTGCTTTTGAGTCCGACCTTCTGGGCCAGCTGATCTGCACCTTCTGCGAGACTTTGTTGCACAGCGACAGCTCCAGCCTTCACTTGCCCGGCTGCTTCTTGTACCTTTTCCACAACAGTCTCTGCAACACTCGAGTCCTCCTTTGTTTTGTCTCCCTCGACGGCTTTTGTCATTGTAGGTGCAGAAGTTTCAGTGTCCGCTGTAGAAGTTGTCGCTCCAGCGGTCACAGATGTTGTGGCGGCTGCAGCAGTAGCTGGTCGTTTCTGTCTCTTTGACGGATCAGAGTCCAGGTACCATTCACCCACACGGACAAGCCTACCTTCACGCTCACACGCCTCCACGAAATCAGGGACCACCACGGGTATATTGAGTTGTTGTGCCTTGACAAATTCATCTCCCATGCCACGATCCGTTACGAAGTGCGTCGTGTCAATACGCACTTGTTCATGTGGTGGTTTCGCACCAATGCGACGTAGTGCTTCTTCCAGCGACGCGCGGTCTGCATCACGGATATGACCCACGCAGACATTGAGACCCGATAGATTCGTCATCTTGTGCGTTTTGATCTTGAGCGCATTGGATGATTGTGTACCAGCGGTTGTCTTAAGCACAAGCTGGAACGTATAGTCGGTGTCGAGCGCCAAGCCAGATAGTTTCGTTGTTGTGGTGGTTGCATTGGGTATCTTGCCGAGCTTTGATCCATTCTTATAGAGCGACATGCTGCGCATCTCTGCCGTTGCAAGGTCCAGCAAGTCCCACGCAAGAACGACACTGGTCTGCGTTGTATTCCGCACGCTGAGATTCGGTGTAGACGGTGCATGGACTCCAAATAGAGAGCGTATCTCTTCCTGTAGCTTCTCAAACGCCCTGCTCTCTTCCTCTTCCTTTGCGGTGTTTTGAGCGACCGCAAGATCAATGATGCTGCCGGCTGCGATGTTAGGTGGGAGGAGCAGCGATGGAAACTCAATGAGGTGATGGTCTGCAGTCAGAAGGATGGCCATGCCTGCATCGAGCTTTGCGACGGTGAAGCGCGACTTGCTGGATGCCATGGCTGTCTGTAGCCTGTCGCTGCTGGTCGTGGTTGCTTGTTGTCGCCAGAAATGCAAACTCACGCAGCAGACCACTGAGACCATCCCTTCGCGCTTGATTAATGGGAGCAGGCGTCAGGCAGAGAAGAAGCACGAAGCATCAGACATGGTCCAGCAAGATCTATGGACATATACACGCTCGAAAAAGGCCTACTTCTCGCCAACATAGTCGTACACAAGACGCACATTGCGCTCCAGGGGTTTCGACGTGCACTTGAAGGCATTCTTCCTCACCCATCGCTTCTGCGTAGTTCCGTCAATCTCCAAGTTGCAGTATCCAGAGACCACATCAGCCGTCCACTTGTTCTTGTTGGCGGTAGGGTCGGATTCTGAGTGGATATAGAGCAATTTGCCCTCTGCGTCAAAGGACTCGGGCAGCCAATCTGCCTTGAGCCACGGGTCTGTGATTTCCTCTGGCTTCTTCGTTGTAGAGGTCGTCAGCATGTGTCCGTAAATCTCATGATTCGCAGCATGCGGCTTGTTGTCGAGCCAAATCTCCTCTTTCGCGCCGGGGATGTTGGCGGCTTGAGACGCAGATTCAATCACAGTGACGCCGTCGACTTGCTTGACGGTGTTGGTGACACTGACTGTGACCATACCGATGGCCTTGCGTTTGATGTAGCCGACACCTTGTGCGGCAAGGACATCGTCGTGCTTGTCAGAGAGGATCGTGTTCATGTTGAACTTGCCCTGGTTCAAGTAGCCGGCGTGTGCTGCTGGTGCTGCCATGATGTTCAGACAAGGGGCGATACTGCAGGAGATGTAGAGAGACACAAGGGCAGCTGTCAGGGCTCTTATAAGAAGAGATCCATGCTCTGGTCTAGACGCTCTACAGAGACGGAGGGGGTCCCGGCACATCTCGCGCCTCCCACGCGGCTCCGTCACTTTCCCATCTGTTGGAGCCAGCGGGGAGGCCCAGAAGCGGCTCAACGTCGCACAAAACCATGGCCGTACTTGTGCGATGCATATGCACAGACAGCGGAGGAGCAAGAGGAGTCCTTGCATCTAATCAATCTCAACAGTCAGACCTCCTATTGATATGTTGTA
This sequence comes from Protomyces pachydermus, assembly GCA_003717275.1. Classification (NCBI taxonomy): domain Eukaryota; kingdom Fungi; phylum Ascomycota; class Taphrinomycetes; order Taphrinales; family Protomycetaceae; genus Protomyces; species Protomyces pachydermus. The sequence goes on along the minus strand of QXDU01000275.1, from coordinate 392,453 downwards.
CGACAGCAAAAATGAGGAGACAGCCATGTGAGCAGGCCGTCACCGTCCAAAATCAAATAAACACCCGACCTTCATGGCAGTACTCGTCTTAGCACAGCCTACTTGAACGACCGCTCGCCCGCAAGCCATCGGTTGAAGAAGTCCAAAGCCGCCTCAGGCTGATCATATGGCACCATGTGTCCAGCCTCATACACCGTCAGGAATGTAAAATCACCCACACTCTTCGTGATACCCATCTTGGTACCCTTCTTGACCTTGCCGATATCGCGCGAAAGTGTCCATTCACTCGTCTTTTGCTTTGCAAACTTGGCGTGATCCTTGTACTCGAGTGCATTCACCCAAGCTTGGTTGCCGAGCCAGTTGCAGATGAAGTCTGCATCACCTGCGTAGATGTTGACGGGAATACCTTGTTCAAGGAGGTAAGGAACAGCGAGGTAGTATGGCTTCATCCAGTCACCGTTGAACAAAAAGTTGCGGTTGATGTTCATGTTGCACGACTCGTACGTGTCAACTTCTGCACCAAGCTTCTTCATCACTTCGGGTTGGTTGAGGTAGTTCTGAATCCAGCCCATTTGTGGGTAGCACAGGTTGGCGGAGTCCTCGCAGTTGCCACGAATGTCATACACGTTCCTGCCAGTCTTTTGATAAGGTCCCATCATGACATTGTTGCAGTACAAGGACGCAGGCACACATGTCCATGCAGACTGGGAGTTGTAGCAGTTTTGAATCAAGCTTGCGCAACGAGGGTAGCTGGCCTCCATTCCATCACATTCAGTCTTGGAGAGGACAGCTTCGTATCCACCTTTACCGCAAGCCATGTTGGCATACTCCTTGTACTGCACGAGTGGGTCAGTCAAACCATTGCCAATCAAGATAGTCTTGAGGTTAATCTTGGGCGTCTTGGACTTGCGCTCCTCAACAGACATGGCAGAGAAGGCAGCAGGCAGATGCTCTGAGGACTCGCCATTGTTGTGCTCAACAATCTCCTTGGCAAAAACGGGAATGTAGTGGCCAGCATACGACTCACCTGCAATGGAAAAGTCCAAGTCGGCGTACTCTGGGAAAGTCTTGAAGAAGAGTGCAAGGAAAGCATAGACATCCTTGCCTGCGGCCACGGTATCAGAAACACCCTCACCATATGAGTAACCAACATTGAGAGGCTGGTCCAAGAAGATGACGGAGGCGTTGTTGTTCCAGGAGTGAGGGTTGTGCTTGATGGTCTTGCCGTCACTCTTGATGCTAGCAGGACCAAGCTCAAAGAAGAGACCCGTCAGACTGCTGCAGCCGGGACCACCGTTGAGCCAGAGCACAATAGGATCATTCTTTGGATCATTGCGAGACTCAAAGAACCAGTAGAAGAAGTGCTTGTTCTCCTCAACATCCAAGTAACCGACATGTTGCTTGGTGTCATCCACACCGAGACCCTTGCCTGCCTTAGAACGCATCTTGTGGTCAGGGAAGATGTCCATCGTTGTAATGCTGTCCCACTCGGAGTCTGGACGCTTCGTCACCTTCTTTACTGGTGCGGCATGCTTGGCAATCTTCTCTGGGAGAAGTGCCTCGATGGCAGCCCAAGTGTCAGCAGAGACATCCTTGGCCCAGTCGACAGTGGAAGACAAGAAGGACTCCTTGTACTGAGCCACCTCATCCAGACGGGAGAAGTACGACTGAGGGGCGGCATTGCGCTGTGCCTGGTTGACAAATGCCTGACCAGAGACGGCAGCTGTGGTTGCGCAGAAGAGCGCGAGAGTATTGACCATCTGTAGCTACTCTACAATGAGTGTGTTGGGTCTGGGGAGCAGGGAGTCGTCGTCGCTGCATTCGTCACCTTCCGCCCCCAATCTCCATCTTGGCGATCAGGCATCGGCAATCCCGCTGAGATAAGCAGCAACGACCATTCACCAGGCCTCTGGCTACACTGCTCTTTGGCTCAATTCGAAGGTGACAATACTTACTGGAAAGATAGCCTCACTCTGATCTCGTCTCGAGCTTCTAACTGCTTTGAAACAGCTTCTCCCTCAGATTTGCTACCCTGCCCAAGGGGACATATCTTTACCCGTACTCGTCTTTGAGTCACTCAGTAGTACCACAGTCTAGCCATGCTCAGTCGGCTCTGGGAAAGCAGCACGCCGCCTGTAGGCTCACTCGCGGCCATGTCTATTCCTGAGAGATCAGCCCGCATGGTACATGCCAATACAGGCCTCTCTGCCATCATGAATGACGATATGATACAAGCCAACGCTGTCCTCAGCCAGCACGACGACGCTTTCCACCTCACAGGCCGCGGCATTGCGTCGTTCCTTGAGGCCATGCTTGGTGGCGAACGTGAGGGTATTCAAAAGGCAGGCACGTTGCTCGATGAAGCACACACGGCTTTGGATGCGGAGATAGCACATGCCAAGGCAGACCCTGATAGCGTCTTCTCTGCTGGCAGCGTCTACCGAGTCATCCTCGCTAATGTTCTGCTTATGAGTGCTATCACTGGATTTCTATCAGAGAGCATGACAGAGTCGATGAAGTCCGTGTGGAAGCTGAAACGTGCCTATGGATCTTTTGACAGTATGCACAACTACATTCAAGCCCATGCGCTGGCGGAACACTATGCCAAAGTCTCCGATCCTGACTTGGACGGTATTGCGTATATCGACCATCAGACCTATTGCTCAGCAGTGGCTGGCTTTGGTATGCAAACCCTCGTCATCTCACTCTTGCCACCGAAAGTCGGTCGTATCCTCAGTCTTATTGGATTCAAAGGTTCTCGAGAACAAGGCCTCGCTGCTCTTTGGAGTGTTGCAGAATCATCAACCATCCCTGGTGCCTTGTCACTGCTTGGCATTTTGTTGTATTACAACGGTTTGCTTCACTTTTGCGACATTGTTCCAGATTCGCGAGATGATATGGAACGTTGTGCAGCGTTATTGGAGAAGGCGCATTCACGCTATCCAGAGTCTGCCATCTGGCAACTACAAATGGCACGACTCAAGCTCCAACAAGCCAAACTTGCAGAAGGCACCAAAATTCTCGAAGACATGACGAGTGCCAGTCAAATGAAGCAAATTGCAAGTCTCAAGCTCTATGACCTTGGTCTGTCTCAAATCTTCAGCATGAGATGGCTCGATGCAGTAGAGACTTATATACTTGTCGGAGCACAAAGCACTTGGTCAGAGAGCGCGTATGCATACATCATCTTTCTCTGCCTACATCAGCAGTGGATCGCAACCAAAGATGAAGCCATTGCTGTCAAAGCCGAGAAAGCGCTGACTACTGCTCAAGAAACTGGTGGACATAAAAAGATGATGGGCAAGCCAATCCCCTTGGAAATGCTCGTCTTGCGAAAACATGCACGATGGCTAGCGCTGAGTCAGGAGAAGGGTTGTTCTATCCTTGAGGCTGTGGACGGGTGTCCGGCTGCTGAATTTGTGCATCTCTTCAATGGTTGGCGGTCCATGTCTCCTGACGTACTGGAGCAATGGCTACAACTACTTCCTCCACTGTCTGGACGTATCGACGCGGACGCAGTCATTGACGTGATTCGTGCCGCAATCTTGCGCAACCTGGGCAAAGTAGTAGAGGCACAAGAAATCCTGACACCAACCTTGTCCATGACAAAACCACAGTTCAGGGAGCTGCATTATTCGGAGCTGTGGGTCATGCCATTCGCATACTACGAACAGGCCTGCCTCTACTGGGTTCGCGACGGCAAGGCTGCCAAGGAAGACATCCGCTACTGGATCCAACGTGCTCGATCCCTTGGCGACACTGAAATGGAATCGCGACTAGATATTCGTCTTACAACTGCTTTAAATACGATAGACGGGGAGACATGACCATAATGAACTTACAGCTTTGCCTTTTGAGCCGCCAAAATTTCTTGCTGTGCTTTTGTTCGCAACTCACGTCTCAGAATCTTGCCACTGGCACTCTTGGGGATTGCATCAATAAAGATGACGCCGCCCCTCAACCACTTGTAGCGTGCTGCTTTGCCCTCAACAAAAGTCTTCACGTCCTGCTCGGATAAGCTTGGGCTTGATTTGACGACATAGGCACGTGGGGCTTCCGTGTCCTCGAAAGGCACGCCCACCACACAGACATCTGCAATATGGTCGTGGCTGAGCAAAAGAGATTCCAACTCAGCCGGGGCCACTTGCAGGCCCTTGTACTTGATAAGCTCTTTCTTGCGGTCAACAATCCACCAACGACGCCCATCCTCTGAGCAGATGGCAATGTCACCCGTGTGTAACCATCCCTCGCTGTCGACCGTCTCGCGTGTAGCCTCAGGGGCATTCAGGTAGCCCTTCATGATATTGGGACCCCTGAGACAAAACTCACCGCGCTCTCCAGCTTTCGTTACGACTTTGCCTTCGTCGTCGACAAGCTTTGCCTCAAGCCCTGGCACAAGCCGGCCGACACTGCCTTCATAGTCGTCATCACCAGCCGTGAAAGAGGTGCCTGTGCAGCAAAGCTCAGACATACCCCAACCTTGCTGGAAGCGGCATGGCTTTGCCTCTTTCCCTGCACGCTTAGCAGACTCGCGAATACGCTTACGCAAAAGCTCTTGCGTTTCCTGACCAAGTGGTGCAGCACCGCTGCCGATACTGCGCAAGCTACTCAAATCATAGTTGTCGACGAGTGGGTGTTTTGCCAAGAGTGTGATGACCGGTGGGACCGTCGCAAGGGCTTGAATCTTGAAACGCTGAATAAGTTCTAGCATCTGACCAATTTCAAATTTGCGTGTAACGATGAAGCAGTGACCCGTCCTAAAGGCTGCACAGCAAGAGTTGGCGAGACCGTACGCGTGAAACATGGGCAAGTGGCCCACGAAAGGACCTTGAAGAGGTTCCTCGCCGATAGACTTAAGGAACGCGTCGCCTTGATCGCGTACGAATTGAGTCTGATGGGTGTTGGACACGACATTGCTGTGCGTCAATTCTACACCCTTGGGCTTTCCAGTAGTACCGCTCGAGTATAGCAAAATGACCGTCTTGTCTGCCAAGACTTTTGGGTCAGTGATGCGCTTCCACTGCAACTCTTTGCCAGACTTGGCCAAGTCTTGGATACTAGCACCCGGGTGACCTGGAACTGGCTTGAATGTCAGGATGCGATCATCAGGGATGCCTGCTTGAGCGCAAACCTTCTTTGCCATTGGCAGAAGCAATGCATCCACCACGAGGAACTTTGCCTTGGAGTGTGTGACTTGATGCAACAGCTCATCGGGCAAGTAGCTCGGGTTGGCCCCTGTGAAGATAGCTCCGGCGCAGATAATGCCAAAGATGACGCTCGGATAGAGATTTGAATTTGGACTAAAGACCAATGTTACGTCGCCATCTTGCAAGCCTCGCTCACGCAATCCAAAGGCAATTTTTTGTGCTAATGACTTGGATTGACCATAAGTCAACGTGCCTTCGGGTGAGTCGAAGTTGTCTGCATCGATAAAGAGTGGCGTGTCTGGAGCAACGGGAGGATCATCGAAGATGTACTGCAATTAGCGTTGATCGAAACTCAGTCAGCCTGCTCACGCTTAGCAAATCCTTGTTTGGATATGTGAACTTGACATCCCGAGCATCAGCGACATCTGCAAGCATGGTGGTACAGTCACTTGTTGTTTGCAAAGAACAGTGCTCACGAAGTCGTACTCGATCGGTGCTCCACACTCTTCCGCGCCGAGCTTTTCAGTTTCGGCCGTTGCCGTGGAAGGAAATTGATTTTCTGGGGTAGAAATATAGAACAGTCACAGACTCAATCGTTCACCTGTCAGATGTCAACACTTCGAGGCCCATCAGAAGGCCCATCGGACGAATCGTATAGTCATCAGACCAGTCATCGCCATTTGTCCGCCATGCACCTGGTCCATAGTATTCGAGTCGTCCGTCTGGGCAGTGAACGGCGCCAAAGCTGTGGTCGCGATTACCAAAGACCGTCACACAAACCTCGTAATGTGTAGCGTCTCCCAAGAACTCCATGGTGTACGGAGGCTGCATCAACACTGCTTTGTGCCTCTTTTTTGCACCGCGTGCTGTGTAAGACACTGTGACAACGGGGTTCACACCCAGCCCGTCCTTCGGAATGCGCATGCCCAAACGCCCAGCATGCTTCTTTTTTGCAGCCACATTGAATGTGTAGTTAATGTTACCGGTGTAGAACGGCATACCTGCTCGAGTGTAGTTGCCAGTCAAGGCTAGCTTGCTAGGGTCGAGCAAGTGGGAGATGATAGCCTTCTCACCTGCGGCCTTGCTAGTGTCGATTGTGACACCCATCGAAAATGATAAGAGGTAGATGCGCTCCACAGAAGTGTTGAGCGCGTCAAAAGGCACCTCAAGTATGATCACATGAGTACCTGGCTCTAGCTTGGGTAATGGCAATTTGGAAATGCTCTCGTCAACCCAGAAGGTGGCCAAAATTGCATCAGGTAATTTGATCAGGTTGCCATCGAGGTACACCTTATTCATGTCTGCGCCCTCGAGAGCAAGTTCAGCATCACTGAGGGCGACATTGGCGTTAAATTTGAACTGCAGGAAGAGCGTATCTTGTGGAAACGGTCGCGGCTTCGGCACAGTCCAAGGCTGAGCCATACCATCTGACTTTTGATTGAAGCCAAGAATCTGTCGCACTTCGCTGTCTAGCCTGAGAATCTCCTTGAGGTCAGACCAGTCGTCTGGCAGGGCTTGCTGCGGCTCTTCTCCACCTCGGCGAATATGGTAGCGAGCATAGTCAAGCAAGAGCGTATTTTGTTCTGATAGCTCGCCTCTGGCGTGCTCGATCAAATGGTCGACTTGCCAACGAGGGAGATCTTGTGGTGTGTCTTTGGTATTGCTTCTCTGATTGTACAGTCGCAATCTCAGAAGCAGACTGCCACATCCTTCGAACGTCCAATCGAACGCAGTCCAACCACATTTCCGCACTGTCTTAAGCAACCATTCCTTACCAGTGATCGTATCAAGTACATAAACGTGACAATGGCCAGCGAGTTCAACATGTGCTTCTCTCTCTCCATCACGGTCGGTGTTCGTTATGAAGACGAAATTGTCATCGCCATCATCGCGCCATTGGTAGAGAAGCGAGTCTTCGCCAGACTTTGTGCTGATACGCATATCCCTATAGGGTCTAAGCGCTTGGAGAATGGCATCAGAGTCGAAGGCGACTCTGGTGAAATCCAAGGCGATTTGAGCTGGTCGAGCATCGACATATTGTGGGTCGGCGCCGGCGACGAGGACTAGCCCTCCTCGTGCGACAAAGTCTTTCAGTATCGACAAGGTGGTACTGCGAATGGTCAATACTTGCGGTAAGACCACAACGTCGTACTTGCATGCACCGACAGTCAGGGAAGAACCGACCTGCCGGCCGCATTGTTCTGGGAGCAAGACCTCAGACAAGAAATCAAAGTCGAGTAATCCAAAGTTGAGTGTGTCTGTTAGTTTCTTGAACCAGCCGTCCCTTTCATCCAAATCAGACGTTTGTCGAGCTCCGTAACGCAGCCAAGCAGATTCAATAGGATGCAAGACCGCAATCCGTGTTCTGGCCTTGCCACGCGTCATTGCTGTGCCGATACGTTTGAAGTGAAGCTCCACTGCTGTATGCTCCTTGTACCAGGGCGACTGATAGCCAATTTGCTGAGGATAATCGCGCTTGGCCTCACCGGCCATACTGACCCAGCTGAGATGATGTACCCGCAGTGTCACGCCAAGTGCTGCTTGCCAATTTCCTTGACCTAGATAGCCCTTGAAGGAGAAGGTCCAATTCGTGACGCCATAAAGCTCAGACATGACTGCAGATCGAGCATACTGGCGTACGACGCTGGTACATTGCTTGACAGTGTTGTACTCTCGCCAGTCGCAGAGCATATCGACGCCGGGGATTTGCATACTGGCATAGCATGGCATCGTACTACCGAGCGAATGCGTCTGTTGTTCTAGTGTCGGTTCTTCCATCATATGGCCCATCAAAGCAATGTCGTGGTCCTCACACCATTTTGATAGGATACCGACGTATGCTTTGCAAAAGAGGTAGCAGGTGTGCTCATGAAATGCCCATCTGATAAGGCTAGGCTTTTTATCTGTATCCCAGAAGAGCTCTGGCATCGTCTCGAGCAAATCAAGGCCATGGCGAGTCTTCAGTGATTGCTCCAAGCCTTGTGTCCATGGCATGAACAAGTCTCCTTCATCCGAGCTCTTGTCGAGGCGATTCATCGTGGCAAATTGAGGCTCGTCCGTGAAAATGGCAGGAACGGTCGTGCCGAAAGCCTCTCCCACAGCCTTGTAGTATCGTTCATGTGTTTGCTTTGTAAACTCCTCCATGGCCTCTGGATTCATTGTATCAACATACCAAGAATCATTGTACCAGTGAGCCAGTAAGTTTGTTTCCCGATAGGCATACCAGACACGCTCCCCGGGCTGTATATTTTCCGGCTCATCTGTTAGCCGGCGGTAGCGCGCATAGCCATAGTCGATGCGTACTGCATACTTTGCAATCAACTGACCATTTTCACTGCGGAACGGCTGGCCCCCACTAGATTGATTGTTATCAGGCCCATGCCCTGCAGTACCGTACGGCCATGGAGTGAAGAGCAGGTGCTGCTGACGAAAGTCTTCTCTGTCCTTTGTAACCAGGCCACCGCCATAGCCAGAGGGCCAACGATCGTCGTCATACAAATACGCCTTCATGCCTCGTTTCTTGGCTTCAGCAACACTAGCCTTGACGCAATCCATGAACTCATCTCCGAGATAGGGTGTATCAAGGCCAACTCGAGGATGCATCGTGAAGCCACCTAGACCCATTTCTTGCAAGTACTTGATTTCTTTGCGCAGCAAAGGCTTGTGAAGCTCTGTATTCCACGCCCACAGTGGAGCGCCGCCATACTCGCTGGGCGGATCCTCGAATGTAGAGAGTGAAAATGGCTCGCGCGATTTTGGATACAGATCAAAGCTGCTTGGACGAGGTAGCTCAGTCATTGCTAGAGGATGTGAAGCCAGCGATGCGCCGATGATGGCTCTCAATGCCTTTGTTTCGTGGACTTTTGGTCATTGTCTTGCCTGATGTGGGGTCCCGGAGCCCGCTAGCTTTGACACAACTCAGACAGCGCCTCCTCATAGGCTTATGCGCTCAAACTCGAGCGAAGATTGGACAGTACTAGCTTTGACAAGCCTACTCTGAGACCAAGCTGCCCCTAACTTGCGATTGAAGCATTAGCATCCTCCTCAAAGTCGCATCCATCTCCCCTGGCAGAAGCGTGCGAGAAACGGCACAGGGGACATTTTTTGTGAACAAAGCACAAGCGCTAGCCTGCAATTGAAAACATTCATCGGCATGAACGCGCAGACGCTGTTGCAGTCGCAGGGATGGGGAGGACCTGGTACAGCGCTTCAGACCGGCGGCGTGACGCGGGCCATACTCACTTCCAAGAAGTCAGATAATGGGGGTCTTGGGGCGAAACCTAAAGAGAGCGACCAGTGGTGGGATAATGTCTTCTCTGCGCAGCTACAGAACATCCAGGTGTGCTCTAGTACTGCTGGTAAGGGTGCGATGCTTCAACAAATCAATGGTGGAGTATCAGCTGCGCATCCAGTTGCGGCTAGAGCAGCGCATAGACGCATGTTTGATGGCAAGAGTGCACTCGAGAAGGTCTTCGTCATGGGAGAAGTGCTCAAGGCTGGTGATCAGTTTGTGCCTCTCAAAAACAGCATGTTGACCAAAGCTTCCAAGCGCAGCAAGTCTTCCGATGCCTTTAACAAGCAAGCCAAAGGCGAGTCCAGCGGCTGTTCTGAAGCATTACAGTGTCTGAGCGATAAGGCAATCGCACGACAACTAAGACAGCTTAAAAAGGAAGACAAGGCCAAGCGGCGGCAAGAAAGAGCTGAGAAGCGACAGAGAAAGGCTGCGAGGCAAGAAGCACGGATAGGGAAGCTTAAGAAACGGGCTGCAAAGAAGAAGGAGAAAGAAGAGAGTCGTGTGAACAACCAGCCAAAGTTATCCTTCGGCATGTAGCAGATGCCTTTGTCGTATCATCTCGCCCAACCGTGAAGTCAAGCTCTTATACTTGTCATTCGTTTCGAGGCATGTGCAAGTCAGGGAGAGGCGAAAACAAAAATGGAGGAGCTAAGATTTGAACTCAGGATCTTCTCATTGCGGATGAGACGCGTTAACCGCTTCGCTACACCCCCGGTTGGCAGAGAGTCGAAAAGTTGGGTACAATATAAAAGCTTCTGGAATTCTCCTAAATCGCAGTCACAAATTCGCTTAATGAGGTATTTGAGAAAAAGGTCCGCCATCGAAGATTTTGACGCTGTAGATTCAATGTAGACATCCAAAGTTGTGGGTCATACAAGCTGATTGACAACCGTGCAGGGCTGTGTACTGCATCTGCAGCCGCTCAATCTCAACCGAAAGTCTTGGGCTCTGAGATCTGATACTTTTGCAATGCAGTTTTGCTCAAGATACACACATGTGCTCACGGACTATCCTTGCGGCAAGAGGGCATCTTTCACAGGCCTAGGTAGTCTCTTAGATGGCCTTAAGATCGCGAGCTGCAAATGGCAACCATTTTGATCTTGTGGTCGCAACACTTTACATTGCCAACGATGCCATTGGCATTCAGGGTAAATCAGGCGTCACGACTCACGAACGATGAGTCGATGACCACTACAAGCATTTCACAGATCATCTGCTGAACTGAGTGCTTGCTGCTCGAGTCGCTCACAGTCTTGCAATGACCTTGCAGAGGTGCACGATTCTGCAGCACGAAACATTAAGCTCGAGCCATCTCGGTTCCCGGCGCGGCCGGTCGCGGATCCACGGCGTGGATGTCTTCGTGGATGCCGATTGTGTCCGTAAGGGTAAGAACACCGAGAGTCGGAGACTGTCCCCCACGGGGTCAGGTCACCCGGTCAGCTCGCTCTTGAAAAGCTTAACTGTGCTCTCTGATAACGGAACCAAGCGTAGGTGCACGGTGTGCGCTATGCTGTATGTATACAAAGCAACAAGCCGCTAGCCCGTCGGTGCGGGTGATCTGCTTACCGCAATGACGACGATGGTTCGCACATGCTTGTGGAAAAAGGCCGACCACCCGAGGCTCTTCATGACATGGAATTTGTCATTCAGATAGAGGAAGATCTGGTAGAGCGCAGCTTCACTCTGAGTCCGCAGAGTGTCGCGCCACCGAAAGAGCAGTTTGGTGCGGACTTGACTCAAAAGGAGCGAGAATGATTGGCCAGGGACAAAGTCAAGACATATTCTCCACTTTGGGGCTATGGGAAACCTTCTGGGCCGAGCGAGAAATGCTTTGTGGCCTTGACCGTTGCAGAGTCACACAGACGTGCTCAATCCACGCAATTTTTCTCGAGGTTCCGCCCACGCACAGTCTGCGGCACAGACCGGTTCAGCTTGTTACCGCCTGCGCCTTTATAAGTGTACAGGGCCCATTCTCTTCTCTGCATCCGACAACTCCCCTTATTCGACATGGAGAACAACTTTCTCAGGCACCAGCCTGGTCTGGTTTCCGAAGACAACAGCAGCGAGGGCTCATCTCATGGACGCGACCTCGAAAAGACACAAACCGGCCAAAGTGGCAAGACCGTGGAGCGTTCCGCAACAGGTCAAGCGCAACTCGGTGCGGATGAGGATGTCAAGATTGACGCAAAGACATTTATCGCATGTCTCGCCATTTCTTTCCTCTGGACGGGCTCTCAGATCCCACTGTACATGCTGTTGGCTTGTATCGACTACACTCTGGCCGATGTTGGCGGTGCAGAAATTCAGATCTGGTTCATTCTTGGTCCTCTGACTGCTTTGGCCGCTACGTCGCCCATCGCAGGTTCCGTTTCTGACATCTTCGGCCGTCGTTGGACAATTCTCATCGGTGGTATCCTGCTCATCGTCGGTCTCATCATCCACGGTACTCCCAAGACTGCTGGACAGATCATCGTAGCCCTGCCATTCGAGGGTGTGGGTGCTGCTCTCCTTGAGATTAACGCTCTTGCTGCAGTCAACGAAATTGCGCCAAACAAGCTTCGTGGTTTTTATACTTCCATGCTTATCTGGACTATTATTCCATTTGCGCCTCTCGGAGTATACGCCCTTCTCCTCGCTGAGCACGCCACTTGGCGATGGGTCGTGTGGATCTCTGTCATCTGGGTGGCTATTGGTCAGGTCTTGACCTTCTTCTTCTACCACCCACCACCCCGAGTATTCCACGGCAAGGTTCGCAGTTTGCGCGAGCGTCTTGCCTTGGTGGACTGGGTTGGTTCCGCTCTTGCACTTATTGGTCTTGTCCTCTTCCTTGTCGGTCTCGGAACTGGTGGTTACACACGCCCTTGGAAGAGCGCACTTCCCATCACACTCATCATTCTCGGTTTCCTTTTCCTTGTTGCAACTGGTGTGTGGTCATCGTTCGCCAAGGACCCTCTTCTTCCCCCCGGCATGTTCAAGAACGCCCGTGTCTTCACGCTCACACTCGTCATCACAGCTGTCGCAGGAGCCAACTTCTTCTCGATTCTCATTCTCTGGCCCAAATTCGTCATTTCCGTCTTTGTGCCCTCTGCTACCCTCGGTGGATGTCTCATTATGGCACAGACTGTCGGTGTGCTTTTCGGCGCTGGTTTCTTCTCATGGACAATCACCCAATTCAAGGGTTCCATTCGTCCTCAGATGTGTCTCTCGTGCTGTCTCATGATTGCCGGTTTCGGTTCTCTTGCAGCCGTCGGTTACCAGGACAACTTATTGGCTGGATTCATGGTCTTCCTCGGATCCGTTGGTGTCGGTGGTATCATTATCCCTGCCTCAGTCATCACACAGTTGTGTACTCCTGATGAGTATCTTGGAACCGTTACTGCTTTCACATTTGTGGCCCGTGTCATTGGTGGAGCTATCGGTTTCACAATCTACTACTATATTCTCAACCACAGGATGGAGCAGCTGTTCTTGTCATTCGCTACCAACAGGGCTTCCCTCAATGTTGTCTCGACACTGCTCGGCGTCGGACTAAATCAGGTCCAGATCACCGACTTCTTGAGGCACTTTGCCATCTCGGATGTCAAATACCTCCGTGCACTGCCCAAGGTCAAGGAGCTTACAATTCAGCTCGTTGCTCTCCAAGCAAGGCCGATCTGGGCTCAGGGATTCCAAGATGTGTGGTACACCACCATTGCCTTCTCGGGTCTTGGTCTCATCTGCAGTGTCTTCTTGGGAGATGTTTCCAAGTACATGACCAACCACAGGGCTGTCCACCTGTAAGGAGCTCAGACTCAAACTACGTTTCTTGTCTAGAATTGCATGGTTTCGTATAATCACTACTATACTATCCGAACCTTTTGTGCAGTGAGCATCTGTTTGACCGCCGTCTCCCCTTCCTCATGCCTGGGTCTTCGAGTATCCCGTGCAGCGCGTTACACCCTTTGTGAATACACCCATCATGTACCAAGTATCATGTTTGGCGTCCACCACAACCGTAGTACCCATGTCGATCAAGCCCAACCCAGGGTCAACGAACCACTCATCCACAAATGGCTGCTTGACAGGAGACTTGGTCTGAGCATCAGCCTTGACAATGTCACTCAGCTTGATGCGGGAACTGGATGTAGGTGCTCGCTTCTCTCCTGTTGTGTCCTTGGCAAAATCAGCCAGCACTAAAGCTTTCGGAAACCCAGAGAGTAACAACTCGCCAGTCTCCTCGCTGTAGGTTGGGTTGTCGACCACATGAGGAACCTTGATGATTTGGACGCCCGTCAGGTTTCCGCTCGTCTCGTAGTCAAAGACAATGACGTTTGCATTGACTTGATTGGCAAAGAGACGCCCCTTGCGGTCTCCAGCAAGACCGTTCAGGCACGCGAGACCTTTTGCGACAATACGATAGCCGCCAGCTTTATTTGAGTGGACGGCAATGTGCGTCGTCGGTAGTTGAGCCATGGTCTCAATTTCGCGCATCAGTCCTGTCTTGAATCGGTGGTCGTTGGTAACATAGAATAGATCATCGGCCACATCGGCGACATAGACATCGTTAGGCGTATTGACGAACGCCTGGTCGTCGAAGGTCTTTATGTGCTCCATAGTCTTTGAACCCAGTTTGTGCGTAAACTTCTCAATCACAGAGCCAGAACCGAGGTGATTGACTGCATAAAACGCAACCTCCTTGGGATTTGTAGACACAACGTCAATGCCATGGCTGACATAGTCGCCTTTGAAACTTGGCGTCGATAGCTCCTGAATCTTGTCCGTGTTGAGATTCCAAGCGAAGAATTTGTCCTTAATAGACTTTTCCGGGTGGTCAGCATGTCCCATGGCCGGGAACCACTCGTGTCGATCGTGTAAATGGGCTGCACAGGCCAAGAAAAGGTATCGGTCTTCTCCATCAACAATTAAATTACCGTCTTCACATCCTTGTAGCATCTCAGGATACAGCTTCTGGCAAGTACCCGTATTCCTTGCCAATATGTCCCGTCGAAAGCCAATCATGCGGCCGAAATTCTGGATCCTTGGCGTGACATACGGAGCTGAGAAGGCCAGTAGAGCCAACACAATCTGGATATACACGGTCTTCGGAATGGCCATGATGTGACGGTAGGACAGCTATAGCAAGGCTGTCAACTGGTGTGTGGTTGCGGTGGTTGCGTGTGGGGTCGGATCTCGAGCAAAATGCTGGGCCGCTCAGCTCTCAGGGGGCCGGCTCAAGCTCCGGAGACTAGGGCCTCTTCACTGAGTCTTCAGATGCTACTGCTGGGGCGACTCGTCAGCGTTCGACTCAGATCTAGATGAACAGCTCACGAAGCGCAAGATCGTACCCTTGAGCCTGCCCAATTGCTCAACTTCAAGCTGTCCTGCTGCCAGACTTTGCGGCAACTGCATATTACGCGTTCGAAATCTTCTCTGACATCTGACCAAATCTGCCTGCTGCTCCTCAAAGTTTCCCAGTACAATTCTGGCCTATTCATCTACTCTGATAGAGTCATCCAGAGGATCTTGCTAGGGTGACCAACTGCTCGGGATCTCACTGTATACCAAGAGTCGCACAACCTAGATCAACTGCAGTTGGGAGCCGGTTGATTGCATTGAAGGGACGATCATGGCTATTACTCGAGTCTTTGGAGCTATTGGCCGGAGCTGCCGCAGCATACGGTCCTTTCTACTATCGAGCCCTACACAAACAATGTGCCAAAGATCTGCGAGTCGCTTGACCAGGAGTATTGTGACTGCCTCGCTGGCCGGATGTCCCGCCGCGCGTCGACCTCTGAGCGACGACTTGAGACGTTGGCTCTCCGCTCCACAGACAAGACACTGCTCCTCTGCTCATCACATGTGTCAGAACGCTACTGCTGAGCGCAATGTGCTGCCGACCAACGTCGTGCCAAAGTAGGTAGCCTCTCAACCCTTTGATTTGCTTGCTGACATGCAGGCACTATGCTGTTCATCTCACTCCTGACATGGAGGCATTCACCTTTACAGGCAAAGAGGTGATTGAAATTGAGATTGTCGAGTCGACAAACACGATTGTCCTCAATTCAGTTGAGATTGATGTCAAGTCAGCCCAAGTTGGCAGTGCCAAGGCGAGCGAAATCTCATATGATAAGGAAGAAGGTCGGGTCACATTGAGCTTCTCAGATGCATTGCCCACTGGTGAGGCCAAGCTAGAGATCGTATTTGATGGTATTGTCAACGACTCGATGGCTGGTTTCTACCGATCATCCTACATCCACAAGAAGACTGGCAAGCAAGCCTTCTTGGGCACGACGCAAATGGAAGCGACTGATTGCAGAAAGGCCTTCCCGTACGTCAATAAGTTGCTGAATATCGACTGACAATAGCTGCTGGGATGAACCTCTGCTTAAGGCTACTTTTGGCATCACCCTTACCACAGATGAACATAGCACCGTGCTATCAAACATGGATATTAAGGAAGAAAATGTTGAGAATGGTAAAAAGACCACGGTCTTCAACAACACGCCAAAGATGTCCACATACCTTGTTGCCTGGGTTATTGGAGACCTCGAGTATATCGAGACTTTTACACCTGGCGAGCACATGGCAAAAATTCCCGTACGAGTGTACAGTACGCCGGGACTTGCTCACCAAGGACAATTCTCCTTGGACCTTGCCGCCAAGACTCTGGAATTCTACAGCAAGACCTTTGACATTGCTTACCCGCTGCCCAAGATGGACATGGTTGCGATTCCCGACTTTGCCGCAGGCGCCATGGAGAATTGGGGACTGGTCACTTACCGTGTGGTCGACCTCCTCTTTGACCCCAAGACATCAGGTGCTAACGTTCAAGAGCGTGTCGCTGAAGTTGTGCAGCACGAGTTGGCTCACCAGTGGTTTGGCAACTTGACTACTATGCAATGGTGGGACGGTCTTTGGCTCAATGAAGGCTTTGCCACCTGGATGTCTTGGTATTCGGCTCACCACTTTTTCCCTGGATGGAATGTCTGGGACAAATTCGTCACCGACACAATGCAAGGCGCTCTCCGTCTCGATGGTCTGCGCTCATCTCATCCCATTGAAGTGCCTGTTAAGAGTGCAGAGGAAATCAACCAGATTTTCGACGCCATCAGTTACTCGAAAGGCAGTTGCGTGATTCGCATGGTCTCACAGTTCCTTGGTGAGGAGGTCTTTATGGCTGGTATCCGACGTTACCTCAAAAAGCATGCCTATGGAAATACTGTGACTGAAGATCTTTGGGAGGCGCTCAGTCAAGAGTCTGGCAAGGATGTGACCAAAATTGCCGCCGTCTGGACGAAAAAAATTGGTTACCCGGTAGTCTCTGCCACTGAGTCTGATGGCGAAATCCAGCTCAAGCAGAACCGTTTCTTGACGACCGCCGATGTCAAAGCAGAGGAGGACGAGACGCTCTACTGCATTCCGTTGGCCTTGCAAACAATCGATGCCGAGGGCAATGTCAAGGTGGACAGCGAAGCACGCTTGGACTCTCGCGAATCAACCATTAAAATTGGCAGCGGTAACACTTACAAGCTCAACACTGGACACTCCGGTATTTACCGCACCAACTACACCCCGGAACACCTTGCCAAGCTTGGCTCCCTCGGTCAAAAATCGCTTGCGCCTGCCGATCGTGCTGGTCTTGTCGCTGATGCAGGTGCATTAAGCACGTCTGGCTATGCAAAGACGAGTGGTCTCTTGTCCTTGATTGAGTCATGGAAGGACGAAAAAGCATTTGTTGTTTGGTCCGAGATCATTGCTCGTCTGTCCGCTATCGACGCAGCCTGGGCTTTCGAGGATGAGAAGATCCTGGATGCTTTCCAAAACTACAAGCGAAAATTGGTAGCGCCGCAAGCTCACAAGGCTGGTTACAAATTCAGCAGTGATCCTGATGCATTCGTGGAGAATCAATTGAAGAGTCTGTTATTTGCTGCTGCCGCATCTGCGCAGGATCCCGAGACTGTCAAGGTTTCTCAAGGCATGTTTGAAGCATTCGTCGCTGGTGACCGCGATGCCATTGACCCAAATCTTCGCGCAACAGTCTTCTCTACTGCCATCAAGAATGGCGGTGTTAAGGAGTATGACCTTTTGAGTGAGGTTGCCAAAGACCACAGTTACCCACCAGAGATCAAGCTCACCGCATTGCGCTCACTCGGATGCTCAAAGGACCCCAAACTTATTGCTCGTACATTGTCGCTCATGGAGACCAAGGATATCAAGGATCAGGACGTCGTTTACATCTTTGTACCACTACGAGGTCACAAAGCAGGTATCGAGGCCATGTGGGAGTACTTGCGCAACAACTATGCAGCCGTAGACAAGAGGTTGCCAAACTCGGTCGGATCTCTCAAGAGCTCCGTCATTATCAGCATGACCAGCGGATTCACTCAAGCCAAGGCTGTTTCTGAAATCAAGGACTTCTTCAAGGACAAGGACACGAAGGCTTTCAATAAGGGACTTGAGCAGGTGTGCGACTCTATCCTGGCCAAGGCTGGCTGGCTTGAGCGTGATGCCAAGGATGTGGAGCAATTCTTGCAAAAGTACTTGTGACTTCCAAGGCTTTGATGCGAACGGCTGTCGTCTCAGATAGACTATATAGCCATTACATAGCCAGGCCGTTTTGGAGGAGCATCTCCGGTCATCGCCATGTGGGTTGACTACACGTGATAATCTGACTTCAACACACTGCTACATCGAGGACGATAGCAATCATCAACCATGCTCCAAAGTGGAGACGTATCAATGAGGAATAATTGTGATATGTACTACAGGAAAATTACCATAAGAAGGCTTAGTGCATGACGACAGCCCTGTGTCCAGTCATGTACTTACGAACATCACCCAAGAATGCACTGCAAATGAGGCCGAGTGCTGAGAATGCAATGGTAGTGTACCAAACGTCCTGGAAACCCTGTGCCCAAATTGGCCTGGCCTGGTAGCGAAGAAGGAGCAAGATGCGAGGGGGAACCTTGGTGTAGGTTCTCATCTCCTTGATGTCATCAATACCGAAAGAAGTGAGGAAAGCTGTGATCTCGGCGGTGTTGAGACCTTGCTTGAGAAGGGTCTGGACAACGTTCAACGAAGCCTTGTTGGTGGCGAACGACTCGAAGAGGTGCTTCATCTCCGTGTTCAGGATGTAGTAGTACACGGTGAAACCAATGGCACCTCCAATGACACGAGCCACGAAAGTGAAAGCCGTGACAGTACCGAGGTACTCATCAGGGGAGGCGAGCTGTGTGATGACGGAAGCGGGGATGATGATGCCTCCGATACCGATACCTCCAAGACAAACCATGAATCCAGCAAGCAAGTTGTCCTCATATCCGACAGCTGCGAGGGAGCCGAAACCAACAATCATGAATACGCAGGATACCATCATCTGCGGACGAATGGAACCCTGGAACTTGGTAATGGTCCAAGAGAAGAAACCAGCGCCGAAGAGAACACCGAGAGTCTGTGCCATAATGAGACATCCACCGAGGAGGGCAGATGGCACAAAGACGGTCGACACAAATTTGGGCCAAAGAATGAGAATGGAGAAGAAGTTGGCACCGGCAACGGCAGTGATGACGAGTGTGAGAGTGAAGACACGCGCATTCTTGAACATACCAGGTGGGAAAAGAGGGTTCTTGGCCTTGGTCATCCAGAAACCACTGGCAACGCAAAGGGCGAAGCCGACAACGATGAGAGTAATGGGGAGAGCAGAGTTCCATGGACGTGTGTAGCCGCCAGTTCCGAGACCGACAAGGAAGAGAACGATACCACTGAGGGTCAGTGCAAATCCAGGCCAGTCGATCATGTTGAAACGCTCAGACATGCTGCGAACTTTGCCATGGAACACTCGGGGTGGTGGGTGGTAGAAGAAGAAGACAAGCACTTGACCAATTCCGGACCATATGACTGGGATCCAGACATTCCATCGCCAAGAAACGTTCTCTGCAAGCTCAAGGGCATAGATACCAAGAGGTGCGAATGGAATGATGGTCCAGATGAGCATGGATGTGTAAAACCCACGAAGCTTGTTTGGCGCAATCTCGTTAACGGCGGCCAAAGCGTTAATTTCCAAAAGGGCAGCGCCGATACCAGTGAACGGGAAACCGATAATCACTTGAGTGGGCCCTTGCGCGGTACCGTTAAGGATGAGACCAGTAAGGAGAAGGAAGCCTCCGATGAGAATGGTCCAACGACGACCAAAGATGTCGGACAGAGATCCAGCGATAGGGGAAACAGCAGCGAGAGCAGTCAGGGGTCCGAGAATGTACCAGATCTGGATTTTCGCACCACCAATGTCGGCCAATTGGTATTCTACACATGCGAGCAGCATGTACAAGGGGATTTGCGAACCAGTCCAGAGGAAAGAGATGGCGAGACATGCAATGAAAGTCTTGGAGTCGATACCGACGTCCTCGTCATCTGCGCCAATTTGGGCCTGACCAGTTGCCGTGCGTACCACGGTCTTACCAGACTCGCCGGTCATTGTCTTCTCGAGGTCATGGGAGCCAGAACTACTCTCCCGGTCGCCTTCATGGTCGACCAGGCCTGGCTGGTACTTGTTCCAGTTTTCCATAGTTTGGTGAAGTACAAGGGTGAACAGGGAAATGCGTTGGAGGGGCGGCAAGGCCTGTACTTATGGGAAATACAGTCAGCTGATGCTTGCACAGTGCGCAAACAGAGCGGGTGCTGTTTGTTGTAGCATTGCCACCACCCCTGGTCCATCTGCGCAACTCTTGCGAGCCCAGAATGGCACGCTCCCAATTATTTGGCCGCGAAAAGGTGGAGAAGCGAGACGTCAAATTGAAAGTCTCTTTCGCGTCCGCCAATCAGGCCCGTGCACCCTGAAAGAGATGTGCAGGTGCATCACGGTCGGACGGCCTCCCAAGTTGAGCATCAATCTAGACCTAGAATACTCTGCAAGAATGGACGTCGCGCGAGTGCCCATGCTCCGATCAACAGTGCACTGCGCAGGTTCCTGAGCTTGTGTTCAGCATGCGGTTGACGCAGGCATGGCCGTAGGGGCATCCTTCAACATCCTTGGATCACTGGGTCATTGGGAGTCTGGGAATGTGTCACAGTGGCACTTCGTTGAGCTGATGTCAAATCATCAACCAATGACAATAATGTGATGGGCGCTTACCAGACCTGAAGACAAATGTATCAAGGGCATAAGATAATGAGAGTGCTTCGTTCCAGAGGACTCCGTCATGAACGGCTATAATTTACACCTGCCGTGACATAGATAGTAAGAACTCAAGCTTGTGACAAGCAAGTCGTTCAATTGCGACTTTCATGCAGTCTTGATGACATGTTTGCACTTGCACTAGGCTTGCGCTCGTTGTATTATGCAGTGTATTGAATGCTGAGACAGGGACGCTTCCGCATCTAATTCATCGTGTGCAAGGTGCATGCATATATGTCTATCGCCGTCGCCGACTCTTCGCGGGGAAGGCGACATCATTGTACACAGTGTTACATCACTGTGACAGGGTGACAGCTGGAAGGTTTGGTAACTTTGGAACTGGAGCCTGGCGCTCTTCAAGACTTCAACTCGGCTCTTGGAGTGACGATGGCGTCTTGTCAACTTGGCACTTCAACGGCAGCCAGACTACGCCAGTGCAGCGCGGCTGTGCGAAGGCAGAAAACCTGGGGAAGCTGGTTCAGCGCACCAATCACGGCGCAGAACGTTTTTTTGACAGCTCGTGCTCGGCATTCTCCTTCGAGGCTTACGTATGCGAGTAAGCGCCGCGCAGTACCGGTTGCTCACTAAGATAATGGACCTCGACGTTACCTCGTACCTTATGCAATGCATAGGCGTCGGCGACAAAAGGGTCGCTCCAGGTCAATGCAGCCTGAGTGCATGCAACGGCGATGTCAATGTTGCTGCTAGCAGCGTTGTAGGTTCAACTTGCAGTAAGAAGTCTTACGCTTTTGGCTCCCAGGAACGTTGAAACACCGTACATCACGACTCACTATACATGTAGTCGGCGTAAGCTCGTAGCCGCATAGGACAGCACTGACATGCATTGATAAGATTAAGGACAGGCTCGAGCTCAAGCAAGTAATGCCTTCAAGATAAGTTCCTCGTCATCTCATGCTCAAGATTCAGGGTTACCAATTGTCGAGCTCGAGGGGAGTCGCCCATGAGTCACAGATTTTGGTTACATCGACGATGAGGGTGATTCAAGATTGTGATGCGAGCTCGATTTTCTGCGACGAGTCACCTCACATTGGTCACATCGCGCCGAGGAGATCAGTCAGAATCTCGGATGCCTCCTTGGTCATGGCAAAGATTGCAACCTGGCGAGCCAACGCCAGTATCAGATTTGTATGTAAGTGCCTGCCATTAGTGTCGTGCTGGCGAGTTGCCTAGAAATACTTGAGAAACTATGGATTTTTTTCTTGCTACCATCATATGCATGCATTCCCGCGGCACAGCGCAATAGCTAGCATACAGGGGCACTTTTGGAGATGATATTACCTACGATGGGTAGGTGAAGGATGGAAGCCTCTCCGACTGACCAGAACGATAAACATGAGGGGTCTAACGCAGTGGTCAATATTTGGAAGGCTTCTGTTGCTGCAACTCTTGTTTAAGCGACGCAGCCCAGCTGGAATCTCACTTGAGCCATCTGAAGAGGCACCAGTCTGGCGGGCCGGCGGCAGCTTGATCATTAGTCATCAGTGACTCATCACTGATTCATCAGCGTCCTGACCAGAAAACTCTTCACTCTTCCTCCTTATTAGCCAGCTCGCGTGCAAACAATGAAAGCAGTCAAGGTCACACTCGATTCGGTTCCCAATGTGCCTGTCATCGAAATAGACAAGCCATCTCCGGGACCCAAGGAAGTACTCATCAAGAACGAGTACGTCGCATCGAATCCAAAGGATTGGAAGCTCCATGATTCAACAGTCTTCGATCTGGGTGACAGGGTCGAAGGCAATGATGTAGCCGGCTACGTGGATGCCATCGGCGAAGGGACGACCCGATTCAAGGTAAGAGACCGAGTGGCCGGGTTTTCCATGATGGCGACCGACGACAAGTACGGCGCGTATGCTGAGTACACGGTTGTACCAGAAGGTACCACATTTGCACTTGCTGATAATGTCAAGTTTGAGGAGGCCGTGACGCTCCCTCTTGCAGCAATGACTGCAGCAATTGCTTTGTTTGTCAATTTAGATTTGCCGAAGCCCAAAGAGGTTGGGCATGGCAAGAAGCCGGCAGTCTTCATCAATGGCGGATCGAGTTCAGTTGGGCACTTTGCAGTGCAACTTGCCAAGGCTGCAGGACTGTATGTCATCACCACAGCAGGAGGTTCATCGGAACTGCCTAAGTCCGCTGGTGCCGATGTTATCATTGACTACCGTGGAAAAACACCAGACGCCATAGCAAAGGAAATCAACGAAGCTGCACAGTCAGCCGGTCACACGCTCAACCGTGTCTTTGATTCCATCTCTGAAGACGTTGTTCGTCTCAGCAATGCTGTCTTGCAGGATAAAGAAGCTGCGAAGACTACATTCCTCCTGCCTGTATCCGAGAAGGATGAGCAGGCCAAAGACCCAAAAATTGTCTTTATCCGAACAAGCGTAGGTGCAGCTCACGCAATGCGAGGGGATGACCATCAGGCCTTCGCTACAGAATACTACGATTGGCTGGGAGAGAAACTGGCAGAAGGCAGCTTTAAGGGCAATCCGGTAAAGTTGATGCCCAAAGGCCTTGCATCCATCGGCGAAGGTCTCAATTTGCTCAAGCAAAACAAGGTCAGCGGCCAGAAGTTGGTATACAAGATCTCTGACACTCCCTGAATCAGGCCGCTCAGGCAGCATTCATAAAGTGGACGGGCGCAAGTTGAGTGATCTGTAGCTGCCACAAGGACCAATTCAGTAGCAGCGATCATAACATCATTTTGTAAAGACCTGGTCAGGAAAAGATAGACGATGTTGTTCCTCTAATGAAAATACTGAGGCCAAGCTGAGAACGTTTGCCTGTGCTGACGGTAGCAAAGCTCGAGCGCTATTTTCTGTGAAGACGTCCATCTGATGGCCCATATTGCCACCTCGCTCGCGACCTCGAGCTCTGGACAATGTCCATCTTTTCACAGTCGGACCGAATCGTGTCTGTTCGAGTGAAGCCGCCTGAAGTCGTCTCATCATGCTACTGTGCGAAGATGTCCAATTCTTGGAGCTTTTAGAAGGTACTCGAGCTGGAGACCTGGAAAAAGTTGCTTCATGCGTCGAAAATTACAACTGCAATGTCAACTGTGTAGACAAGTACGATTATTCGCCTCTCATTCTTGCAAGCTTATGTGGTCATATACACATTGTCAAGTACTTGCTGGAGCACGGCGCTATCCTCGAGCGAGACACCTTTGACGGAGCTCGATGTCTATATGGCGCTCTCAACGATGAAATTCGTAATTTGTTGCTCAAGTACGATGCAACCACTTCAGTGGATGTCTTACAGCCCTTTGCTGCGCATCTTTCTTCACTTCTACGCGGTAATGCTCCCTTTGATGCATCTGACATGTGCTTCAAATCCTCCAGTTATGCTTGTCGAGCACATCGATTTGTGCTTGCAGCGCGCTCAAGGTATTGCCGTGAGCAATTACGCAGCAAGTGGCAATTGAAGAAAGACATTGTCTTGCCCGAGGAAGAAGCAGACGCCTTCAACTTTGCCCTCAAATGGATCTATGTAGATCAATTTGATGCCGATTTGACGGCTATGGAACTCCGTCAACTGCTAACCCTTGCCGACAAGCTTTGTTTGCCAGACTTGGCCGACTACTTTTTGAATGATACGCTCGATAAGCGTGAAAGGCGAGCGCTGCAGACTCGCAAAGCCCAGGACGACATGGAAGCTTTTGTCAAGAACGAAGTGATCGGCAGATCATGGGTCGTTGATGCACCGATTCCAGAAGCAGCCGCAGAGGCGCGGAGGGTATTGCGCGAGAGCGACTTGTTCGCTGATGCTCTACTCGCCGTGCCGATCCACGGCAAGTCCAGCAGAGTCTATGCTGTGGCCAAAAGCGAACTCATCAAGTCGGACTTTTACCTGACATCCTTCACATCTGGCTTTGCAGAAAGCACAGACGAGATACCGTTTTTCACACTCGATGTGAGCAGCGAGATTGCAGAGATTGTGCTACACTTCCTCTATGTCGACCGTGCAGAGATTCCTCGACATCTGGCGCTGGACGTGCTCGAGACTGCATCGTATTTGCTTATGGACAAGGACAGAAGTCTCAAATCTCTGGCTGCCATTGCCGTCACCAACAGCGATGACCTACCTCCTGAAACCGACATTTACCAGATACTGCGCACTGCTTGGCTGACAGAGTCTCCTCGACTTGAAAATTATGCTGCTAAACATATTGCTCATCACTTTGATAGATTTCTGTCTGAGCAAGCATTCAAGGACATTGTGCAAGAATCAGCAGCGCGCATCAGCAACCGCCAAGATACAGATACCATTGAGCTGGTTGATGACATTCGTTACTACCTCTCTGAAGCCTATGGCATCTATCTGGAAATGAATCCCGTCGAAGAAAGGCAGCGTGGTCAAGTTATTAAGGAGGATCAGTGGGTGCCCCTGACGAAATATGAGCTGGGTTACAATCAGCAGCTCGCCCGACTCGACCGGCTCCTTGACTCGCTCTCACTTCAAGCATGAAATTTTCTTAGAAGCTGCATGTCATTTGCGGCAGCCCTGTGCGCTTTTGCGTGCCTGACAAATGCCTTCTATTAGTGAGCCCGCGGAGGGTGCGCTTGCAACCAAGATTTTCCGAAGACCGGCGGGCGTCGCGCATGCAACCTCTGTCCATGACTCGGGAATATCTACGACGATGATACGACGACGATGCACAAGGCATGTGGTACTGTCGTTCAGTCATCCGTGCAGGTCGTTGTACAAGAGAGCAGCTGCCTAAACAAGGTTCGAATGCCGCCCGATCAGACGAATGCCCGGGTCAACAGCCATGAATGACGTCGAATCCCGCTCGCCACTGCGCGGGCGATTTCTTTCTGTAGACGTCGGCGACCGTCGGGCCGCAATCACAAGATCTACAGCACAATTATTAATCACAAAAGGCTTGAGCTTCTTCATAACAGCGGGCCTGCCTTTGAGGTCTTGAGACCAGTATTACCATGTCGCGCCCCGATACTTCAGTACAGACGACAAATTCGGGTCGCACGTCATCTTCAGACTTGACGGCGAATGACCGGAGTGACAATGCTGCTGGCAGATGGGGAGAACACACAAGTGTTGTGAACACTGCAGAGGCAGACCAAGCTTTCCATGATTTGCGGCAGACTGTCACTAAACATTCTAAGGCCTCGAATGGCAAAGACGAAGAACAAGGCTTCAACTTGGAGCGGTTCTTGCGCGACGGCCAGCTCAAGGAGGAAGACGTTGGGCGGCCGCCAAAGCGTCTTGGTGTCGTATTTCGTCACTTGACTGTGCACGGCGTGGACCCAGGCAACTCGAGCGTCAAGACCTTCCCGAAGGCAGTCTGGCGTACAGTCTCTGGGCAAGAACTACTAGCCTTTGCCAATTTCATCTCTGGCGGCAAGATTCTCAAAGCACCAACGCGTCCCATTTTGCGAGACTTCGACGGCTTTGTCAAGAATGGCGAGATGCTGCTAGTATTGGGCCGACCGGGAGCTGGTTGTTCCACCATGCTGCGTGCTGTTGCCAACCAGCGCGGCGGTTTCGCGCAAGTGGACGGTGATGTCCATTATGGATCCATCTCAGCAGAGGAAATGGCAGCTCAATATCGCGGCGAGGTGAACTATCTCGAGGCGGACGACGTGCATGAGCCGGCTCTGACTGTCGAACAAACCCTCAGATTTGCACTTGAAAACAAGACTCAGCGACGCTTCAAGGATGAGGTGGACGTGTATCTGACGGCCTTCCTTCGCATGTTTGGCATCGAACACACACGTCACACACAAGTCGGCGGCCCATACCACCGAGGCGTCAGTGGAGGTGAGCGCAAGCGAGTCAGTATTGCTGAGGTGCTTGCGACAAAGTCCTCCGTTGTCTGCTGGGACAATAGTACGCGCGGCCTGGACGCCAGCACAGCTTTGGACTACGGCAAAAGTCTACGTATCCTTACAGATGTTTCTCAAAAGACGACCATTACGACGCTTTACCAAGCTGGTCAGTCTTTGTACGACTTGTTTGACAAGGTTTGTGTTGTACACCAGAGTCGCATGATTTACTTCGGACCTATCGGCGAAGCAGAAGCATACTTTGAGGGGCTTGGATTCGCTAAGGCGCCAAGACAGACAACGCCAGACTTCCTGACTGCCATCACCGATCCTATCGAGCGTTCCTTCCAGCCTGGCAAAGAAGCCTCCACACCCAAATCCTCCGAGGACCTCGAGAGAGCCTTCCGCAATTCTAGCAACTATGCTCGTTTGCTGCAGGAAATGGATCAATATCAACTTGACATGAAGCAAAATGAGCACATCGAGGCGCAACAGTTCCGCGAAGCCAATAAGCTTGCCAAGTCAAAGTATGCGCGCAATGAATCGCAATACACAGTCTCATTCCCTCGGCAAGTTATCAATTGCTCGCGACGCAACATGATGCTCATTATGGGCGACAAGACTGCCTTGGGTTCAAAGTTCTTTTCCTCCTGGGCAAATGCGCTCATTATAGGCTCGCTCTTGTAAGACAACCTGCCAGAAGACTCGACTAACAATAGCTATGGTCTCGACAACGACTCGAATGGTGCCTTCAGCCGCGGTGGCTTGCTCTTCATCTCAATT
This sequence comes from Protomyces pachydermus, assembly GCA_003717275.1. NCBI lineage: Eukaryota > Fungi > Ascomycota > Taphrinomycetes > Taphrinales > Protomycetaceae > Protomyces > Protomyces pachydermus. The sequence goes on along the minus strand of QXDU01000275.1, from coordinate 365,270 downwards.
CTATTTAATGGTTGGCTGGCTCTCGCAGAACTTGGCCCTGCTGTCGGTGGTCGTGCCATCATTGCTCGGCACAAGGAATTCGGTTTTTACAGACCCTCGGCGGTGTCGCTGGCTCGCGTGGTTTCCGATTTACCCCTACTGTTGATTCAGATCATTCCATTCACGCTCATCATGTACTTTCTCGGATCACTTCAGCGGACGGCGAGCCAGTACTTCATTTTCCTGCTCTTTGTCTACACCTCGACGCTTAACCTTCTGGCCTTGTACAGGCTGTTTGCTGCGCTGAGTCCCACCTTTGACAATGCGATTCGCTATGCAGGTCTCATTCTCAACGCAATGGCCATCTATGCAGGCTACGTCATCAACAAGACGCAGATGCTTACGTCGGCTAGCAAAGGCGGTGTCCCATGGTTTGGATGGTAAGACCCCAACATCATCTGCTCTACTAACTCCAGGCTTTACTACGCAAGTCCAGTGTCCTACGCATTTGAGGCGGTCATGGTCAACGAATTCAGCAATATGAACATTGCTTGTTCTTCAGGCAGTATCGTTCCCGAGGGCCCATCATACACCAATGTGGCCTATCAAACTTGTACTTTGGTAGGTTCTGTTCCCGGCAGCTTGACTGTCCGTGGCGCAGATTACCTCCAACAGTCTTTTGCGTATACTCGCTCGAACCTCTGGCGTGACTTTGGCATCTTATTGCTGTTCACGGTTGCCTACATCATACTGGGCGCCATATTCTCCGAGCTCTTCCTCTTCGCTTCTACTGGCGCATCTCTCTTGCAATTCAAGAATGCTAAACAGGCGAAGCGTGCCGAACAAATCGATAAAGCAATCGAAGAAGAGAAGGAGGAAACAACCGATCTGGTCAAATCCAAGTCTGTCTTTACCTTCCGTGACCTGTGCTACTCTGTCGATGCTGAAGGCTCAAGAAAACAGCTCCTGGACAATGTCCAGGGCTGGGCCGAGCCTGGAACTTGCGTTGCCCTCGTTGGCTCCAGTGGTGCCGGCAAGACAACGCTGCTCAACACCCTCGCTCAGCGCAACAACTCGATTGGCTATATTTCTGGGGAAATGCTTGTTGACGGTCATGCTCTCGGTCCTGGCTTTGCTCGAGGCACCGGATTCGTCGAGCAGCAAGATTTGCACGATGAGACAGCAACCATTCGTGAAGCATTCGAGTTCAGCGCACTCTTGCGCCAGTCTGCAAGCACGCCGAAATCTGAAAAGCTAGACTACGTCAACAAGGTACTGGCATTGCTCGAGCTGGAGCATTTGCAGGATGTGGTCATCATGTCCTTGGACGTCGAGGCAAAGAAGAGGCTAACAATCGGTGTCGAGCTGTGTGCTCGACCAAATCTGCTTCTTTTCTTGGACGAGCCAACATCCGGCCTCGATTCTCAGAGTGCCTTCAACATTGTGCGTTTCCTGCGAAGACTTGCAGCTGCTGGTCAAGCCATCATTTGCACCATTCATCAGCCATCGTCAGAACTTTTGCTTCAGTTTGATCGCATTCTTGCATTGAACCCTGGAGGCAAAACCTTCTACTTTGGCGACGTCGGAAAGAATGGCTCTGGCATTACCGAGTACTTTGGCAAGCGCGGTGCAATTTGCCCACCCGATGCCAATCCTGCAGAGTTCTTGCTCGAAGTAGGAACTGGTCGCGGCCTGGGTCAAGTCGATGGTCACAATGTAGACTGGGCAGGAGTATGGAGTGATTCTGAAGAACGCAAAGCAGCAACACAGGAGATTCGTCGCCTCGAGGCAGAGCGCAGTCAGCACGCCGATGAGCCATCTGGAGCTGCAACTGAATTTGCTGCATCTACTTGGGAGCAGACAAAGCTGCTCACCAAACGCACTTGGCTCAACTACTGGCGCGATGCTTCTTACGGATATTCCAAGGCATACGCCTTCTTGCTCAACGGTCTGTTGAATGGCTTCACCTTTTGGATGGTCGGCAACCGATACTCGATTTTGGCTATGCAGGAGCGCATGTTTAGCGTATTTCTACTCATTCTCATGCCCGCAACGCTCATTAACGCCGTTATTCCAAAGTTCTTCTCCGCTCGAGTGTTGTTCGAAGCGCGCGAGTCGCCCTCCAGGATCTACTCTTGGTTCGCCTTTGCCACTGCCCAGATGCTGTGCGAGATACCTTGGGCCATTGGTGTGACGATTCTCTATTGGGTCGTTTGGTATTGGCCTGCTGGTCTTCCAGTTGATGCGTCTATCTCTGGATACATCTTCTTGATGGCACTGCTCTTCAACCTGTTCAGTGCAAGCTGGGGTCAGTGGATTGCAAGTCTATCGGACAGCTACACGGTCATCGCCAATATCATCCCACTCTTCTTGGTTGTGGTTCAGCTCTTCACGGGTATTATTCGCCCCTATGCAAGCATGCCCGTCTTTTGGAAGTACTTCATCTACTATGTGAGTCCGGTCCAATGGTTGACGAATGGAATGCTTGCAACAATCTTGCACAACGTGCCTGTGTCATGCTCGCAGACTGAGTTGGCCTTCTTTTCGCCACCACCCGGTCAGACTTGCTCAGAGTATGCATCAGAGTACTTGACGACAGCCATTGGCTACTTAGACAACCCAGACGCCACTTCGCAATGTGGCTACTGCCAGTTCTCTTCTGGCGACGATTATTTGCGATCGCTCAACATTTCCTACGACTTTCGTTGGCAGTCCTTTGGAATTTTCCTTGCGTTTGTCTTGACAAACTATCTACTAATCTATGGATTGGTGTTTTTGCGATTCAAGGGCTACCGCTTGACGTTTGGTGTTGGACATTTGATGAGATTATTTAGACGATAGATAGACTGTATTCACGGTACAATGGAAGGACAGCACAATCAAAAGCCGTGAAAGGTAGGCATCACATCCACTACTACGTTGTCGCGGACACCAAAGAGGTAAGGAAAGCCTTGTGCAGTGATGCATGCATGTTGCGGTATGATCGCCACACGATCTCCCACCCGCTCACGGTTTCCACTCTCAGCACTGACACAGGGGCTGACGATGCCATGTTCTTGACTGAGACGCACGACTGTAGAACATGCAGTATCTTTATCGAAATTCCACATCTTGTCGTCGGCAGGGACAACAAGCCCAAAGCCAGGCACAGCAGAAGTTTCCCGTGCAAGGGCAATGACCCCTGCGTTGATCAAATACTCGTCGCGCTTGTCGTAGTAGGTCGATGTGACATCTGCAATGACCCGAATTGCTATGCGGTCGTCCTGCACGAGCGATGTTGAGAATTGCTGCAGATCGCTTAATACATAGTTTCCGGAATGAAGCTCAAGGCAACATCCTGGAGGGATTTCAGGCAATTCACTCTTGTCAATCTGTAAAGAGACATGCGCTGTCGGTGTTGCACCCACACTGAGCACGAAATCTTCTACCCGATTTTCTAGCCGACTCAGAGCATATTGCGCTGCTGCATTGGCGGAAGCAATTTCTTCAAATAGCCGTTCTTTGGCTTCTCCAGGTGTCCTCGCGTCATAAGAATGCCCCGAGTGGCAGTAGAAGCCATAAAGGCCAATATTTTTGTCCTTCATGATCGCGTCAATCAATTGTCGTAAAGCATGAGACTCTGGCTCAAGACCTGCTCGATGTGTGCCGCAATCGACTTTGACAAAGACCTCAAAGGCGTTCTTGACATGTACGTCTATACTGCTGACCGATGCTCGACAAAAGTCTTGCATCTGGCGGACAGTCTCGATATTGTCGACCATGACTAGAAAGTGGGGAACTTGCTTTCTCATTTCGAAGGCTTCAGCGAATCGTGACTTTGCAAGTGGTGCACCATAGAGGATCTCGCGAATGAGACCCTCCCTCACTAGAGGTAGCAGATTGTAAGCTTCCATCATCGTTGACACGATGACGTTCGTGTGTGTAGCAGTCAGCTGCATGCGCGTCAACTCCATAGTCTGCATTTAAGTCAGCCTTAGAGCAAGCTTGGCTAGAATATACTTTATGAGTCTTGACATGAGCTCTGAATAGGACATTGAGCCTGTCTACGTTTTCATGCATATCTTGACAATTTTGTTGAGCAATGTCTATGTTGATGAGGCAAGCAGGCGTTGGCAGCTCAGAGATATGTTTGCCAATATAAGCCATTGTAAGCGCAGCCTTGTCGGCATTGGGGTTGTGAGCAGCAGAGAACATCGTCATTTGAGCTGTACATATGTCTCTGGACTGGATGAGGGTGTTCTCGTTGAGGTCTTGCTAAACAACTTGTTCAGATGGCACACTAGAGCTCGACACCTGTCCCAGTGTCCCATTTCGAGGAGTTACAATTCAGATTTGAGACGATACAGAGAATAGCATTGTACTTACACAAGGACATCACATTGCGCAGAAGACTTCAAAATAAGAGCCACTTAACAAGTATTACTGCTACAAAGCATGCACTAGACCATTCATTTAAGCTGCTTCATTAGACAACAGGCTGCGGCTTTGCCTTTGTTGTTTCCAAGTGACGCACATGTCCACTTGCATCACGCTTTGGCTCCTCGGCAGTATAATCTCCTCTGTCTGCGCGACCTTTTGGTGTCCATTTGCTAGAGTTCCATGGCTTGACGGATGAGTCTCCATACATCTGGTTGACTTCTTCCAAGCTAAGTCCCTTCGTCTCATACAAGAAGAAGTAAACCGTCGCAGCACCCAACAAGTTGCAGCCCGCGAAGACGTAGCCATAGGCAAAGCCAATATCACCGCTGATGAAAGGTGTGAAAAAGGCGAGCAAGAAGTTTGTGAACCAATTACCACCAGTTGTGAAACCGACTGCTTTGGCACGAATGTGTGTTGGGAAAAGCTCAGAAGTGACGACCCACGTACCAGTTGACCAAGTTGTAGAGAAGCCTAGGATGAAGAGACACGCAAAGACAATCATGACGTATCCGGCAGTCTCTGTTGGTTGTGCATCGGCCAAACCTCCACTGCCTGGGACAGTCACTGTAATACCAATGGATGCAAAGACCAAGAAGCAGATACACATCCAAATACCACCAAGAATAAGCGGCCAACGACGTCCAAACTTGTAGTACATGCCAATACCGCCAAGTGTGCAGCCAAAGTTGACTGCTCCGAGGATAATACTCGTAATGAATGAGTTTTCAATACCGACACTGTTGAAGATGGTTGTACCATAGTAGAAGAAGTAGTTGGCACCGGTCAGTTGTTGGAAGCCCTGGAGTGCCACACCAAGCAGTACTCTGTAGAAAATCTTGGGCTTTCCATGCACGAGCTCGCCGAAGCCAGAGTTGTGACCAGCTTCGGCATTCATTGCGGCGCGCATATCATTCAAGTCCGACTCGAGGTAGATGTTGTGTCTTGAGACGCCACGAATACGTTCCATGGCAAGCACGGCTTGTTCTTCTTTGTTGTGAGCAAGCGAGTATCGTGGTGATTCAGGCATAAAGATCATGGCGCCAGCCAAGGCGAAAGCAAAGACAAAGGCAATACCAATAGTGATCCTCCATGACTGGTCATTGTCGAGAGTCTCGGTACCGGCATTGATGGCATATGCAACAAGAATACCGAATGTGATGAAGAGCTGATAGGTGGCAACGAGTGCACCACGGATCCGCTTTGGTGCCGTCTCGGATTGGTAGAGTGGAACCAGCACAGAGAGTTGTCCGACGCCAAGACCAGCAATTAGACGACCAATTGCCATCTGGACCCATGATTGGACACAGGCAATCTGAATGACATTACCGACGCAAAAGATGAAGCAAGCCAACATGATGGTGTACTTGCGACCAAGCTTCGAGTCTGCAATCCAACCGACTGTTGTGCAACCAATGAGCGTACCAATGGAGAGCAAGCCTACAATAGCGCCTTCGCGGACGTATGAAAAGCCATACGTGACACCACCTGTCGCATCGACTGTTGGCTCACCAAAGCGCTCCCTGAAGTCACGCATTTGCAGGAAACCTGAAATCTGACCAGTGTCGTAACCCTAGACGTTAGTCTGCTGTAACAGCTCAAGAAGCACATACAAAGATGAATCCACCAACAGCCGCAACTAGTGCAATAATAATGGCAAAAGCCGTGATGCGTTCCTTTTCATACAATTTTGGGTCTTCGCCAGGTGGTACTTTGCCGTCGCGTGCATTGGCGAAACGGTCCTCATTCTGCCCGCGTGTGTGGTCAGAGGAGAGGGAGCTTGTGCTGCGTGAAGTGTGAGCGGCAACCCTGGCTGGATCGACGACGGCAGGAGCAACCGTAGTCATGGTCTAGCTTAAGAGAGGGAGCTGGTGTGTGGGGGTGAGCTTCATCTTATAGCCTCGCGGGTATGAAGCAGGGTAGCTTCCGTGCAGCGTGCCAGGCTTTGTCGGTATCGCTGCTTCGCTTCTTTTCTTGCATGACGTCAAAAGGGCGGAATTATGGCTCAGAGTCTGCTGCTGTCTGCTCACTGCTCAGACTCTGCTGCTGCTGCTGCTGCACTTCCCAAATATTCGGAGCTGCAGACTGCTGTGAGTCAGGGGCAGCGCAGGCAGTTGCCGAGTTGAGATCTGCGAAACGTCACAGAATGTGTCTGCTGACCGCAGTAGTGCCGGCCATCCCGTACTCGGGCCTACACCAAAACTGGTCAACTATTTGCATGTGTGTATAGCTGGGGCTGCAAATCAGCATGAAGAGATGATCAGAAGGGCTTTCTCGAGCAAAGTATCATGCCAGTATGACCCAAATGCCATCGGAGATTTCTTCAAGTAGAATCACGAAGAAACACTTTTGGGGCAGATCACCAAGCGAAAAATAATCTGGTACAGCCAACAAATATGGAGAGAAGAGATGGAGCCTAGGCGGACCCTCCTCAGCACTTCGCATTTCAGTGAACGGATGAGAAGATGCAGTCATACATTAATGCTAGAGATGCAGCAGTAGCAGTCGTCACTTCGTCTAGTTGCCAACAAACATACCGCCATTGATGTGAATCGTGTTGCCAGTCTAAAATCAGCTTGGTTTTCATAGCAAGAGCACGTACAATGTAACTCGAGTCTGGTCCTCCAAGGAAGACAAAGGACGTTGCAACTTCTGAAGGTTGACCCGGTCGCCCCTGATGGTCAGCAAGAGTTCAACATGGAAAAACACTGACCATTGGCACAGCATCAGCACCCTTGATGTTGTCCTTTGAAAAGGTGCTCATAACGAGCGGCGTCAAGATCGGGCCAGGAGCAACGGCGTTGGCACGAATGCCCTTACCAACAAGCATATTGGCTAGAGCACGCGTAAAACTGATGACGGCACCCTTGTCGTTAGCATTGTACCATACCTGAGCAATATACCTTGGTAGCCGTGTAGTCGGCAAGATCAGGCCGTCCAATGTATGCATTGACTGAAGCATTGTTGACGATAGCCGACCCCCTTGGCATGTAGTCTTTCGAGACGGCTTGCTTGGTGATCCAAAAGATGGGATAGACGTTTGTCTTGAAAGTGCGATTCCACTGCTCATCAGAAAGGTCCTTGAGCTCCTGGCACTCCATCTGATACGCAGCATTGTTGACGAGAATATCTTTCGTTAATCTTGGACCCGAAAGAGCAAAGGCGCATACCGATCTTGCCATCGAGCTTCTCTGCAGCCTGATCCACCAGCTGCCTGCAAAAGTCGGCTGTGCGCAAATCGCCGGGGAGGAGGTGACACTGCCGGCCGTGCTTCTCAACAAGCTGTTTGGTTTGCTCTGCGTTTTTTTGCTCCTCATGTACTGCTAGTCAGCATCGTTCAAGGGCGCCAATGCAGCGTACAGTAGTTGATGGCAACATCAGCGCCTTCCAAGGCATACATGATGGCTACTGCGCGTCCAATTCCAGAATCACCGCCCGTAATCAAAGCCGTCTTGCCCTCAAGCTTCTTGGCCGGTCTGTAAGGACCGCTAGGCAGTGTTGTATTGAGTGCATCGGGGTCAAGCTTATCCTGATCACCAGGCCAAGCGTGCTGTGCATCTGGGTTTGGATTTCCTTGATCGAATGGGTGCTGCTGGCGATTATCTTCAGTCATTTTGGTTGTAGAATGGTAGCTTTGATGACGAGGTAGGATGGACGGGCGGCATGATATACGGCCAATCGAGTGCGATCGATGTCGGCGACGTCACTGTGATGATGTCGCGGTTCGTCGAGCCGAGAAGACAGTCACATCTTTCGCTGCAAAGAATGGCCCGATATTTGCAAAAGGTCGAAATTGAGTGAATGGACTTTCTGGCATAACGAAGGAGACGCCCAATGCTTAAGACCGCTCTTCGAGACCATTTGATCAATCTGACCATCTGGTGGTCCCGTTGCCCCTGAACGCATGCAGAACAGAAGACACTCGTGGCAGTTGTATAATGGCAAGTTCATTCAGCATCTACATGTAGTCCTTGTCTATATGCTTTTTACCTATGTACGCTTCAGAGAGAACGCACCGCGTTCAATGTCATTGACCAGAATGTAGCCAGATTTGAAGTATGGGTAGCTGGACCAAGATCCAACAAACTCAACAGAGCCGTTGGTGGCGTCGTCCTCTGGGTGAGTGTCGAAAAATGCAACCTCGGTGACGCCAGCGCCAGTAGGATCAGTGGCAATGCTTCGAACGTCCTTGATGCGGAGACCACTGCCGTAGTTGGCTTGGTACGAGAGACCGTTGACAACGTACTGGTTGTGGTCAATGGCAAGGGCTGGCGACTGGAAGAAACCAGTGTTGATGGGGTTCGTGAGATCCCTGATGTCGAAGATGTATGTGGTGGTGCGACCGTTCGCCGAAGGGACCTGAGTTCCGTCTACCTCGTCAAGCTCGTCATCGAGCAAGAGGTACTCCATCTTGGCATCAATGAGCCAGCCCTGGTGAGAGTAGGCAGCACCCTTGTAAGACTTCTTGCCAACAAGAACAGGAGCCTTCTTGTCGGTGACATCGACAATGGTCAAAGAGTCCTCGTTGTAAGCAAACGCAATCTCGCGGCCTGTGTAACGAGCATCTGGGCCGGTGTAGATGACAACCTGAGCATCGTGTGTGTAGCCATCGCCAAAGTAGCAGCCAGGCGACTTGACGTTGCTTGGGTCCGATACATCAAGCATCCATAAACCTCCGTTGCACTGGTTAGGTGCCTCGTAGTTGGGCGCCGTTGGAAGACGACGCGTCGTGTTGCGAGCAGTACCAACGGCGTAGATGTAGTTGGTGGAGGCGTGAGCAACGATGTTGTGAGATGAACCAAAGCCAGTGTAGCGGTCGGTGAGGTCTTCCTCGGAGTAGACCTGAGGCTTCTGAGGCTTTGCCTTGAGAAGCTTCCTCATGTCGAAGACTTGCACACCGTGACCGGGTGAGCTATCGGCACCAATGTACATGTAACCATCAATCTCCTTCATGTCTCGCCAGATGGACGTGACGTTGTTGGCAGAGGGCAATCGCCCAAGGAACTCGAGGCGTCCCTGCTTGGTCACCTCGACAAAGGCAACACCGTCAGTCTCGCCAACGCAACCAAACTCGCGGCCAGACTTGGGGTCAGTCCAACCCCAAATATCGTTACCCTCGAGTGAAGTAGAGCCCAGGTCCTCGTGACTAAGGAAGCCGAACTGTGAGATGCCCTTGCAAGAGAACTCGCCAGCCTTACCTCCCTGACAAGGCTTGTACTGGTTGATCTTTGAAAACTTGCCGCGGTTGAACATGCCCTGTGCTCGTTCGCGAGCACGAGTAGCCTGCTTGAGCTCCATGAGACGCTCCATGGAGGCCGCAGCCAAGCCGACAAGGGTGAGTGTAGCAAACTTCATGATTGATACTGAGTAGCAATTACAGTGGACAAGCAGTGGTTCTTATATCTCCTTGCTCGTGTGTTACCCCAGGTCGGATCTGCTCAGATGCTGACCACGTCTAATCAATGTAATCATGCTCGGGTTCGTACCCTGTGTATCTGCCTTCGGCTTACATTTCCACTACATCCGTAGATATGGCCTTAGATGGAGCGTGTCAGCCACGATTCAAGACACTGAACCTGCCATACGGTCCATACCTGGGCAGGTAGCGCGAAAGGATGGCAATTAGAGCGGGACGCGACCTGAGCCGGGGAAAGGGCCGGGCGTCGATCATGCGCAGCGACTTCGGAGGCCTTCTTGGGTGAAGTTGAAGCTTGCAATTGCAGAGTCAAAACGGATGCTGAGCGCTCCTGAATTGCTCAGGGATGCAGTGGATGTTTATAGCTTCGCTTGAGGCATTCTAAGTACAAGTAGCTCACTCAATGATAGCGTAGCAAGTATACAGCTCAAGTCGCTGGAAGACCTCAAATGAGCGCATCCTTTCGGAAGAGCTTCCTTGATCCACTCTGCATAATCCTTGTGCTGTGCAATTGAGGCTTAGCTCACGGGTGCAGTTTAAAGAATTTGAATTCTGTCTGGTCGTTGGAAAAGATCGTCATCAGCTCAACTACTGTCCCCCCCATAATAAGAGGGAAGCAAAACAGAGAATCCACCCACACAAGGGTGCTCAGACTCTCCACGCCGGACAACGCATAGTGCCATAAGGCTATTTGCTGGTCATAGAAGACACAGCTAGAGTATCCTCAGGTAGCGCCCGTTGACTTTGCTGATGACAGCGTTGACAATGCGCGACACGAAGGAGACATGTTCTTTTGGTGGGTCGACAACGATTTGCATGATGTCGGCAGGGCTCGAGTCAGGCAGGGCTGTGGGGCCAACCGTTTCATGGATCTGACGCAGCGGCTTACCCGACGACACGGCGACCTCCTGACACCTGTACGACTACAACTTCCAGATCCATGGCAGTGTGGTTCACCGTGGTCTCTTGAAACAGGCTCCTGAGCCCTGACCTCAGAGCTATGCTTATTATGGCAAGTACGCTTGCAGTCTTACTTCTGCTTGCCTGCGGCATGGGTACTGGCTATACCCAGCGATGAATTGAGCTGCATGCTGTATAAATATGTGTACCTGAGTCCTAGCTTCTCATGCAAGCGAGTGCAAGGGAAGTTGGAGGGAACAGCTCCCGATATTCAATGTCTCGTCGAGTCGTTGTACTCCACAGGCTAGCAGGTCACAGGCTACAGCCGCTGAGACTTTTGACTCGACCCGGGGTCGTATCGGCGTGCGCAAGAATAGCCTGAAGCAGACACGAAATTGTTGATCTGCAGAATGCACAGCCTGCGTAGATGGACGTCAACAAAGGAGCTGTCCTGCTGAATCGTTGTTCATGGCTTGAGGCAACAGCTCTCGAGTTGAAGCCCACTACCTTGCAAGTTGCCTCGCCTATGTACACCCGCCGCGTACTACTGGGTCCACTACAGTCCATTACGCCAGAGGGTGTCTAGCACCTTCGAGGTCTATGCATTAATTGGCAAGCCAAGACACATTCACACAGCCAGCATGCAATATCATGTCCATTTGCCAGGCTTTTGGACGAAGGTGCACACCATGCAGCCGAGCCTCACAGCAACAGATCATCTGTCTTGAAGAGCATTGCAACAGGCATAAAGAGACAAGCGACTGCAGTGGCGCCGACGCAGGGACGCAGCAAGAAATGTATCGATAGTCTCCGCCAAGCAAGTGGCAACGACGACGAGCATCTTCTTACACAGCGACTGTGCTAGTTCCTTGCGGTGTTGAGCTGCCTGTTCCTTCCATAATCTCATGAATAGACTTGACAAAACACCTCTCTCCACCCACCCTGTCGTAAATGCCTGATGTCTTGATGAGCGCCCAAGTCATGGCTTGCCGACGATTGAGTCTGGCAAAGTAGACTGCAATGCCTCGCTCAATGTAGCCATCCACAATCTCTGCCAAAATTTGAGCAGCTGCTGCATCGAGACCTGACATGCCTTCACAGTCAAAGATGATGCGCTCGTTGTGCGCCGGAGATCGACTCGCTGGCATACTTGGATGCATCCTTGAGTCTCCATACTTCTCTAGACGACGCAGCCTATCCTTGAGCTGACCGGTATTGGCGAAAATCAAGGGTTCTGGAATTCGAACAATGAGGAAGCCATCAACATGCTCAACCTCTTCCGATTGTCCATCAACGGGGACATATTCCTTGGTGCCTGGCAGTCTGCCGAGAATTTGAATGCGTGGCGATTGCGAATGCTTGATGACTCGAATTAGGCTGGTCATGACTCCGACTGTAATGCCAAACTCTAGCGACGCGACCAAAGTCAAGAAGAAGACCAAGGCCATCTGCATCAAGTCTGCGTAACCCTTGACCTTCCAAAAGAAGCGAATATCAGCTGGTGCCTCTTGCAGCAAAGTGAACATGATGACGCTGATTGTGCTGGAAAGAACTGCTTTCGGCAGATAGTAAAACAGGGGCATAAGGAAGCGAATGACCAAAAGAATAGCAATGCTGGAAAAGATGGCGCTCATCTGGGTGCGTGCACCTGCAGAAATGTTGATTTTAGAACGGGAATAAGAAGCAAAGACGGGTAGCGCTCCAAAGCAGCTGTTGGCCATGTTGGCAATACCAAGAGCAATCATTTCTCTGTTTGGGCTGACTGTGTAGTTATACATATTGCCGAGCGTCTTGCCAGCTACCACTGTTTCAAAGAATCCAAGAATAGCGACGAGAATGGCGGTTGAGATGCATGAGCGCACGTACTTGAAAGAACGAATAGGTATCTTGGGTGCAACCAGTTCAGCCTCAATGTGACCAAGAATCGCTATCCCTTGCTGATCCCATCTATTGGAGGCTGTCAAGATGCAGGCAGCCATGACTACAAGCAGTATATCGGGGATGATGATCACCCAGCTGTAGTGCTTTGATAGGCGCCGCTTGAGCCAACGCGTGACAAATAGAGTGGATGCAGTAGCGAAAGACAAGAGTGCAGTTAGGCGATGTGTCGCGCTGAGATGGGTCAGCACAAACCAAGCCTTTTCGATCGGACTAAAATGCGAGACACCCATGTGACTCGTCACCTTGTTCAATCCTAGCACAGTGATACTCTGATCAAAGAAGATGACGACCGCGACCGCCGAGATGAAGCCACGGAGCAAAGAGCGGCTCAGTACAGAGTCGAGAAATCCAAGGCGCAAGATACCGGCCACAAACACCAAGCTACCCGCAAGGAAAGTGACAACGCCAGTGATCACGACAGATTCCGCTGCAGAGTGTTGTTTGTGAAGACTCCTGATTGTCTCTCCCACTAAGAGACTGAGCGCGCCTTCTGGGCCAACATTCATCTGTGCGCAGCTGCCAAAGATGGCATATACTGAGGGCCCGATGGCTGCTGCATATAGACCATAGATTGGAGGAATCTTGGCAAGATTGGAAGCATAGCTAAGCGCGATGGGCACAATGACACAAACCAAGGACAAGCCGCCGGCCAAGTCGCCTAGAAGATAGCTGCGAGAGTAATTGGACAGCCAATCAAGCGCGGGAATGTAGTAGAAGGCGCGTCGTGTGAGATCCTCTTTTCGCGACAACGGTACTGGCAGTTCCGAGTCTTGATCTGTCCCGGCTCGCTGTGCAGCGTAAAACGGTACACGCGGTCGGGGTGATGTTGCTCGAGACCCTAGCAGCGGCGAGGACGCTGATGAGTTCCCAGCCATGGCCTTGCGGCTTCAATTCAGCTCCGCAAGATCCTCCAATGTATCAATGCGCTTCGGGATCTTGATCGCGCGCGTGTCTAGAGGCAGAGACTTGTAATTGGTCTTGAGGACTTGTAGATGTTCTTGTGTGCGTCATGCGCGAAACCAGTTTTGGCGCACGCACTCATGAAACAAGACTACTACTGAGGGCGCATCTATACAACGCGCCGAGCGCTCATGGACCTTTCGCGGCGAGCAACAGCTATCTCAGCGCGAAGTAGACAGACAGTCGGCGTTACCTTCTTCAAGTCAGCTCTAGAAGCTCGAAAGGTGATTCGAGGCGAATGCCGCTGTAGCGAAAGCACTGGACTGGACTAAATCTTTCGTCGGCTGCGCCCTCGTTGACGTTGTCATTGGCTAGGTCCGTCTTGAGCGTTCAAGGTCGCTCTCCATCCCTCGATAGCGAAGGAGATAGTGGGCATATTTGCGATACGCTGCACATTCGGCAGGGTTCATGCAATTGCAGTGTTGGCGACTTATCTCTGTGGCTGTGTTGACCGTATTCGGTAGGAGCTTCGAGTATAGGTCTCTACGCTCAATGGATCGGGAGAGAGGGCTTCAACGCATGCATGGCTGTAATACGAGCAGAGGCAGAACTTACCGTGTCTGCCGAGTCACTAAGTTGCCTGTCCAGCTTGACTGCAATTGAGCAATGATGTTGCTGTCTAAGTCTTTTATTCACTGAGTCTTGTACCTACTCTTTTGTACAGCATCGAATGCGGGCTATTTCCCGACCTGATGGATAAGGTTGCTTTGGCAAGATCCTGTGCAAGCATTGCACCATCTCAATTGTGCGTCCGGTCAGTTGGACCCATGCAGCTTCGCGCTCAACAACATCATACATAGTTTCTGTTCGAGTGCTCTCAAATTGCCAAGTGTGAGAGGCCCATGATGAAGCTGACCAAGATGTCCTACGAAGCCGAGTCTCTCGTCTGCAATGGTCATGTATTCAACAACTTATGTTCCTATGTTCCAAAGACATTGAGCTCCCTACCGACAAGATATCGCCAAAGAGGTCATGAAAATAGCCACTCAGACTACCCCTTGGTCGCCCATCTCGTCGATGTCGTATCAACAACCTCGTTGAAGCGAGACCGACCTTGGCAGTCTGCTACGTCCTGCTCTGACCCTATGAGTGAGTGCTGCTTGTCACCCATGCTTCTGCTTCGAGCCTATATAGCAGCGCTTGAGCAACCCTAGTCGCGTTCTGCTTCCCTGCACGAGCGCCAGGCAGTAACGTGTCGAGTCTGTTAGCCTTTGCGCAAGATGACGAGCGCGAAGAGCTACGCAGGTCAAAGCAGCCTTCAGCAAGAGTACGGCTGGCATAAAGTATTGATGAGGCCCTTGGCCAGCAAGAAATTGGGGTTAATGGCATGGACGTGTCGGCCGATCGAGAGCCTGATCAACGACATTCAGATGACACAAGGACGACAGGTGAACTTTGGCAATCCCGGCCACCCCTGCGCAGCACTTGTATCCCCACGAGACGATTGATATCGAATCAGAAATATTCTATTGAAAACATATGTACGAGAACTTGGCTATCACTTCATTTCCTTGTGGACATACTGAGGCGCCTTCTGGCCCTCACTGTCTGAGCGCTCCAGCTCATCCAGCTCAGCGAGCTTCTCGGCAGCAACACTGTCTCCAAGTGCACGCGCCTTCTCGAACTGGCGACCCTTGAATTCTGGACCAATGATGGCAAGGCCAGCCACAGAAAGGAAGATAATGGCCTGCATGACACCCTGTGTGGCAGCGTATCCCGGTACGAGCTTTCCCCTGTATCGGACCTTGTTCTTCTCAGCAATGGTAGTGAGAATTTGAGCAGCTGGCGAAGAGATCATGTTTCCGATTTGGTAGGTGATACCTGGGAAAGTGGCACGGAAGGCTTCAGGCGAGAGTTCAGACAGGTGGATGGGAACAACGCCAAAGGCACCTTGAACGCAGAACTGCAAGAGGAAAGCACCAGCGACGAGAGCACCCCACGACTGTGGGATGACCCAGAGTGGAATGAAACAGCAGCCGAGAATGGCAGACCAGAAAATAGAGGCACGACGACCGTATCGCTGGGAAAGGTAGCCAACAACACAACCGCCGACGATGCAACCAGTCTTGGCGATGATTGTAGCCCTAGATGCTTGAGCAGCGCTGAAGGCTTTGCCCTGTTGAAGGAAAGTTGGATAAAGATCCTGGGACGAGTGGGACATGAAGTTGAAGGCAGCCATGAGCAGAGAGCAGTAGATGACTCGCTTCCATTCTGTCTTGAGTGCAACTTTTCCCTCGGTAATAAAGGCCTTCATTTTCTTCTTGCCACCAGTCTGACCATGCTCCTTTGCCTCGATAAATTGACGAGACTCTGGGAAGGCAAGACGGGCAATAGCGACAGCACCAGTCAGACCTGCTCCGATGTAAAATAGCGCACGGTGCTTGTGGGGCGAAATTGGAACAATGTATAGGTTGAAAACGGCAGCGATGAGGTAGCCCAGGGCATAACCTTGCTGAAGAACACCAGAGAACAGTCCACGGCACTCCACAGGCATGTTTTCAAGCGCCATTGCAGCAGACAGAGCCCAGATACCTCCCATGCCGATGCCGAACAGAGCACGTACCGCGAGGAAAGTGTTGAAGTCAAAAGCGTATGCTGTTCCAACTTGAAGGACTGCAATAACAATGAGGTTGACAATAAGGGCCCATTTGCGTCCAAAGACATCACCAGCAATACCAAAGACAGCAGCACCGACTGTGCGGAAAAGTAGCGTGAGGGTGATGGACTCGGAGATCTTCTCTCGGCCGACCCCAAATTCGGTAGCAAGACGCGATACTGACAACGACACACAGTGGAAGTCGTAGCCGTCCATTGTCCAGGCCGCTAAGCCGACAATGAAGTAAAGCCAGTTAGACCATGTCAACTTGCGGCACAAAGCAATGGGATTTGGCAAGACGTCCCTGGGAATGCGACCATAAACTGTTTCTCCCTTGTCGTTGACGTATTCGCCCTTGGGTTGGATGAAGACGTGCTGAAAGTGTCCCTTCTCGAAGAGAGGCATCTTTGGCTATGATGAGGGGGCTGTTGGGTGGTCGCATGCTGGGTCTTTATATAATGTCTACCAGCTTCAATGACCCGATCCAATCCGCACTTTAAATTTGGCCACAACGCGGGGACCCCATGGGTATGGCCCATATGCAGCTAAGACACATGACACCGTAAAGAATCGGAGGTCTGTGGAACCAATGCTTGTATTTGCGTTTAGATGTCGTTTGCGATCCGACCGGAAGGGTTTTATGGCTTGGAGATTCAATCTGAATAAGTTCGCATCCCACCAGACTACAGATCGGACCATCGCGATTGGCCGCTCCATTGGCAGACACTGAGCACTGCCGCCTGTTCCTGTCAAAAAGCCTTGATGGATGCCCAACCCTACAACCTGAGATTGTGGTCTGGATTGAAGGCCGGCGAAATCACTTCAAAAGATCAACCGCGCAGCAGCAACCTGCAGGCAACCATCGCCTAATATGTCCAAATACACTCGAATCTCCATGGATTGAATTTCACGAATCCACGTTGGCATGATATTGCCGGTGTTTGCGTTGAAGCCAGTGGGGCGGGCATGTTCATGGATTACTGCAACCTGCCAATCCGCAGGTCCAGGCATAATTACCTCAGCGACCAGTGGCAACTGAAAAACGACTCGAGGTACATGAGAGTGATGCTGACAGCTCTCTTGCTTGCAGGAATCTACAGTCCACAGCTACCATTCAAGGATACGAAGCCTAGCCCCCTGGCGGGATCGCAACTTCGCAAGGGCTCGAGCCTCGCGATCGCTACTTTCGTCCAAGCTGTCGCGAATTTTGTGGGGCGGGCGGAAGGCGTCAGGTAAGACTTTCAAAAGGACAAAAGTACACTCAAGAGCAAAAGCATAGCGACCAGCCACAGATATTAGCTGCAATGACTGCGGATTCAGTGCGGAAAGATTTACGAGCTACTGCCTAAGCTGCACTTCTAGCCAGTAGCTTGTACTTGTAAATTGTAGCAATTTGCAACCAACCAACTTCATGTAGATCATGACCAGTAGGTATTTGCTCAGCCTCCTTTTCCGTGCAAAACAGGGGTCTGCAACGATCCTGCCATGAGTCTGCATGCTGTAGCCTGTACTGAAATTTCTGTCGCCCTAATCACTGCCAACATGTTGCAAGATCCACGGACCACGGAGGTGACCGGAATGTCCTGCATATCGATTACTGAGGCTGTACGAAAGAGCGCTAGGGCCTCTAGCATTTGCCGCCGCATATTGTTTGCCGTACTGCCCGATATTGCCCGAAATGATCGCAAATGACATGTCGTGGGATTGGGTGGGGTCCCCGCAAAATCCGCAATGCGAGTCGTAAACAGTTCCTATCAGGTACCGCACCGTGAGTTCGTGACAGACTGACAGTAATGCGGCTGTACTGATCACTCCGTGCATTGGTAGAAGGAGTCTCATGGCGCGGTCGATGTAGAGAGACAAATCACTTGAAGCATGAGCTGACGATGCGGCTTGCGAGCTGTGAATTGTTTGATTGTCCCAAGCTGCAATTTGGACAATTTTGGCGAGCCTTGAACAACGCTACCAATCACCCACGGTGACCCACCAATGTCACCATATGCATCCATAACTTACCGTACGCCGTGCACAATCGGTTCACAAGATACCACATGCGGAGCGCAGCAACTGGACTTTGAAGCGGCAATGAGGCCTGCGAGAAGTTCCGATAAGTCAGAGGTTTCACCGCACCCATATGATCGAAAGCACAGACTAAATGGAGGAGACACGCCGAAGTCTCCTTGGTGTATACTTGCCAACCAGTCTTTCCTGTTACTGTCACCAAGCGTCCAAAAGTATTGCCGTCTCATGGTACCGAGTCCCGACAGTGATTCACTCGACTTCGCTCGTTCCACGCTCAGGAATCGAGCGCGTCCAAGATGTCCCTAGGTCCCTGCAACAGGCGACTCACAAAGGGCATTTGCGGCGGACGGTGCTGACTGGTATTTGATTCAGGCCCTTCAAAAGAGGCCTCACTGGGCTCTAGAAGTATCGCGCGTACCCTCGTTAGGCAACGAGAACCCGGACGTCACTCCTGTGCGCCTGGGTTTCAGTCAGACCGGCGCTCGCCACAGTATGATATGGCAGGGTTGGACCCAGTGCAGGCGAGTCAGGGGGGTCTAATCGAGAGGTGTCTGGCGGGACGAGACATGCGTGAGGCATTTGTCTTGATGTATGAACAGGGTGCTGAAAGGACTGTCGAAAGCTCGATATGCTGCTGCAAAATATGAGCTGCGTTGTACCTTTCTGGGCTAACCGCATGCCGCGCTTGCCTGGAATGACTAGGTGGAGGTCATGCGCAAGTCGCGTCACTTTGCAACGTCCAGCACAGCTCTGTAGTGCAGACCGGTCCACTCATTGTGGACGCAGTCAAGTGGGTGAAGTAGCGCACAACTGAAGACGAGTGGCGCGCCATCTGCTAAAAGGGCGCTGTCAGCATGAGAACAATCAATCTTGAAAAAAGCAGTTTCAACAAGACGGTCTCGCTGTAGCAGCCTCAACAGCAAGTAATAGCAGCATACATACCATCCGCTGCTGAAGACAACTGACAGTGTCAAGACGCATGGCTAAGTTTTTCGGTCGTCTGAACTGCACCTGCATATTACGTTCACGCACCAAGCATATCTCGCGATATAATCAACCCATCGGGGCGGTCTTACTCAAATACCCAATGCCACCATCAAAGAAAGCCAATCTTCGACTTGTCGAACTGACTTTGCAAACTTTTCGCTTGCTGCTCGACAGGACTTTTGAGAAGCAGGAGACGGCTCAGACAAGGCTTGTCTAGCAAGATGGCCATTCAACCAGTCCACGACCAAGAGCATTCATGGCTCTGCTCCCTGTACACTTTCAGCGGTACGAGTGACAGAGTCTGCAATTGATGCAATGAGGATGTTCGTTGAAGGCATCTGTTGTTCCTCGGCGAGAGCCGTTACCGAGCAAGTGTACACGCTTTGTCAGCTCGTGTCCTGTAAGCACGCAGCTCGGCTGAAGCGACGGCTAGTGCTTGGCATCTATGGCGGTCTCCAGCATGGATCTACGCTCTCGATACAGCGATATCTGATCCTCAAAGCAAGTACAGAAGAGCAGTCATTGCAATTGACATGACAGACATGAGGCGAGTCCAGCAGGCCGAGCCAGGCAGCAGTCAGTGTGCGTGGTCGAAAATAAGGCGGCGGATACGAAAGAAGAAAAAAAGACTGCGCGGGGATTTGCACGTGCGAGAAGGGCACAGTCAAGGGGCGAGCAGGAGGAGAGCAGGAGGAGAGCAGGACTGCCAGGCATGAGTCGTAGGGTGCAGTGTTGTAGCAGTCGTAGGTAGATAGAGTGCTGCCGCTGTCTTGGGCTGTTGAGGGGTTGAGTCTGGATATACAGCACACAGCATACAGGATACAACAATATCCAGTGTCGTAGGCATCGCAGTTGGACGCAGCGAGAGAAAAGCAGCAGCGACCGACACCAAACACAAGAACACGAAGAAGCCTCCCTGCCATCCCTGAGCCTACACCCACGCACCTCACACTCGCTTCTTCATCGCACAGGTCTCACCACCCTCATCCACTGCGCACTCGCCCAGCTCCCGGCCCAGCTGCACAGCCCAGTTCTCGACCCGGCGCCAAGCAGGAAATTTACAAACACAACCTACCTCGCGCACAAACGACAGCTGCTCTCCCGGCATCTCCTCACCTACGCGCTCCTCGATCTTGCGCGCCCTGCCTGCTCTTCCATTCGTTTCGCCATTCGACACATCAGCCTGCTGATTGACCCGACAACAGGCGTCAATTCTCCAAAGGAGGCATCCCCTCTCGTGTATTTTTTTGTTGCGCAACCTCTCGTTCTCTTGAGCCATGGAGAGCAGTAATAAGCTCAGAATACTGTCAAGTATGTTTCACTGCTCACATCATCCAGCTAACAACAAGTTGGGAGTAATTCCATTTCTGCATTTCTGGCATGGCGGCTACAAGCATCCGGCGCAGCAGACGTGACGCTCGTCTGGCGAAGCCATTTCGACTCTGTCAATCAATTCGGCGTCGGCTTCAAGTATGCTCTTCTTGCTTGCGCATTGTTGCTAACCATAGATCCGACCTCTACACCTCTGAGCGATTTCGCCCATTCCGCGTAGTGAGGACAGTGGAAGAGGCATCCGACACAGCTGGCTACGACTACGTCTTTGTCTGTGTCAAGGCGCTCCCCGACGTTTACGATCTCGCACAAGTCATCACTTCCGTCATTACACCTGCCCATACCTGCATCGTCCTCAACACGACGACTTGCTTGGGTGTCGAAGCCAGTATCCAGAGCACCTTCCCACGCAACCTCGTCATTTCTCTATGCAGTGCAGTGGAACTCATCCAAACGGGACCTGCTGATTTTGAGCATGTTGGATCCCGCACCATACGGATTGGCGCCGTCAAGAGTAACCCTAATCTACCACATGAAGCGCAGCAGGACATGACGGAATCGCTGACATTGACACTGGAAGCGGGTGCCGTGGATTGCATCATGACGGGTGCTATTGAAAAGCATCAATGGGAGAGGTTGATTGGTGCAATGGCATTCCATCCAGTAAGTGTTATTCTGCAAGAACCAAGTCATGAAGTCCTCATGGAAAATACACAAGTGGCACTTCTCATTGAAGATGTCCTCGATGAATGTCTCCAGGTTGCGGAAAAGCGACGCTGCAACTTCGCCTTTGACTTCAAGCAGCAAGTCATCAGATCACTCACACAAACAAAAGAGCCCAAATCCACCATGTACCAGGATTTCCTGGCTCGACGACCGCTTGAAATTGAAGTCTTGCTCGCGACGCCCATTCGCATGGCCAAAGAAGCAAATGTCCTCACCCCTAAGCTCGAATCCATCTATGCCCTGCTCAGTATGCTGAATAAGGTCAATCAGAGCAAGGTCAATGTTGCGCCAGCCGGTAATGGATCTCCCGCGCATGCACTCGTACCACAACACACAGGACAAAGCATGATGGGTCAACAACGCATGATGTACCGACAACCTGGACCTCCTGACGCTGCTATCGTTCGACAATACGGACCACCTCCCACAGGCATGAATGGCTATCGCAATGGACCACAACCCATGCGTCGTCCGTCTCAACAAGGTCCACCACCAACGCAACAACCTCGCATGGCACGACAAGAATCAATAGAAGATTTTGGTGAATTCGCGAGTGTGGCCATGTATAGCGATATGCCTGATCCAATTGAATCTGGGTATGACGCATATGGTGTGCCTTTGCCACAGCAACAGCAATCACGACGCGCCATGACTGCGCAACCAGCTCGACTAGCCAGTCATGGTACCTTTTCACAAATGGGTAAGAAAATGGGCAAGATGCGATTATCGAGAGGTCAGCGTGAAGAGTACATGGAAGACGAAGATGATGATGATGACGATTTCGCACCACAGGGACATGCAAAACAACGTCCAGCCATCCATGCTGATCAAGTTGATATGCTGGCCATGACGCGACGACCTGGGAATAATCGTTCATCCAGTGCCACGTATCGTGATGATGGCTATGGTGTGCCTGCTGCACGACCTAAAATGAACAAGACACGGTCAACGATGTCACCGGGTATGGCAGATATCCCCAATGCGCGTGATGTCTTGACGAGCTCAGCGTTGTTTGGGATGGGTGATAATCGGTATGGCATTGTTGATTCTCAATCGTTGGTGAAACAAGGACGCACCATGTCTATGCAGAGCTCCAGCCAGCGACTCAACAGTTTGGGGAGTAGCAGCATGTATGCTGGTGGCGGTGGTGGCAATCATCACTACCCAAGACCACAAGGACCACCCAATTCCATGATGAATGGTAGGAATGGCTACCCACAGCAAAATGGTAATGGACGAGGCTACAATGCACCACAAAATCTACGAGGTGGTCCACAGCCGCAACAGGCTTATCCACAACCACGCGGTCAACAATACGGATACCCCGCCAAGGGCAGTGACCCGAACCTCCCGGCGAGTGTGAATCCAGCCATGCGATCTGTGACGGGTAGCGCAAGTGCTAGTTTTGGCAGTGCAGGTGAGAATGCATCAGGCAGTCACTCGTCATCGAGTAGCCTTGATCGGCCTGCAAATGGCAATCACCCACAGCATGGGCATCAGCTCGTCAGATGATCACGACCCGTAATGAAGAGGCTTTAATGCTTTCAATCATCACTAGAAGGACAGAGTCTCTATAGTAACCTGCTACGCTAACCTGATGCTTGTTTCCATAATGTTGCGATTTTTGTGCTCATGCGTTGTCCTTGATGTGTCATGCTGATTTCTACATCTGCCTCTGAAGCACATGCACATCCACAACCAGCAGGACAAACACCGACTGTATCGGGGTCAAAATGCCAATCACGCATACAAGCAGGATGTCCACCATGCTCACACACCAAACACGCCTCGAGCCGTCCAGAAACGGGTCCTCTGCACAATACGCACTTGACACGGATCCGTGAGCCTGTGCAGTGTGGGTCACAACGTTTGGTTGCACTGTGGAAGCAATTGGAGCATCGTGCACCGATTTCCACACCGGCACTCGTATCGGTGACGGTATGGCCTGTTGCGTCCGATTGGCTACTGATTGCATGCTTTAGTGTGGGGAGCCATGTGCGAGCCGTGGATTCCCTCTCTTGGTGATTGACTTTGAGCAAGACGCTGCGTTGCGTTGTGAGACCTAAGCTATACAGTGTCTCTGCGTACGCTCTTCTTGCACGAGAGACGACTTGATCCAACACTGGATCATGTGTCCTTGGCACAGGCAAAGGCGAAAGCTGTTGTACATCAATGGGAGGGTGGCGTTCAAGAAAGACGGGATCTGTCCATGCTTCACCTTTCATTTGACTGCGCAGAGACCCGTGTCTTGGCTTTTCCGTTTCATAGGATCGTGGACTGCTGTGTGTAGACTGGGCAGAGTGACGCTGTAGTTGCGAGAGTGGGCCAGGCGCGACCATGGTTTGTGGTGCAGAGGTCTTGCCCGAATCGCGCCGTCTAGTGGAAAGCCATGCACCAAAGCCGTGTCCTGCATGAGTAGACGTATGCGAGTCGCGTCGATCTACTTCTTCATGGAACGTGCCGATAGGCGAGGACGTATTCGAACCTTCCTTCCATGGACCAGGTGCCCGCGCAAGATTGCGGTCAATGGAGTCGTGAGACGTGGCCCTTGGCAATCCTGGCAAATCTTGCGTGATCCCTGGTGCTGACGGCTTACTAGCAAAAGTGCAACTCAGCATTGCTAGCAGCTGCGTATCTGCCTGCTTGCCAAGGTGCAGCAAGATATCTCCCAAAAGACTCGCCTTGCCAAGTAAGTCATCCATCAAGAGCTGCTGCAGCGTCATACCACCTTCCTCCGGAACCTCTTTGCATCCTTCCATGAGCGTTGCTGCCACCTCCCACAATTCAGCTGCATCCAACAAGTCTTGCTCTTCCGCGAGCTGTGCATTGAACAAGCAATCTTCACTCGTCTTGGCGAGTCGCCAGGTCTGAGCAAGCGCATTATGCATGCCCACCAAGTCTGACAAGTCGTGCATCACCACCACGTCTCGTTTGTGAGACTCGGAAAGACCACTCGCAACTGATAATGGTTTTCGAGACCACGAGCTTTGCTTTGATGGGGCAACATGATGTGTGCTGAGCGCTGATCGACGTTCATGCTTGTACGTGGACGACGCGCCTTCCAAGTCAAATTCGTCCGAATCCGCATCACTGCTCGACCGTCGATTGCCTACTTGCCGTAGGTGGCCAAAGCTGCTAAAGAGACGCTGTGATGAGGTTTGCGTCGGACCTGTTTGTGAGCTGACAGAGCCCTCCTCGAGCAATGCTGGCAAAGGTTCATGGTTTGATTGACCGGAAAAGAAGCACACAAGTTTGGTCCCACACCACACGGCTGCGCAGCTTCGAGGAAGAGGCACATTGGCTGCTTGTTCGTCGACCGGATCGACAGGAAACAAGGATGAGAATTCATCATCGCTGCTGCTAGAGGATTCTTCATCTTCAAACTTTTCACCGAGAACGTGTTCGCCGAGTAGAAAGCGCACAAGTGCTTCGAGGCATGGCTTGGAGCGCATCAGATAGCGCTGCGCAATTTGAGCCAGACTCTCGAGAATGTAGTTGCGAGACGTGTCATTGATAGCGTGCGTCTGCTCCAACGCAAATGACGGTGCAGCCAACGCCGGGTACCCCTCTGGAAACGAGATCTTAAGCCGCAGAAAAGTCACTTCTTCTGCCACGCCCCATGGACCTTGCAAGGTAATGGTACAGATCCGCTGCGTGACGCTCGCCTCTTCAAACTTGACTTTTGGAAACTTGGCTTCAATCGCTGGAAATTCCTCGCCGAGATGCAAGACTTCATGCTCCCAGTGTTCCTGTAGATCCATCGTATCACTCTTGCGGTTCATACGGATACCACGCATCCATGCAACAGAACTGTAGCCCAATGCAGTCGTGCCTCGTTTTGTCATGGTAACGCCTTGCTGTCGGTACTTTTTAAGTGGTCGCTCTTCCACTGCCTGTCCCAAGGATGAGACACGCTTCACCGTTGCTTCCGGGCGATAACTCTTATACTCTGCTCCTTGGCGTGTTTGTCTGAATCGAATGGGTTTGGTGGCATCATGACCAATGGATTCGAGCACATCCGGCGCAACAGGCCATAAGCGCAATGTCTGATCTTTAGACCAGGTGATGAGTTGAAAGGCCCGATCATCACGTTGTGGGTCTTGTCCGCCTTTTGCACGCCATAGGAATTCCTTGACTTGATCTGTGTGGCCTTTAAATTCATGTACAGGCGGTTGTGGGTTGAGTCCTTTGCCGCGCCGGTCCCATAAGTATAGCGTGTTATCCCCTCGCTGTGGTAATGTCAAGACACCCCAACCCATGGGCGTATGTCTTGCTCGCCAAACAGGCGCAGTCGTGCGAATGATTTGTTCAGGCTCTTTGATGTTGGTCTTGTAATCCCAAAACTTGACACTCTGATCAAGAGCACAGGTGATGACGCCAGACTCACGCGTCCGGTTGAAGTCAACACCATAGATTTTGGTGGAGTGTTGAGCCACCTCGATACTTTGCAATGGTGTTGCACCCCGTCGATCATCCCAGATGCGCAGGAAGCGGCCATGTGAGGAGGCAATGATGTGTTCATTTTGTCTGTTCCATTTGACTTGCGTTGCGCCTGCCTTCCAATCACTGAATGCATTGACGGGCTTTCGAGGATCTCGCAAATCCCAGCAATGCACAAACGCATCAACGGAGCATGAAGCGAGAATCTCTGGATGATGGGCAGACCAATTGATGTCTGTAATGGCCCGCGTATGGCCTTTCAGGACATGTTCCACAGCTTGAGACGACGGCATCTCTAAATTCCAAACGAGCAATGACTGATTTGCAGTCGACGCAACCCAGTGCGTGCGATGGCTGTGAACGTTCCATTGCACATCAGCCACATTCCATGCCGTTCTGTAGAGTAGGCTACGTGGAAGCTCATAGGGATTATCGAGGTCTACCACGAGCAACCCCTTGCGAGAAGCAAGAACCACATCGCGCCCACTTGGTGAGATGGACATGGCATCGATGCCCTTGTCAGCGATTTCAATGGTGAGACTGATGCCGAAGGTGCTTTCACCTGGCATGTAGTCTCGATTCTCATGGAGGGCAGTCATGTAGCATGTCGTAGAGCTATGCAATTCATCATGTCTTGAAAGTCGTAGCTGGTCAGGTTCTTGAGGTGTGGAGTTGGGGCGACGCGACGACAACCACGCAGCACAACTGCCAGCTGAAAGCATGTCGGCGCCTCTTCCAAAGCGCATCCTCAAGGTATGCCTGATGCCATCTATCTATCTGCTGACCGACAGGAAACAGAGCGTCTCGTCTCTGATTCGCCGCCTGGCATCACCGCTACGCCGTTTGAAGACAACTTGCGCTACTTTGACATCAAGATTGATGGACCTGCACAGTCTGCATATGAAGGAGGAACATTCAAGCTAGAGTTGTTTTTACCGGAAGAGTATCCTATGGTTGCGCCCAAGGTCCGCTTTCTCACAAAAATGTAAGGCTCCCATCAATTGACCAGAGACTGACGACAGTTATCATCCCAATATCGACAGGCTGGGTCGTATTTGTATGGATACGCTCAAGAGTGCCTGGTCTCCTGCATTACAGATTCGCACAGTGCTCCTCTCGATCCAAGCACTCCTGTCTGCGCCGAATCCCGATGACCCTCTTGCGAATGATGTAGCGAGCGCGTGGAAGGAGGATGAAGCAGCTGCCATTAGAACGGCTCAGTCATGGACACAGCAGTATGCAAAACCGTAGACATAGAAAGCAATGCAATTGAATGAGACAAAAGATGGCGTGAATGTAGATGCTAAGGACAACGTTGAAGTTACAAATCAACGGGAAGACTTGGCCGGTGCAGGCTTTGCACCTTTAGCTCCCATCTTGGACACCTTCTGCTCAGCCTGCCTTGCACCAGCCTTGGCCTTGGCGAGCTTCTTTGCGCTCTCGGAAGCAGCCTTCTTCTCCTTTCGCTGCTTCAAGCTCTCTGTCCGTGCAGCCGCACGCGCTTCTGGTCGCTGACGCTTCTTGATATCATCGAGTGATGCACCCACAATAGCACGCTGAACCTTGACCGTCTTGCGTGTTCGCTTCTTTGCAGTCTCCTCTGCCTGTCCCTTCTTGTGCATACGACGGAACAACACAGTCCATCCGATCTTACGGGGGTTTTTGCGTTGAAGGAAGAGAGACTCTGACTTGCCGTTGAAGAAACGGAAGACGCGGTTGTCGATACGCACAAAGAGCTTGCCCGTGCCCTAAGTCAGTTAGCATTCTGTGCTTGTATTGCGGATCGAAGCGGCAAGGATGCGAGCGAGTAGAGAGTCGTGATGATGCACAGTTATTGCAAGACTAGCTGCGTTGCGCTGCTGGACTAGTTTCGTAGGTCTCTTGCTGTACTCGCTCGTTTGACATCGCTGTTGCTGCGCCCATGCGGAGTGCGACATACCGGGTAGATCTTCGCGCCTGAGAAGGAGTCGAGTTCGATCTTCATGGCTGTTGTGATGCTGGGTGGGTGTCTTTGCTGTGTATGCTGCTCGATGTCTTTGTGGTGGTGTCGCTGTGAGTTGTTTGAGTTGCGTGACTGCGAGCGGAATTCACTTCTACTGCTGCTGCTGCTGCTACTGCTACTTCTACTAATACTTCTTTTTCTACTGCTGCTGCTACTAGTACTGCTACTATTGCTGCTGCTGCTCCTACTGCTGCTACTGCTACATCACTGATATCATCTAGAGCAACAGGCATGCCTCCACTCCTCCTATGGCTAGACCTAGAAATGACTGGACTCGACATCCACAAAGACCAAATCATAGAGGTCGCCACTCTCCTCACAGACATGAACCTGCAAGAACTACCAGACTCCCGCTGCGAATATATCCTTGCCTGCCCTGATGCGCTGCTTGATAGCATGGATGCCTGGTGTACAAAGACACACGGCGAATCCGGCCTCACACAAGCATGTCGCCTTTCCAACGTAACACTAGCAGATGCAGAACAGCATCTCTTGCAGCAATTGCAGCAGCTGGGTTGTGTACAGGGCCAGCTCTTCCTGGCCGGCAATTCGATCCATGCAGACAGAACATTCCTGCAGCTCCAAATGCCGCGGTTTGTCCAATTCCTGCACTATCGACAAGTGGATGTGTCCTCCCTCAAATGCCTGGCACAGTCTTGGGTGCCTGAGCTAGAGAGCCGCAAGCCAGTCAAGCAAGGCAGTCATCGTGCACTCGGCGATTTGCTCGAAAGTCTGGAAGAGCTACGGTACTATCGAAGACACTGGCTCATCACATCGCCGTCATAGATCGCATGGGACGCTTTGCATAGGGTCATAATCTGTTTACTTCTTGGCAGCAATCACCTAGCATCGTTAGCAGTACTTCTCGCATAGCATTTAACAAACCGATGGCACAATGATGACAATGAGCAAGATGACCACACCGCCAATCAGGCACATCCTCGCCCTAAAGTCCTTCCACCACATCTGCTTCCTAACACGGTTCGCACCGCGCCTAAATCCCTGCGCACTCACAGCAAGATTATCCGTCTTATCTTGCAGCGTGTCGAGGTGTTCACCCCGTTCAGCGACTTTATTGATGTTTTCGCGCATAATCCCAACGGTATCATCGATTTGTGCTTGAATGGCAGCAGTCTTGTTGGCGCCAGCTGACTGGCCACTACCACCCGCTGCGCCAGACATGCCGTGATTGCCGCTTGGAACGTCTAGCAAGGAAAGGCGGGTTAGTCGCGCACAGAAGCGCAAGGGAGAGAGGGCTTACAAGGGTCGTAAGGTTCGCTTGACATTGAAGTGTGCGCTTTGATGTTTATAGGGTTCGTTTCAGAGAGGAGAGGGGTTCGCGCGATGAGAGCAACGGGCGACGCAGAGTCTTGTGAGCTTGGGATGTGTCTGTTGACGGTTGAATCCAGGAGATGCGTGAGCGGTAGGGAGGTGGATGTGACTGGATGATGATGCTGGCTGGTTGTGTTTGATCCGGCAGCCAACTCGAAACTGCAACAGGCGACAGGCAAATACACAGAGACTACAGCTGAAGACGGACTACTGAAGCTGCCTAAATACAGCTGAAGACTGACTCATCAAGCTGCCTATATTACTCCGTACAGCTGCTCTTCTCCTCTCCCTGTGCTGCTTGCTTCTACTCTTCTCGCTCATAAGACCATCACCAAGCTTCTCTCCTTTCAGCAGCCCAAACACCAACAACAGCAGCAGCATGCCAGGCATCAGTATCCCAGCTAGAGCGCAACATACCGCCTCAGTCATCTTTGCACACGGCCTCGGTGACTCTGGTGCAGGCTGGAGTTTTCTACCAGAACTCATGGCTGCTCAAAATCTGCTACCAGGCGTCAAATGGATCTTACCGAATGCGCCAATGCTCCGTGCGTCTCAATGCTCTACGTGTCAACGCTAATGGATGTAGCGGTCACGGTGAATATGGGTATGAAAATGCCTGCTTGGTACGATATTGCCAGTCTCGGTGACATTGATCAGGTAAGTCATCTAGCATCCTGTGACAACCACTAATTTCCCGCGGACTGAAGATGAGGCAGGCATGCTCAAGTCTGCTGCAAGTTTACATGCTCTTGTCGATGAAGAAATCGCAGGCGGATTGGCTTCCAATAAGGTCGTCCTGGCTGGCTTCTCGCAAGGGTGTGCCATGGCCCTTCTTGCTGGACTGACTTGTAAGAAACCACTGGCTGCGATTGTTGGCATGTCAGGCTATTTGCCTCTTCGAGAGAAACTACCGAATCTCGCAAATGAAGCCAATAAGGAAACACCCATTTGGCTAGCGCACGGCACAGCAGATCCAGTGGTGAATCCTAAATTTGGGCAGCTCTCACAGTCGTATTTGAAGGAGAAGATGGGACGAAAAGTGGAGTGGCAAACGTATCAAGGCTTGGCACATTCAGCAGATCCAAGAGAATTGATGGATTTGGCGGCCTTCTTGAAGCGTGTCTTGGCGTAGATGGGCCCTAAACGATATAAGCACATTCTAGCAGTAGTAGTAGTAGCAGCTGATCAGGAGAGCGTCGGAGGATAGATCCAACCGTAAATAAACACGCAAACACCCTCGGCGCCGGCAATGACGCAAACAGCGAGCAAGCCTCCCAGAAGCAACTTTGGCAGGAAACGCAGAACAAGACCTCAACCCACCACTCGCCTCCCTATCGACATCATCTAAAATGGCTGTAAGTTCATTGATATACATAAGCGCACTACTAACATGCGCTATATAGTTTACCGCAAGGTTCGTCACTTCTAAAGCTCCTAGGCGCCAAGGCTGCGTCATTTCAGTCAACTTCTGAAGCGCAGAGGGTTCAGTCAGGAGCTTCTACTAACAGCACAGCGACATATGCAAAATCATCTTCGCCATCTTCATCCCTCCCATCGGTGTCTTTCTTGAGCGCGGATGTGGAGCTGACTTGCTCATCAACATCCTCTTGACCATTGTATGCTCCTCTTCTTTTGCTACTTTTGCTAACCAACCAGCTCGGTTACATCCCAGGCGTTCGTCTTTCATCGCCAACAAATCAAACTAATCTATCCAGATCATCCATGCCTTGTACATCATTCTCAAGTACTAGAGCCACTTAGCCCAGTGAAGAATGTTTGTATTTAAAATATCTATGCCTGACCACCCCTATATACCGCTCATCGCTCCCGCTTCATCACCTTGACGCCAGACTGGACGCCTCTCGGCTGCAACACACCAGTCTGCCGACGAAACATCCGGAATGCATCCCCGCGTTCCTGCTGAATGCGTGGCATCTTCCTCCAAACTTGACTCACAGCAGCCACATCCACCAAGTCGGAAGTCTGCCAACCATCCATATACACAAGACGACCAACGGTAGCTGGTAGTGCCGTAAAGGTATCTGCTGCACCACCGTGCCAAACTTGGGATAATCCCGAAGACGCAGCTGCATGACGCGCAGTAGCTAATGGGTCCTGGAAGGACGTTGGATGTGGCATGGTTTGTGGCCAACAACTTAACTGTCGAGCCGTATCAAACAAGCCTGCATGACGACGTCCAGATGTAGCAGGGATTTGACTACGCACGAGATGTGCGAGTGTTCTGCGTTGTGCATTGGAAGTGAGTGGATGGAAGAGCATCAGAAATAACAATTCTCGCAACGTATCTTGTTCAAAGAGGGATTGCCATGTTGCCGGTAGTAAAGCTGCTTTGTGTTTTCCCAGCAGTGCACATGCAATAGCAATCGACGGCAATGGTGGATGCGCATCGAGTTTTAGAGAAAAGGGCGAGTGTGGCAAGTCTCGCGCAATGAATGTCAAGACCTGTTCAATTGTGAGAATTGAGCGTTGTGGTAGAAATAGATAGTCTGGGCATCGACCATGTTGATACATGCGCAAACACCAAAAGAGCGAGTGGAAGTAATCTGGCAAGTGCGTCGTGTACGTATCCGATCGCAAGACGGCTTCAGACTCGCGCTTGAATGGTGCAAGGGATTGGACGAAATCTGGATTCATCCCAGCAGCTGCACGATCAAACTCGGTGAAAACATCGTCCAAATCCTGCTCATCATCCTCTTCTGCCGCATCAGACGTGTCATCCTCGACTTCGGCAATAGCGACATGTAGATTAGGTGTGAAGAGCCTGGACTTGCCTTTTGGTCCCTTGGCCTTGCGTCCATCCAATCTGACGCGCTGCAATAATTCAACAAGCACCTCGTGATCGAAATCCGCAAAGGACTCTGTTATCAAGTGCCGACCCTGCCAAGCTGCTTCCGCACGAAAGACCTTGTAGATAGGCCATGTCTTGCTAATTTTGGCTCCTCGTAGCTTTTGTAGGTAATCATTACCTGAAAAGAGGACGAGAAAAACGAAATCGACGAGATGACGATAGGTTGTAAAGCTCTCTGTGGTTGACAGCGGCATGGCAATGAGTGTTCGCAAAACACGCATAGACAAGGCAACAATTTGGTCTGGGCTGTATCGAACAACAAAGAGTCTTGAGATGGGAGACAGCAGAGATTGAATCACGACATCCGAGTCGCCAGAGTACACCGCCACATCCCCGGCGATCATATTGGCCTGTGTAGCAAGGAAGGCCATGATTTTAGCTTCACCTTCGCCTTCCGTCTCTGCACCATCAATAATGAATCGCAGCTTGCCAGAGCGATTCTTGTAGCTGGCCAGATAGCGTGCGGCGTAGTACTGCAAGTACGCCGTCATCCTCATCATGAAGGCACAACCTGGTGTTATTTGAGAGGAATCCAGCTTGCGCTTTTCCTTGGATGGTGCACGAGATCGACGGCGTCGAATCTGTTCCTTCATTTTGGCCAGCGGGGGTGCACCATCTACTGCCAGGTACACGAGAACTTGAGGCTGCGTCAGTCTTAGTAAACGGTCGAGCTCAGCGAATAACCGCTTGATGCACTGCTTCTCATCTTTAGCTGTTCGTAGGTTTGTATGAATGAGTGGATTCATGTCAATGAGGACATGGCTGAAAGGTGCGGCATCAGTGGACGAGAGTGTATGGGCGCTGTCTGGGAATTGGCCGATGACCCAGTCAGCGAAGCCTTTTTCTTTGATGCCCATTGGCAGTGTCTGGCAAGACCCCAGCTAGTTCAGTGCATTGAGCGTATGTACAGAGGATGACAAAGCAGCAATGAAGCAACAGGAGCTAGAGCAGCAACAGCAAGTGTAGTGAGTGGTGTGATGGGATTTAGCTCTAAAAAAAAGCTACGGTGTGAGTGGTGTAACTGGTTGCACGCGCGAGTTGCCAACGAGACCACCACGAAGCACAGCGCATCATCGCATCACGCATCATCCTCACAGGCACTCAGACAGGACCAGCAAGATGAATGATGATCAGGTCCAGAGCGAGATGCGCAAGGTAGTCCAACAAGCAGCTAGTCCCGACTAACGCAACAGATGGTGAGCTTCATCAAGCAAGAGGCGCTGGAGAAGTCCAAGGAGATCCACATCAAGGCAGACGAGGAGTTTGCGATTGAAAAGGCAAAGCTCGTACGGACGGAGCAGTCTAAAGTTGATGAGCAGCATGAACTGCGCATTAAAAAGGCAGGCATGAGCCAGCAGATTGCAAAGTCCACCGTGCTCAATAAGCAGCGACTCAAGATTCTAGCGGCACGGCAGGCGGTACTCGACGACGTGTTTGAGGAGGCGCGTAACCAACTCGTCAAGATTGCAGAAGACACGGAGCAGTACGCCAAACTGCTGGAGAATCTGCTGCTGGAGTCATTTCTAAAGCTCATGACAAAGGAGTTTACGGTTTCTGCAAGAGAGCAGGACTATGAAGCAGTCAAGCAGGCGATTGAGAAGGCTCTGGCACGCTACAAGGAGCAATCTGGCATCCAAGCCAAGGCATCAGTGGATGAGAAGAAGCCGCTGGCTAAGGACATCCACGGCGGTGTGCTGGTTCAGACAAATGAGGGCAAGATCAGGGTCAACAATACATTGGAGGAGCGCCTGTCCCTGGTGGAGGCACATGGCCTGCCGATTGTGCGGTCTGCGCTGTTTGGCGAGTCGACCTCGCGCAAGTTCTTCGACTAGGCCTGTTGTGTAGCTGCCACTGCTGCTTTGTCCATAGAACACTTTGACAAACTCGCAACTGACCACAAACAAGACCGCGACAAACGCAACAGGAGCACGCGGCCCGTTGCCAGAGTCCCCGCCGCAGATGCAAGGCGACAGTCCGAGCGATGACCACCCCATGCCGCGACTGCTGGCGCTCGGCATCTCCATCGGCCTCATCACAGGCTTCGTCCAGTCGCTTGGCTTGACGCTGCAACGCAAGGCACAGTTCGTCTAGCACTTGATGCTGCAGCAGCTGACATATAGTGTACAAGAGGGAAATACAAAGACCATGTGGCGGATAGGCTTCACCATCTTCATCCTGGCAAATCTGCTTGGTTCTACCGTCCAAATTGCCGCATTGCCACTCACTATCCTTGCGCCGCTGCATGCGTGTGGACTCGTGTATAATGCAGTCCTGGCGACGCTCATGCTGGGTGAACCATTCACTTGGCTCGCTTGGGTCGGTACAATCCTGGTTGCTATTGGCGCAACACTGATTGGTATCTTTGGCGCCATCACAGAGCCTTCGCATACACTGGAACAGCTCCTTCATCTATTCGAAGCTCCTCGCTTCTTGGGATGGATGTCATTCCAGCTTGTCCTGGCTCTCGGCATTGTGATCTCCGTCTCCATTGCATCTCGTACCGCAGGTGGCAAGACACCACAGTCGAGGCTCGTGCAAGGAGCAGCACTGGGCTGTCTTGCTGGCATCATGGCATCACACTGCCTCTTACTCGCTAAACTGACAGTGGAACTCCTCGTCAAGACATTTGGGGATGGCATCAACCAATTCAACCACTGGCAGGCCTGGGCCATCTTGGTTGGCTTGATTGCTGGAGCACTCAGCCAGCTCTACTACCTCAATCGCGGTCTACGCATGTGTACCACCTCCATCCTATACCCACTCAACTTTTCTATCTACAACATCACAACGATTCTCGATGGCTTGATTTACTACAAGCAAGCGGCAGAGTTGACAGCCTTGCAAATTGGGCTCGTAATACTCGGCGTCGTATTACTCCTCCTCGGTGTCGCTGGTCTCTCTTGGCGCTTTCGCAGTGAGGACGAGGATGACCCAGGTTTGCAAATTGCCATTCCGGGGGTCTACGACGTCAACCCAGAATCACCCTGGCTGCCAAAATCACCTTCCACAACACGACGTCGTAGTACGTCTTCTGCCGGTGAATTGGCCCGGGAAAGTCGGTCGAGTTGGCCTTGGCAAGACGACTATGGTTCACGTTCCACGAGCGATACGCGTGAAGATGAAGAATCTGCATCGGCGATTTGGGATCGACCAAAACGGAGTGGCTCGCTCGGTGCGGCGCTAGATCCTGCTAATGAGAGGACAAGTCTGCTAGCACCACAGTTGATTGCTGTGCGCAAAAAGGCTGACGATGAGCATACGGGGAGAAGCCCCATCAAAAGCATTAAGCGATTCTTGAAGAAGGTGTCATTTGCACATGATACACGCAGGGACGAAGGTGGAGACGATACAGGGAGACGCAGGTAGCGAAGGTTGCGTTCGTGACTAATTGTATAATGATACTGATGAAAGAGAATCTAAATGGCCAGGGAGAGCAGAGATGCGCTAAAGACGAAGGTTGTGATCGAGAAGGCCACTGTAGCATCGGACGTCCGAACAGATGCACTGGGCGTGGCAGATGGAGACGGAGCACTGCTATATGAGATGTCTGCCGGCGAGGAAGTTCCATTGACTTGCATACTCGAGATCTTGACATTGGTGCCAGTCTTGCAAGACCCTTTCTCTGTTGCCTCGTCCACGAGGGTCAGATCAGCACACTGGAACAAGGGATGTGCTTCGTTGGTTGATTGGAATTGTATCTGCATACTGACATTCTGGCCGACTGCAAACCCAGCATTGGCGAAGATCTCGCCAGGCAATCGCCCGCAGAGGGTGCCAAGTCCCGTCATGGTGTACGATGTAACAGCTTCCCCTGTGAACGCCTGACCATCGGTGGAGAAGCGAAGCTGAACAGTGGCCGATGCGTGGTGGCTGCCAATTTGGTAGGTGCCACCCCTGATGCTGAATCGAGTACGGTTTTCAATGGCACTAAATCCACCGCAGGGACCGGCTGCCTCCCTGTCGTCATCAAACCCGCGTGTCTGTGGCTGATCCAGGGTGAAGTGTCCTGCTGCGAGGCCTGCAGCAGCCAGGAAGCTGAGCAGGGTGGTGGGCGTGACCATCTGTATGAATATGAGAGTGTGTTGGCTACAACGAAGGCGGTAGCGGGACTCTTCCCATTTTAAGTATCTCACCCAGCAGGCCGCCGTCTATTCTCTCAACCAGTACAGCCGCGTAGCATCTCTTACCTACCTGGCGGTGCGTTGAGCGAATAAGAAGCGTTTTCGCTTGGACCCCTGTGGGTTTGTTGCTTCGCGTTGCGCGATTTTCCCCCAACTCATTTGTCTGCTACCGCCTGTGCATGGCCTCACGCAGAGGTGTGCAGGAGTCTGGAATCAGCGCACTCCAGAGCATGCGGTCTCATGACTCGTCTCATATCTTCGTCTTGCTTTCTACCCATTGACCACTTGATCAATCTCTTTGCGCTAAAGGCGCGTCTATCATCTGCGCTTGAGAACCATGGATAAGTCGATGAACATGGGCGTTGTGCCTAAAGGGTCTGCGCCGTTTGCAGCTTACTTCTACGGTCGAATCTTTTGGTTCTGTCTCCTTGCCTTCTTTGCTCTTGGCGCAGCTGCTTCATGGTCCTCAGTCATTCTTGCAAGAAGACGTCGCAGTTCTGCTCAAAAGGCGCGCACTGGCCGCTACTTCTCCGTCGTCTCTATCATACGAGAAGCAAGCTATCTCCAGTATTCCTTCTTTGGCATCACGCTGCCAACACAAGGTCAGCTCAATGTCTGTGCCATCTACACCATATTGCTGCTCAGTTGCCTCTTATCTCAAGTTTGGTCGACCATACCCGTGTTTTGGGAGGCCATTTCAATGCGAGCAGCCTATCTCAGTCTTGCACAGCTCGTGTTGCTCGTTGCACTAGCAGCCAAAAAGAACTTCGTCGCTTGCCTCTTTGCCACGTCACATGAGCGCATCAATGTTTTTCATCGCTATGTGGCCCTCTGTATGCTCATGACGACAACATTGCACATGGGCTACTTCCTGCGAGAGTGGCTGTACTACGATGTTTGGGCGAGTCAGTGGGAACTCCTGGGTCAAGCCGTGCTCATCTGGGGCGTATCTGCTTGGAGCATCCTCATTTTCATCAATGCAACCTCCATCAGCTTTATCCGCAATCGTTTCTACAGCTACTGGCTTCCCGTGCACATCACCAGCATGGTGGCATTTTCCATTCTTGTTGGTCGTCACGTCACACCTCCTAGTCGATTGTGGCTATATGTTGTTGCTGGACTCTTCTTCCTAGACCGATCACTGCGTATTGGTTCACGACTGAATTGTATGCGCAGTCGATGGACGAATGACGGCGTCATTTTCAAGGCCTTACCCGGTGGTGCCATTCGAGTCACCGTACCAAATCAAGCCCTGCCATTCCAAAAGCCAGGGCAGTGGGCTTACCTATCCCTCTACCAAATCGGCATCCATTCGCATCCCTTCACCATCAACTCGCAACCAAAGTCCGGACAACTTGTGTTTCTCCTCAGGGCCAAACATGGCTTGACGCGTGCTCTGTATAATCTTACAGAGGAGCTATTGCCGCCCTCTTCAACAATGCGATACTCGCTCGAAGGACCGTATGGTGGCATGTACCTGCCGCCAGCTTGCTTTGATACGGTGCTCCTGGTAGCAGGTGGTGTTGGTGCCAGCTTTACAATGAGTTTGTTAACGAGTCTCATGGAAGACCCCGGATGTTGTCGACGTGTGCAGGTGCTCTGGATGGTGAAGGAAGAAGCGTGTTTGAGCTGGTTCGAGGACCAAATTGAAGAAGCATTCCGCCAGGCGACAAAGCACTCGATTGAGCTGGACGTACGCCTTCACATTACATGCGATGCGAAGTGGTTTGCTGAGGAACGCAGTAAACTCAAGACTGGCCTTTCTACATGCGCCTGCAAGGAAGTCAAGACGAGTGGGCTGGAGTACTTTGGCTTGAAGGGCCACTCAAACGCGAGCAGTCTCGCTTCCAACGAAATTACACAGTACGGGTCCCTGTTGCAGTCGTCTGGGCAGTCGGAGCAATGTTGCTGTACTCAGAAAGAGTCAAGACGTGAAGAAATTCAGCGCGTCTGTGGACGTCCAAATCTTCAACATACAATCTTGCAGCATCTTATGCAAGACGAGCGTCATGGGGAGAGTGGCATTTTCGCATGTGGGCCGATCGCCATGACTAGGGAGCTTCGTACTGCGGTCGTCAGGGCAAGCGATATGCTCGCAATAAAGAAGGGGTCTGGTCGAGAAGCCGTCTACCTTCACGTTGAGAATCAAGGCTAGTCATACTCTCCATCTAGCGATAGTACAATTTCTCGTCTCGTCTGACCGCCTGCGCTCGGCTCTCCTCAACACACTCAAAAGAAATGAGCGAGTATTGACCAGGGGTGAGGCATTTTATAATTGCGCTGCTCCTGCGCTGCTCCTGCGCTGTAGCAGCGTGGACAACGCTATCATATGCTATCCAATATCTCAAAGTATCCTGACACGTTTCAAGCTTCATCTCAAAGAATCTCCTGAACCCACACATCCTAAAGGCTTAAAGAGACAGTTTGGCGAAAAGCAGCATGAACCACGACCATGCCGACATGAGCAGTACGGAGAACACAACAGGCGACGCTGCCGGCATGACTATGATGACCTTCCATACAGGAACGGGCGATGCACTCTGGTCGAGTGGCTTCACGCCCACCTCTCAAGGCGCTTATGCAGGTGCTCTCATTCTACTGATTGCTTTGGGTATTCTGCATCGCGCAATGGCTGCGTTTGGGACGTGGACGGAAGCTAGGGCACGCCTTCGACTGAACGGTCATGCCAATGAAGTGCGCGAGGCGCTAGTAGCTCGTGAAGGTTTGGGGACGCCCGGGTCAACGGACAAGGAGGCTATGGTACAGCAACGACCTCTCGCATCGCGTGATGCAACACGAATTGCAACTGGCAAGTATCCTGCCTGGAGGTGGAGTGTGGATGTGCCGCGTGGACTGCTCCAGGTGTTGTCGGCTGGACTTGCCTATTTGCTCATGTTGGCAGTCATGACAGGCAACATAGGCTTCTTTTTGGCAGTGCTAGCTGGGATCTTTGTTGGTGAAGTGGCCTTTGGTCGCTTTCGATTTTCTGAGGCTGGAGAGATGTGTTGATTCTGTGAAGCTGATTCAGGCTGCGAACATTCTATTCTTAAAGAAGGAGAGGGCATAAACGCTTGTCATTGCTGTTGTAACGGTGAGGATAGCGCTCACCAAGTTTACCTGATTGTTGTCAAGGACGTCGCTACCAATGATGATGAGCTTGTTTTCAGTATTAGCCTTGACCTGCACGCTTGTTCCACCGTGTGCCTCAAGCACCTTCTTCATCTCCTGATCGTACACGGTCCGCTGCATTGTGGCCCCCAGGATGGAATCAAACAGACTGCCAAAGAAGCCGGATGCAACAGCGATGCAAAAGTAGCCCATACGCGTGTAGACGCTGTGTGCAGGCATAAGGAATCCAGCTACGCCAATGACACCGCCACCCATGAGTGAAGCAAGTACTCCAAGCAGTGATACTCCACCATTCGTACCGGCTGCTGTTAGTCTGGCGACGCGCTTCAGGTCAGCTTACGTGGTACTTTTTGCAAGGTAGTGATGAGTAGAGGCCAGTCGTCGTTGAGGACACCAATCTCGGAGGCGAACGTGTCACCTGCAGAGCAACCGTACTGTGCAATGACACCTACCATGAGTAAATCCTCTAGAGACGCACTCAAGGCGGGTTCTCTATAAGTAACAGTTGTGATGGAATGAATAGCAAGGAGCAAAGTAGCTGGAGCACTATTGCAAAGCACTTGCATCGATGTGCGTCCCTTTTTCTTCGGAGCATCTGCTTGTTTGCTTGCTGCTGGATCCATGAGAAGCTCATGTTTCAGATCGTGGCCCCAGCTTGTGAGCTTTGTGCCTGTCAGAAAGAAGGCAAGCAACAGTATGAGTGGTCTATTGGGATGAAGAGCATAGAATGAACCCGTACAGAGCGCGACGATACAGCCCCACGGAGTCAAGGATTCTCGTCTGTAGGAGCGAAAAGCAATCGCAGCAACAGCTAGCAGCCCGATCCAGGCTTGTGTCGACAAGATCTGCATCGTCAAGCCTGGCATCTCCTCCGCAGCAGCACGCTGAGTCTGGTTTGGGAGTCGCAGCAGCTGTTTGGTGTCACATTTGCTTCTGCGTCATTTTTCGCAAGTCCGCGGGAAGCAGAAGAAGCAGCTCAAGAACGCACCCCACGCTCTACCACGACCAACAGGGGAGGCCAGATCTTTGTCCACTAGCCAGCTACAGCCCATCTCTCTCAATCTACAAGCCTTGTCACAACGACTTGTATCCGTATATCTCGGCTCGCACTCGTCCTCTACATCCCACTCTTCTTCCTCGTCCTACACAGCTTCGTACCCGCGGCAAGCAAGATGTTGACCGCCGAGCAAGCATCACAGGTCCGTCCTTGGCACTGCTTATCTTCCGCTAACTGTCAGATTGTACAAGAATTCGACTTCTCTACAGAGCAACTCAAGGCTGCCGTGAAGGAATACCAACGACAGGCTGATATTGGGCTTAGCTCAAATGACTTTCCGCTTGCCATGATCCCCACGTACGTCGTGGATGTCCCAGATGGCACAGAGACTGGCACATATCTTGCCCTTGACCTGGGTGGTACCAATTTGCGCGTGTGTTCCGTCACACTGAACGGAGACGGTACTTTTGAGAATAGGCAAAAGAAGTCGCCCGTGTCTCGTGAATTACAGCGTACTGAAAAGGCAGAGGACTTATTTGGCTTTATGGCTGAACAGGTGGAGGCTTTTGTTCGCGAGCACCACGAAGATGCCTTTTCTGCCACTTCGCCTGACCACCACCTTCGTCTCGGCTTTACATTTTCATTCCCCGTGACGCAGACTGCTATCGACAGGGGAATTCTGCTTCGCTGGACGAAGGGCTTCGACATCAAAGCTGCTGTTGGCAGGGATGTCGTCGAATTGCTGCAAGACGAACTCAACAAACGAAATATCCCCGTCAATGTCGTGGCACTCGTCAATGACACCGTTGGCACCCTCATGGCCCGTTCATATGGTTCGCCCGAAGAAGGTGGTGCAGCCATGGGTGCCATCTTTGGCACTGGAACGAACGGTGCGTACCTGGAAGACATCAAGAAGATCAAGAAATTAGATGCGAGCACAATCCCGGGTAATCCAACACAAATGGTCGTCAACACTGAGTGGGGATCGTTTGATAATGCCCTCAACGTGCTTCCTGTGAGTCCATACGACACGGCCCTTGACAAGATTACCCCCAATATCGGCATGCAGATGTTTGAGAAGCGTATATCGGGCATGTTCCTTGGTGAGCTGCTTCGTCAAGCACTTGTGGCTCATACGAAGCCAAGCAAAGTGGGCGAGGCCTGGTCACTCGACACAGCCATCATGTCAGATCTCGCCAACGACATGACCTCTGACCTGCAAGCTGTTTCCCATGTGCTCAAGGACGATATTGGCTTGGAAGATTCACCCGAGACGCGTAAAGCAGTACGTGCTATCGCCCACGCTATCGGTCGTCGTGCTGCTCGTCTGTCTGCTGTCCCTATTGCAGCAACCGCTTTGTCGACAGGTGCACTCTCGTACGGCAAGACGTACAACATCGGTGTCGATGGTTCCGTCATTGAATTCTACCCTGAGTTTGAGGCAATGTTGCGTGAAGCCTTGCGGGAGGTACTAGGCAGGAGTAAAGAGGAGCAGTTCAAGATTGGTATTGCCAAGGATGGGTCGGGTGTTGGCGCTGCACTCGTGGCGCTTTCAACGGTCATTCAGGCGAAGAAGGGTATTTCGGGTGCCACTACCGCCGAGTAGTGCAGTCTTATTCTATTTATTGTGCACTTATAGCTATCTAGCCATATGATCAAATGTAGCTGCCAAGCGGTCTATCTGTTTCGAAAGCCTTCTCAGACTCAGCTGTTGAGACCATTAGGCCAGATTGGCGAACAGATTAGCCAGTGTCTCTCAAACAGATCTGGAGACTCTCAATATCTTGACTCGGGACAGCTCAATGACTCTGCTGTAGCTGCTTTGGCGCGCATATGGTAGCTTTGGCAGCGTGTCTTTGACAGCTGTGGCCCGCAAGTGGTCGTGGCGGTTGATGGCGTCCCGACGTCGGTTGGCGTAATAAGCGCAATGAAGTGGACATCGGACATTTATCGATCAGTTGCGACTCCAGTTACATGGCTCAACGGCTGATGTATCGACTCGTTGATCTGTTCACAGTCATAACTACTCAGAGACTGCCTCTCACTGACTATCACCTACACCCTGTGCATTGGCCGCTCGCTCATCGTCAACGGCCCCCGAGTCTCCGCGGGCCTGCGCCTGCGCCGATTGGCCGCGCCAAGTGAATCATGGATTTGCGCCGAGTCTGCCACCGATCCACCACCAAAACTCTTTTTCCCTGCACTACCAACAACCACCGCCAACCACACACACAGTGACACCACCTCCCGCCCGCCCAAAAACGCCCTATATTTGCTATTTGTGCAACAGGCCGGCAAGGCGACCTGTCAACACTCCCGAGGCGCCGGTCACAACAGCGGCCTCTTCGCCGCATCAAGTTGTCATCAAGGCATAGGATAAGAGGTCGCATACACCAGAAGACCTTTGTGCGCTACTGCCGGAGGTTTATTTGTGCAACGCAAAGATCTGTGAGCAGTCGCATAGGGTAACATGACGTACAACAACAAAAAGGGGTCTGCGACTGCGACATTGAATGTGCTCCCCAATCCGCAAGATGGACACCAAAATCAGGGCCTTACATCACGGCGGCAAATGACGTCGCAGTTGCCGCCCTTCAATATGCCTACTAGGACATTCTCCCCTGTATCGCAACAGGGCAGGCCGCCTCAGCAACAGCAACATGCTGGCGGCAACAACAGCTTGAAGTATGATTCCCATGCCGGTATGCTACAGAATGGGCCGGCGTCGCATGAGTATGGTCATCAGCAGCAACATTCGCAACAAACAAATGCCGCCTATCTGAATTACTGGCCACAAGCAGAGGGAGGGCCTCATGCTCATGCTCATGCTCAGCACCCGTCCGCCCAGTCAGCACATGGGCAATATCATCCTGGCGGGCAGCCTTCTCAGTTGTCATCCGCGCCGCCTGGCTATGGTGCGCCACACCAACCAGCTTACTCACATTATCCCCCAGCGAGGCAGCACAACCCAAATGGTTCAATCAGCCGGATGTCCCCTGGTGGGCCAGCTGGCAGTGATGGAGCGAACGAAGTAGTGCAAAACACAAACGGACCGGCTTCTCAGCAAGAGGCATATGGTGCGCCGAATACGAATGCACAGGGCTATCCGATGTACATGGGCAATTATGGAACAGCCAGCTCAGCCGGCAGTCAAGGTATTCCTCCGCAGTATAATGGGCCGCCAGCTGGTTACGCGCCTTATCCCGGCTATCCTGGGGCTCCTTACGGTGGCATGTACACAGGCGCGCCGCCCATGCAGCATCCACAGCATCACCATCAGCAACCCTCCCCGGCACCCAGCGGCCATGCGAGAGATGCCTCACATGACGCCTCCCTCTTCGTGACGCCATATGGCGCCGGTCCTTACGGTCAGATGGGTGGGGGTGCCTACGGCAATCCCAACTTTGCTCCAATGCAGCCACAACATCCTGGTATGGCGGGCCATCCAGGGTCTCATGCTCCCATGCAACAACATATGGTTGGACAGCCGGGACATCCTCTGCATTTTCCTTCACAGCAACTCCACCCTTCATTACAACAGCAGCAATCACTACCAGGGCCTTACGGGCGTGGTGGACCAAGTATGCCGGGCCTTGGTGCATCGGCGCATCCAGCAGGAAACCGGTCCGTGCCACAACACGGAACAGGTCATGCTGCGACACCCTCTCAAGCAAATGCTGCCATCTCACAAAATGGTCCTCAAGCAAAGACAGAATCAGGAACGATTGCGTCGACGACGGGTAATGCGGTGACCGTTGGTGAAAGACCATTCAAGTGTGATCAGTGTCCACAGAGCTTCCAACGGAGTCACGACCTCAAGCGGCATAAACGGATTCACCTGGCAATCAAGCCGTTTCCGTGTCCGAGTTGTGATAAGAGCTTTAGTCGCAAGGATGCGTTAAAGCGGCATATACTGGTCAAGCAGTGTGGACAGTCCGATGTTGGCCAAGATCATAAGGTTGATGCGTCTTGATGTGCCGTGTTGATCATTTGTACCTGATGTGCATTGGATGTGTATACTAAAGATGATTGTAATAATGACTCTAGTGTCTATCTCGGGGACCAACAGTCTCTATGCCATTCCGAAGATATGATAAATGGACACGCTTCCTTGACTGCTTCATGGCTTCTTCGCCATTGATACATATGCATGCGTCGAGCTGCAGACACATAAAGCTTTTCACAATCCTTACCCAGGACCAGCACGCAGAAATCTCGACATTGGGAAACGCGGGCAACTTGGCCCTGGCAGCACCCAGGCGCGGTAGCAAACATATCCTTTCAAGGGTATTTCAAGGGTATTAACGAGGACTAGTGAGTCGTGACTAGTCTTGACTCTTGAGGTTGTTCATGTCAAATTTGTGGTTGCCAAATTGCAATACAAAGTCGCGTCGCGTCGGAAAATAAGTGACCCCTGACAGGAATGCCTGAGCTGCAGCAATAATACTCAATATCCGGAAGAGCTTAGCTCGGCCGCATTTGCTATACAAACTTATGACCAAGTTCCAAGATTCTATAGTTGCAGTGCAAAGCTGCCGAGGAAGCCGATGATCGTGACTTTATCGTCAGTGGTAGACGCGGTGGTCGAAAAGGCAGATATGATACTTATATACATGATTCAGTACATAATCCTACACGAAGTTGGTTTTCATGTGCACGCCTATGCAC
This sequence comes from Protomyces pachydermus, assembly GCA_003717275.1. Lineage (NCBI taxonomy): Eukaryota > Fungi > Ascomycota > Taphrinomycetes > Taphrinales > Protomycetaceae > Protomyces > Protomyces pachydermus. The sequence goes on along the minus strand of QXDU01000275.1, from coordinate 320,437 downwards.
ATCTGTCCTGCCTCTTTTTCATGCTATGCTTGATTGATTAAAAATCATCACTGTTGACTGTTGACTTGATCGCACTTGAAGGGAAGGCTACTTCATCAGTGTCCAAGCACACATAAAGACTCGTTCTTCATTGGCCTTGGCCCTTTGTCCAGGAATTTTCGAGCGTGACACGAATTCCCGCGCCAGGAACGACGACAACAAATAAACACTTCTGACTACCAGGTAGTTACACCAACACTATACCAGAGAGAGACACTTACTACAAGACGCGACGCATTCTTAGGAGAGTGCTCCTGCAGCATGTCGCAACGACCAAAGCCGCTACCGGTTCAAGCAGACAAGCGCATCAGTCAAATCTCGCAGATATCTGAATTCTCCATCAACAGCACAGGCAGCGATGCCCGGTGTCACAAGGCTCATATCGGGCCCTGGCGTCTCGGACGTACTCTTGGACGAGGAAGCAGTGGTAAGGACATGCCCGCCGAACTCTGCACATGCTAATTATAGGTCGTGTCCGCTTGGCCAAGCATGCCGTGACTGGAAAGCTCGCGGCAGTCAAAATTGTGCCAAAGCTGAGCGCGAGCACGGTGCGTAAAGATGATCAAGGCAGACCGCGTGACAAAGTTGGCGGTCTACCGTACGGTATCGACCGAGAGGTGGTCATCATGAAGCTCATCGAGCATCCAAATATTATGCGTCTTTACGATGTTTGGGAGAACAAGGCCGAGCTGTACCTTGTCCTCGAATACATTGAGGGCGGTGAACTGTTCGAATACCTCGTTCAACGCGGGCGTCTACCGGAAGAAGAAGCGGTCGACTTCATCACGCAAATTCTCAACGCGGTTGACTACTGCCATCGCTTCAACATCTGCCATCGCGACCTTAAGCCAGAAAACCTGCTCCTCGATGGCAATCGTAATATCAAGGTCGCGGACTTTGGAATGGCGGCGCTGGAACCAATGGGTCAAAAGCTTCAGACCTCCTGCGGCAGTCCTCACTACGCAAGTCCAGAAATCATCTCGGGCAACCACTATAATGGCGCACCTTGTGACATCTGGTCATGCGGTATCATCTTGTTTGCTCTACTGACCGGCCAGTTGCCGTTTGATGACGAAGTCGTCATGAACTTGCTTGCAAAGGTACGCTCAGGCCAGTACACCATGCCTACATTTCTCTCGCCCTTGGCACAAAACCTCATCTCGCGCATGCTCGAGGTAGATCCTCACAAGCGCATCACGATGCCGGAGATTCTAAATCATCCACTTCTGGCCATGTATAGGAAGTCCGGCGGGCCTAAGCTACCAAAGCCGCTTGCGATGGAAATGGTTGGCAGACCGGTACGGACTGCTGGTGAGGTAGACTGGGAGATTCTCAAGAACCTACAAACACTTTGGCGCGGAGCGCCCAAGGAGCTTATCATCCAGAAACTGCTCAGACCGGAAGCCAATGCAGAAAAGACCTTTTACTGTCTGCTTGAAAAGTACAGGCACGATAGACTTGAGAACTACAGTGGCGATGAAGACTACAAGCCCGTCTCAAAGATGGTCAAGTCTGCGTCCCGACGGAGTCTGGCGTCTCGCAAGAGTGGTACCTCAGCGAGGCGTGCAAAGCATCGAAAGAATGCCAGTCGAGGATCCAAGGCATCTTCTCACCGTCGAGGCGTCAGCTTTGGTCGACCTACAAAGACTGATGTGCAGAGTCAACCCTCGGCACTTATGCCCAAGAACTCAGCGGCGCCACAAGAAATCATCAACTTTGCCTTGCCGCGCGTAAGCCCGCCGAAGCGTAGAGCACCAAGTAGCATAACGCAAGCGCAACGAAGACTGGACGAAGAAACGGCCCGCAAGATTTCTGCAGAGTTTGGCCAGCTGATGGATGCTGCCTTCAATACAGCCGGGCCAGTCTCACCGACAGTCACAGTTCTTGCTGATGGGACCTCGCTTGATCGTGCACTTCCTAGCCCACCCTACGACGTCTTTGCAGGGAAATCTGAGCCACCACTTGGTCGAAGCGATTCTCACAAGCAAAGGGCCCACAAATCTACGGAAGCAGCAAGTATCTTCCTACCGCGAATCTTCGAAGAGGATCGCTATGCGGATGCAGAAGAAGCTCGCGCGTTGGATCTCGGCCTCATCTTGGGTGATCAGCCAAAGCGACCCAAGGCAATCAAGGGCTACTCTTACCCTGCACGACCTAGTGGACCGCGTGCTGCGCTTGGCGAGCTGGATGCCGCTCAGACAACCAACACTGCCGCTGCCGCTGCGAGAAGTGCTGCATTGTCTGTGTACCCTAATGGGAAACGCAGAGAGCTCACTATTGAAGACAAGACCGGTCGTGTCTCGAGTCTTGTTGAGAAGACGACAACCACCAAGCAGTCCGCTGCGAGGCGTTTTGTATCTGCACCAACGTACACACGCATGCCGAGCGAGCTGGCAAAGACGTTTAGACTGGGCAGAGTGCTGGGTGAGGATACAAATACGAATACGGAGCAAGTGGAACCAGCCAAGGGCAACAGTCAAATGCGCAACTGGTTTGGCAGGAAATTCTCCATGCTGAAAGCTGACAGGCCTGCCCCGCGTGCACCGAGGCAAGATGAGGCTTCGCCTGTCGTGGCACCTGCTATTGCGTCGACTCCTGCAGCGTATCAGAGCAGTCCGCCCGGTCACCCGACAGCGCATGGCTCGCCTGTCAATCTTGCCGCGCGTCGACATGCACCCTCGCCGCCTCGACTTCAGAATCTTGAGCGACGCGGTACGTCAGGGCGAGAGTCGCGTTTGCAGGATGTGCCACAGCAGCAGAAGCATGTTGCTGACTTACACAAGGCTGCACCACAGCAAACAATTCACTCTCCAGACTTCCCGAAACAATCCTTCTTTGCACGATTGCTCAACATCAAACCAGCGAGCAAGACTCTCGAGACAAGACTGAGTGCCTCCAAGCTCCAGCGTGAAGTGATGGCTTGCCTGCGTCGGTGGGAGCAAGCGAATCTTGGCATCCAAGGTATTCAAGAAGATCGCCGACAAGGCTTCGTTCGTTCTCGCCTTGGTGCGAAGAATGCACTCAAGCTGCGGCCAGTATGCTTCCGCATCGAGTGTCAATCTCGTTCGGCAGGCGCTTCTGCGGTCTTCGTGCAGGAGAAGGGTGCACGCAGCACATTCAACCGTGTCGTCCAAGAGTTTGAGTCTATTTGGAAGCAGGCTGGTAAGCTGCAGAACTTTGCAGCCAAAGATGTGCAACGGCCTCACTCTGCAGCTGCAGTATGGAGACCTGCTTCTCAGCAAGCGCTGCAGCGACCTCCGTCTGTGGCGCCGGCGTTGAGACCGGCTTCTGCTGCTGCCGGACAGCGTCCATCCTCTAGGAAATCAGCATACGCGCTATGAGTTTAGTTCTGAATTTACACGTAAACAGATGAGGTAAGTATGGAAAGCTATCTAGGACAAACATTTACAAACACATTTTATTCCAAAACTTCGCTCCTGCTATACGCCTTGTAACCGTGCACTAGAAATCCGCTCAAAGTCACTGTCCAAGAAGGGTGATCTCGGAACAGCTGCCGGTGCTAGACTTGACATGGTCCAAGTCGCCGATTGCCGCTTAGCCGCCGTCGTCGGTTGTGGTTTCGCGATAGGGAAGTGCACCTGCTCGACAGGCTGAGCCAAAATCAGCTCATTGCCAGATAAACTCGTCACAACACCGCGCGCCACGAATTCCGGTTGCTGATGAGTTGCCGTCTTGCGAGGCTGCTCGATACTCAGTGATGTTCGCGTACTCGGTGATGAACGCACGCTGAAGCGCGACTCATCTTGCCGTTGCGACTCACTCCCGTCAAGTGAGTGGTTGTAGTCATCGTCAAAGATGGACATGCCTGTTTGCGGTCGAGTATGTGCATGTGGAGGTGCTGTCGCTGAACTCTGGCTCGGATCGAACTCCGGATTTTGAGTGTCGCGGAAGGGATTACCGGTCACCGTACTGTCGGAGCGAGCCACACCGCCATCTTTTGCGGTAGGCGACTTGAACTCAGTTTGCTTGCTGCCCACAGAAGAAGAGATGGAATCTGATTTTGTGTCGGTATGCAAGTCAGCCTCGTCATCGCCAAAGTACCCGAGCCTAATTTGCTCCCGAATGATGTCGGAGTCACTTGGTGCGAAGCGCGACTTGTAGGCAATGATGAAGAATCGCGGCAGCAGTGCAACGATGGTGGTCAAGACAAAGCACGCCCAGAAGCTAAGGGAGCCAAAGACGTGGTTGGCAAGCTGGTAGAATTGCGCATTCGCTGAAAACTGAGAGAAGATGCCTGTCCAAGCCCAGAAGAGCGCATTGCTGATGACCCAGATTAATAGGAACAGCCAATCCCAACGCTGCATGTTGATGAGCACAAAGGTGTTGACTGTCAAGATCGCCGGCGCTGCGACAAAGGCTCCCTGTTCCACGAGCGAGTCAATGGTATGACCCTGCTGGTTTGCAAAGCCGCCTTGGTTCATGCTGTTCCAGATGAGGTATGGGAAGAAGAAGCAGATGACGGACGAGTACAAGCCGTCGAGCATGTACGTCCAGAACTTGAAGGGCGTCCAGTGTTGACGCAAGATACCCTGCATGTAAAGCTGTGGGACCTTCATTGATACGCGAGCATTGACATCTTGGTCGAAAGCGCCCATAAAGATGATGGGCAGCGAGGTAAAGGCCAAGTTGTAGAGCAAGATGTAGGTGTAGTCAAAGTTGTACTGGCCGTCGAACTGATCGTAAATTTGGTACCAGAAGAGGGTAAACGTCCAGACAATGTTTTTATTGAAGAAGCATGCGATCATCTCGGCGATGCGTCGATAAGACCAACGGCCATGGACGAGCAACAACTTCGTCAAGAAACGGAACTGGCCAATCGCATAATCAGAAGACATGACAGCTTGCCTGCCCTCGACACCAGCGATACCCACGCCGACATCAGCCTGCGTAATCATGGCGACATCATTGGCGCCATCACCAATCGACAAGGTCATCACATCAAGACCATCCTTGACCATCTTGACCACTTCAGCTTTCTGCGCTGGCGAAACACGACAACACAGGACAGCCTTCATCTGTTTGCATAGGATGAGGAAGCGACGCTGTGTTTCGCCTTGTAGCACGAGCTTGAGCGCATCACCATCAATGACAAGCGCACGATTTGCTGTGGGTGGCGCGTGTACTTTACGAGCCGCAAGCAACTCCTCTTGCGATCCGGTGAGCCCAAAGCTGGCTAAGTGGGAAGAGATGATATCATCCACCTTTTCTGGCTGATGGCGTGGGACTTTGAGCACGAGCACATCCATATTGACATCCAGTAAGTTGCACGAGTAGCCAATGTTGATGGCCGTCTCAACCTTGTCACCAGTGAGAACCCACAACTTGATGCCTGCCTCAGCAAGCAACGCAATAGCATCAGGCACACCATCCTGCAGCCTATCTTCGATAGCCGTACCACCAAGCAAAACGAGCTCCTGCTCAATCTCATCACAGGACGCAGCAATGCGCTCCTCTCGCTTATCCAATGCAGCTGCAGCAGCTTCGTGCTTTTTATGCCAAACGGCATATTCCTGCTCTGAAATTTCACGATATGCAATGCCGAGTGTACGCAGACCTTCATTGGCAAACATATCAAGGTGTTGCGTCGTTTGTGTCTTGACTTTCGTTTCCCTGGATGACGCCAGGCGCGAGTAAATGACACTGTCTGCACCTTTACAGTACAAGACGATGCGATTGTCTGGCATGCGCAAGATGACACTCATGCGTTTGCGAGAACTGTTGAATTCGAGCTCATCCATGAGGATATACTCTTGTCGACGACCATCAATCTCAAGAATCGGTCCACGTTGTGTACGTTCTGGCATAGCAAAGCCGAGATCTCTCGCTGTCCCTACTAGTGCAGCTTCATCGGGAGACTGGGCCTTGTAGTCAAGTAGATTCGGTTGCTCTTCAGAGTGTTCGACAAGAACATTGTGGCAAAGTGCCAGAGCAAGCATAAAGTCGTGACACGCAGCTTGTTGCTGTTCGCCAGATGCACCATTCAGGTCCTTCATGAAGCCACTTGACGTAAAGGTGAGCTGTTCTTCGTTGCAGTATGGGTTAATGCGTTGTTGTAGCAACTTGGACATCTCTTGCTTATCCCTTGCAATGCGCTCGCGTTGCTCTTGTTCAAGTGTTTCGGTGTTTCTGCCCTCGCGCTTAGCCATACCTAGCATGGCTTCCGTGTAGGCTTCACCATATGCAACGCCATTGATAGTACACTTTTTGAATTCCATGACGTTTTGCGTGAGCGTACCAGTCTTGTCGGAAAACACATACTCGATTTGTCCAAGATCATCTGAGATATTCCAGGACTTGGGTGTGCATGGGTAATCGAGCTCAGCGTAGTACATGTCCACATCGGAGTAGATGAAGAATGCCTGTAGGGTCTTGACAATCTCAATGGAGATATACAGGGAAATTGGAACCAAGTTTTGGAAAAGAATGAGACAGGTGAAGAAGGTCACGGCACCAGCCGCTGCAGGACCACCGGCTTGCGAACCTCTGTCGAAAAGATTGAATGTACTCGATTCGTCACGCAGGTAAATACCATTCGCAACACCACACACCACACACATGACCAAAAGAATGCCAAAGTTGCATACAACAGTCCAGTTAAGCTCACGCGCGATGCGACTTCTTTTTGAGGGCGTCAGCCCACCATTTTGCATAATTTTGGTGTCATCACCAGTGAACACAACAATACCGATGACCCAGCGTGTATTTCTCAGACTGCATCCACGCAGCAGGAGTGTCTCAGCGGAGATGGGCTCCACTTTCTCTTCAAACAAGTGTGGATTACTTGGATCTTGTACTTGCCATCGAGCCAAAGCGCTGTAGTTGTACAAATTCGGGCTCGGTCCCTCAGATTCGATAGCAAAGCCAGCCGCTTCACAATCCGCGGGAGTCTTGATTTTGGACGCGGCACGCAGTCCGTGACGAATCTTGAGGTTCGTCTCACCATCCAAATTCTTCGTTTCGACATAACACGCTCCATCTGCCTCAGAGGTCGACAGGACAACGAGATCTGCAGGAATCTGATCATCATTGCGAAGCTTGACGAGATCACCGACACGCACATTCTTCCAATAATTCTTCTTCCATATGGCCTTGCCTGGTATTTGTCGTGTTGGGTCAATCACACTGCCATAGTTGTGGTGCGCCGGAGCAAAATTGTTGTCGTACTTGTTGCCATAGCTGCCTTCCAGTACAGACTCCATGCCGCGCGCTGAGGTGATGCGCTCCATGGGAATATCCTCACTGAACCGCCCTTGATCTTGCGAAGGTCGTGTTTGGACTTGTCGCAAGTCAAGCGGATCACCCTTCACGCCCTTGCGGCGTGCACCAATCAGGCGGATGGCCTTGGAGGTTGCCTTCTTCACGCGTCGCCATAGCGAGATGTTTTCGTCTGTCGCGTTGACGTTGTGCCAATTTTGCAAGGTACGCGTCAATGTGTTGTTGAGCTCATTGTCGAGCACCGTTCGACGGTAATCTTCAATAGCATCCTTGACGGCTGTGATGACAACAATGACAATAAGCGGTACCGCAGAGAGACCGGCGTTGGTTGCTCCGAATATCGAAAAGATCTGTTGTTAGTAAGCGCATTTTGGGCGGCGTCCAGGGGCGTACTTGTAGGATGACTAGAAGCAAGAAATAGAGATTCGCGACATTGTGGAACTGATACCACATGTTTTTTGGCACGAATGACAGCGCCGTATACTTTGCCGTTCGCACTTTATTGCGCGGATAGGTGTGTTTGAGGGTTCCATCCTCTTCATCTAAGTCCTCCTTGGCGACGGGAATATTGACATAGATGGTCCTATGCTCATTGACATTCGGCGCCTCTTCGCGTGTATCTTCGCCACCGGAGGTCGCTTCATTCTCACCACCAAAGTTCTGGCCGATATCGTGTAAATCTGGATGCGCGTCTGTGTTGGTGTGACCTGATCGTTTACCAATCGAGAGTCGTCGGAGGATGGATTGTGAGCGTCCTGTTGGGTGTCGCACCGTTGCCCAGCGTACACGAGCCATTTAGATGGCTAGTATCAAAGGCCTCTGAGCTAGAGTCGCTGCTTGGACGCGCGATAGACGATGCCGCGAGGGAGAGGGAGGGCCTCTTCTTCGTTCGCGCGTACAAATAAGATGACGCGCCGACGAAGGACGGATGTGTAGCTGTCCGCGGGACCTACTAGCTGCGATGCCTAAAGAGCGCAGGTCAGGAGAGAGAAGGGCCTAGCTGAGCTGTATAGCTGCTGTGGATGTATGCGGTAGCTGGCAGTTGGGTGGTTGCGGTTCTTTTTCCCTCGGGTGACAAATAGCCCGAGGGCGCAGATGACACACAAAGAGCCAGAGCCGGGTCAGGAGGCAGCAGGGACAATAGGGAGCAAGGCCGCGTGTTGGGTGGGTGGTATAGGGTATGCTCTACTGTCTCTACCGTCTCTGCCGTGTCCCTACTGCTGCTGCCACTGCTACTGGCCTCTTCCCCCCCTTGGTCGCTTGCTGCTTCTCCTGTCCCGCGCGAAATCTCAGTCGTCAACGCGCGCACCCGATTACTCACTCACTGCTTACTGGCGAGTTTCTGACCATGGCATCCTCCCAACCCCCAGCAAGCACACCTGCCCTCCTCTACCTCGCAGTCGCAAGGGGAGATACACTCCTAGCAACCAACGCAAACGGCACCCAAAATGCATCAGACATCGCCACCTTGATCCTCAACAAGCTAGACAGAACCACCGATGCTAAGCAGACATTCGTGCACAAGAACTACGCTATCCATGTCTTGCATGTCGCTCAACCTTTTCCGCCATCTGCGCGCACAAGTCAATCTACAGGCGCCCATGCAGGCCTGACCTTCCTGGCCATGGCGACAGAATCGCTTGGTCGGCGCATACCGTTTGCTTGTCTGCTCGATATGAAGCACCAATTCCTAGAAACCTACAGTCAAGCTGAAGTATCCACAGCCGGTAGCTATGAGTTCAAGGCATTCGATATCACACTTGCAGAGATTGCGCAACAGTGGACGCAGGAACAATCACAAGGCGGTGCAGGCGTTGCGCGTGAAGTTCAAAGAGAACTCGATGCTGTGAAGCAGGTCATGACGCAGAATATCGAGCGTGTCTTGGAGCGCGGCGAGCGGATCGACTTGTTGGTGGATAAGACGGCTGTGTTGAATGCATCGAGTGTTGCATTTCGCAAGAAGAGTACGACTGTCAAGAGGCAGATGTGGTGGCAGAATATCAGGACAACGGCCCTTGTTGCTCTAGTGCTGCTGGTGCTAGTATATTTGTTGATCGGTACAGGGTGTGGCCTACCTGGCTGGCAACGCTGTCTCTGATGAATCGCAATGACCCCTTAACGACAGCCTTACGACATTATCTTACTTTTGAGCAAGCTTCAGTCTCTGGTCATCCTCTGGCTTCCTTGCCTGTCGAATCTATGATTACCTGTGTAGCCTTCAAGCCGATGCTGTCTTGTTCAGATCACGCTTGCAAGAGTGCAGGTACCTCTCCATTCACGACTTGCGGGGTTTATGCTGACATTCTGTCCATGCGGTCTCACTGCTCGTCAGCATTGTGGGCACTGTGATGCCGGTGACACTTATGTCAGCGCATGACTCAATTGACTTATGAGATGGAGTCATGAGTCATGAGTCACGGCTGATACGGCATACGGTGATGCCTGCCGCGTGAGTCTGCGGATACGGCCCGTTCAGCTGCACTACTCCACGACAGATCCCAGATCAGAGCTAGATGTGATCTGGGAATACGAGAGAAAGCCTGCGGTAGAGGCTTTTCCCCAGCCGCCCCTCCGTCAAAACTTAAAAGACTATGGGAAATGTGAAGAAGAAAGTGCATAGATGGTCATGCTCCCCTGTTCCGGCGGCCTGGACCTTTGTGCAACATGCGAGACTCTCGCTTCCAACTCCCCCATTTGGCGCTCGGGATATTGAGGGGGTCTGGGCCTTTGTGCGGCCCGCGCTTCCGAGTTGTTGGAATTAAATTGGAAAGCCCTCACTTCAGCTGACTCCAACAAGAGGCTGCCTGTATACATGCATTTACTGCTATACCTGGGATAGTGAGCACACTGACGAATGCTCAAATGCTGACTAGAAGAAGCTCAGGCCTAAGGAGATGTTTCCGATATGATAGGAAGCTTGAGGACCTTCGCTCGGCTTCCAGATCCCTGCCGCTGCGGTCCGTCACGGTCAGATTTCCCAGCTGCCAAACAGAAAATGGCCCGCACGAGGCCCAAAGATGCGGCGCCTCTTACATTTCGACATCCGTAACGGCCAATCTTCCGATGCGTAGATGAGACAAGGGCCTCTCCTGTCAAAGGCAGCCTGGTGCCCATGTATATCCTTCCTTCTCTCTCTCGTTTACCTCACACTCAGTACTATACCTTCAACAGCTCAGGCTGACCAGCGTCTGAATTGCAAAGCCACAAGGTCAGAAGCATCAAAAGCGTTCTTCTTACCTCATCAACTTCATACCTGCAGGCTAGGATGTTCATGAGTGATCAGGACGACCGGCCGGTCCAGAAACGGCCTCGCAGTCGGTCCTTGGACGAAGCGACACCAGCGCATCGATTGGCGTCCTATGATGCGCCGCGCTCAGCTGTTCAGCAAGATTCCACAAGTATGCGAGCAGTCAGTGGGCCCCTCAGATCTGCTTCACCCTCACAGAGCGGCATTGGCTGGCCGCCCGTGAGCGGGCCACCCTCGAGAGATTCAATGCAATCATATCCAACATCCTTTCCTGCACGTACCGGGAGTGGCAGTCCCTCGACCAATGGTGGGATTGGCCCCCTCCACCAACCGAGCCTGCAATCCTTCAATTCGCTCGACTCCAAGTCAAGCGGCGGATCAGTGAGCGGAGCATCCACATCGCAAGCTGGTCTATCTACAACTAACATCTCGAGGCCAGGTCCTCAAGCGCGTCAGCGAACAGCAGTCGCATGCCGCTATTGTCGAAAGCGTAAGATCAGATGCACAGGCATCTCACAGGTCGCCAATGACCCACGATGCTCTAACTGCAGACGACTCGACCAAGAATGCATTTACGCACCAGTCAGTGCTCCTGTCCATGGCACTTACATGCGACCTTCCTCTGGTTCAACTTCCAATGACCCGTATGATGTGCCTCGCAGCTTCAGCGGTGAATCGAGGCCTCCAAGCTCACCAACACACCCCTGGCCTACTGCTGCACAGTCGTATGGGCATAGCCACGGTTATGGATACCCCGAGGCGACTCAACCGCCTCCACCAGAGGCCACCGCGCAACGTGGCCAGTCTCACTTTTACAATAGACCAGGATATGGTTCAGGTGACCATCCATATCATGGCTCATTCCCTCCAGCGCAGTCAAGAAATCATACGCCGCCATTTCCAGGGACATATCCGACAGCTTCCAGCGTTCCTGGGGAACTGAGACAGTCTCCTTATGGCTACAACGAGCAATCCCGAGCAACCCTACCCGAGATGGCCCGACGAGATTCCATCTCTTCTCTAACACGATATTCGCCACCGAGCATCTCCGTCAAATCCATGCTGACACGTCCACCACCACCGCCTGTTGCACGTTTGACGCCACCTTTCGATCAATTGGCATGTCCTGCGAGTCTACAACGCGATTCACTCAAGCATAGCCCGCCGGGTGCACCGCCTAGCGTGATACCAAGTTTGGCTAGTATTACAGCGTCTCTACCGTCTCCATCGAGTGCACAAAGTCGTTCTCATCACGATCATTCTATGCTTGCACTACTGAATCCCGTGGTGGGAGCTGGTGCTGGGTCGTCTCGTGGCAGCGTGGCTGGAGGTGTGAGGAGTTTGCTGAATGGCGACTCTGAACGTCGCAGCAGTGTAGCTCTGGGTGGACATGGCATCACGCTGCCCTCGGCATCTAGCTTATTGGGCGGTCTGAGTTTCAATGGAAGTCGACTGAGTCCTCCATCTGGTAATGGTCTCGGAGCGCCGGTACCCCTACTCGTGCCAAAGTGAAGACGAGCTCCTATTTGTAAAATCAAATGTGTTCATACTATAAATGTCATTAATTCTTGTACCGGTATGCCAGTTCTGAGGATGTTCAAGCTTTACTCATAGCTGAAGCCGTGCGTTTTCGAGACCTTGCAACGGGGGTCGATGCTTTGCCCGCACCGCCATTTTTGACGACTTCCAAGGGTGTCTTGCCCAACGCATCTTCTTCTGGTGCTTCTGTCTGCATCTGAGCATCCGTCACGTTGACTGGAGTCGTCTCTGACCTTGCTTGCTTTGCATCCAGATCGTTGTCTTGCAAACCCAACAACTGCTCGCGCAAGTCGCTGATTGCTTCATGCAAGACACAGGCGTAGGACTTGAGCATGGCAATCTCGTGGTCTGCTGCTTGCCAGCTAGGACCTTGCTTGAAAACAACAAAAGGTCCTTGACTACAACCTGTCTCGTGCATGTCTGGCTCTCTTAGTGCAGAGGACGGTCGAGCAACCATCACTTCTGTACTTTGTCCTTGAGCGTCTTGCTCTGCTTGCATCGCGCCAGCCTGGCCAAGCTGATACCTTGTGATTGCCTGGCACACAATCAGTCGTGCTCTTTTGATTGAAGACTCACATCAGAATCCAGAACGATGCAGCCACGGAGATGATCGAGGTCTTTCGATGTGCTGAGCAAACGATGACCTACACTCGCCTTGCACTTGACACAACGAATGGATGCCGTCACGCTATAGGTGACTGGATCGACTTGAGGCACTGCAATCTCCGCTTGCTCGACCTGAGCCTGCACGACGGCAATGGCTGTGGGCTGTGAGCCGTCTGTTTGCCTGCTCACCGGCCTTGCGCTTGCCTGATGCAGCGAGTCTGAGAGGACAGTCTGGCATGTACTGCACTGGTACACAAACAAGCTCTGCATCTCTCTCGCTAACTCTCTGCGTGTCCTATGCCTTTACTCTCCCGTCGATGGGTGCTGGTCCACTGCTGGTGCTGGTTGTCTCTGTCAGGGGCCACAAAAGAGCAGCAACCACCACGCAATCAGCCCCCGTCACCACTCCTTCAACCCCTCAACTGAGACAGCTCCCTGGCATCGTACACAGGAGACTCGTCATGTTCTACCAGCAGAATCTGCTCACTGACAAAAAATCAGGTCTCGGTGTCGTCTGGCTCGCTGCAACCCTCGGCAACAAGTCACACGTCCGTAAGCTACAGAAACGTGACATCTTGTCTGTGGATGTTCCCAAGGCATGTGCATACCTGCAAGCACCACCACAGCCATTGGCGCTGAGGACCAGCAGTTCCTTGATGGTTGGCGTTGCTCGTATTTTGGACCAGCAGTACACCTTCTTCTACAGTACGACTTGATCGTGGTGAGTATTTTGCTAACAGTAGCGGATGTCTCTCAAGCACATACAAAGTTGAGGCAGCAGCTCATGAGTATGTCGGAGAAAGATCCAGCAACGCTTGAGCTTCCACGCCAAGCACGTTCTCGTATGGATGCCGTCACGCTGCCGGATGATCCCATGTTTGATGTACGCTACATCACCCGTCACAATGGACGCTGACGTTTAGCTCGACTTTGCCAACCAAGGCACTCTTGACTTTCTCAACCACGATCTTGAGGATCTCATGAAAATGGACATGACAAAGGACGACAATTTTTCCAACCTCTCAGCGCGTCATACAAGTGAAGCGAGTGGACGCCCAAGCGGTGCAAGTCCTAGCATCTCACTACCCGGTGGCTTCTCATCCCACGATCTACCACCGCCCAGTCGCTCTCGCACTGGTCTCGGCAACTTGGACCTCCATGGACTCCTTGAAGAAGAAGAGGCAGACCCACTGGGGCCCGATGGAGCTGGAGACATGCTCGACTTTGAGTTTGACAATCTCGGGCAAATGCAAGACATTGAACCAACGCAAGGTGGCGACCTTGAGCCATCTGAAAAACGCAGTGTTGAGGATGAAAGCACTCTCTATGACGTTGACCGAGTCCGCAAGAAGCCTAGAGTCGACATTGATGTGAGGCATCTTCTTTGAGGCTCAATACTGACAATCAGCCGCTTGGCGTTTTTCATGAGCAAGACGAGGATCGCGCTGCAGGACTCTTTGGTGATTATGGCATGTCCCCACTGCCCCTGGCACAATCCACGCCACGACCAGATGGAGGCGCCAGGGAGTTTGATTTCTTCGATGATGCCGGTATGGACGTTCTCGTCCCAGAGGACGGACAGTCGGCAGTAGTAACAACAGGTACAATCAAGAAACGAAGGCACACATCGAGGGTGCTCAACGACCACGAGATTCAAGTGCCAACGGCGACCATGGTCGCTTGGCGTGAAGACTACGAAACACGCATGGCTACGCTTACCAAGAGACGCAAGCTACGCAGGGATGAGATGGATAAACAAGCGTTTCAACTCATCTGGGGATTCAACCATGCACTCTTGCATCCAGACCTGACCACACTCTACTGCAAGAATCCTTATGCAGCACAACGCGCAACAACAACGCACGATCAGCGCGCAAACACGCCTCCTTTGGTCGAATTTGATAACCAGCCAGAATACCCTATGAATTATGACATGGATGCACCAGGTATTGGAGACTTTGATGGTGCAGATGTGGAGATTGGTCGTCGGGCACCCTCGCAAGATCCAGCGGACACTGTCTTGAGTATTCGGCAACAGACACTACCTTGGAACATCTCGCGTACCGATCGTACACCTTCTGTGGGAGGACGTGATTATGGCTCTGTTGAGCGTGGTCGAGCAGGTAGCCTCGGTACGCCCGTGCCATTCAGCTTCATGGAAACGCCTCAACCTGCTTCTGCGCTTGGTGGAAGCAATACTCGTCGTGGAACTCTACGCCCTGGTAGTCGTCTGAGTAGCGCCGCTGTCGCTGGAATTGGTGGCCTCGAACGGCTCGACAGTCTCGACGCTCCTGCAGATGTGTCCATTAACAACATTTTGGACAATGCCGGCGATGATCCTAGTTCTGGCTTGACGAATCGGCCTGCTGGTGCTGGGCAAGGCATTGATACACAAATGGCCAATGATTCTCAATTATTGCTAAGTACACTTCAGCAGGAAAGCTACAACTTCTTCGAGTATGCCAGATCCAGCATTATACATATTTGACTGACAATAGATATACGCGTGAGTGCATGGCACAGAATGACAGAGTGGACGGCGAAGAGGGCGCTATCTTGTTTGAGAACCTGGTTGAACCAAAGACGAGCGACCGATTCGTCGCATCTCAGGCCTTTTCGCATGTTCTGTTGCTTGCTTCCAAGGGTGCGGTTCAAGTCACTCAAGAAGTCCCGTACGGCTCAATCATGGTGCACGATCTGGTGGAAAGTGCTTGATCAGTTTGAGGCGTCATGTGTGGCATTCTTCAGTAGGGTTGTTTTCTTTCCTAGTAGCAATTTCAGGCCATGTTCTTCTTGACATCGATACGCCTGAATCGCTCAATCTCAGTAATGCGCTTGCAGAGGGCAAACCCAACGAGGAGCGACAAGAGACCGATACCTGAAAAGCAGAAGAGCGCCACGTAGAGTTTCATACTAGTATTAGCAAGCTGGCATGGACGGTGTAAGCATACAGCAATGATTTGGCAAACTTGTCGGCAAAAATCTGACCGCAGTATGCCTTGGACGAGGCGACATCGATATTTGGACATGCAGCGCTAGTGACAAAAGTTCGCAAGCCATCTGTTGCATTGCCGGGTACGGCCGACGCGACATAACTGCAGCAATTGAAGGAGTCCTGTACGGCGGCAATCATGTTTCCACTGAGTCCAGCTTGTGTGCGGCCTGCGCCCAGCTTTGCAGCATTCGAAGCAGTGACCCATGGCTGCAAGAACGTTTTAACGGGAAGTAGAGAAATAACCCACAGCGAGATTCCCATGGCAATTTCGGCTGCCATGGTCAAGACTGTGAAGGCAAAGGCAGACTTCAACCAGGTACGCGAGCTCCATGCAACAGCTGGGACAGCAACAACAGCTGTCAAACCAGCCAGAATTGCAAGAAGAAAAGGGAGATTGGTGTTGATGGGTGACAGGGCCAGTCGAGTCAATGCCACCATGGAGGATGCCATTGAATACGGCTCTGTTGCGCTTGCAGTAGCTGAGATTGCGCGTGATGTGAACATTCTGAAGAATTGATTCGCGACTGCCATAGCTACGCCGGTCAGAGCCATCAACACAACGGATAAGGTGTATGCAATCGTGAGTCTTCGTGTGGAGTAAGAGAAGTCGGTCGCAGACTCAAGGCTAAGTGATTTTGGCATGACGGACTGTCGCAACAAAGCTGACCTTCGCGCTAGAAGCCGTTGGTCGTTTATAGATGGAACAGAACGCAGCACGCGAAGCTTGCGCATCGTGGAGCGCACGATGAAACAGCAGATGAAACACCGGTGTGAGGCTCGACGGCCAGATTGCAACGACCTGATCGAGCAGTGATCATGGAGGATGAAGAAGGGGCGACGTTTTGCAATCAAGATGGACCTTTAGAGCGTGACATGGCACAGATGAGAGTGTATACAGTGGTCTTGGTCTTGGTCTTGGTCGTGAATGGCGATCTGATCTCTGGGGTTAGGCCTACTGATAAGAATCTACAAGATTAGCTACATCCTACTGCAGCGTCTATAGTCCTTGCTTATAGGGCATTCGAGCGGGAAGCACTGTTACAACTTGCTGTGTGGTCATGTTAAGACAGCTAGCTTGTCGGGCCAGCAATGTGTCTGCCGTTGCCAAAGCCAGTCGTCCTAGCGGCAGGGCCTTTTTGCGGAGTGGACGGCGGTCGTTCACACAAGCTCGGGCTCTCTTGCAGCAGCATCAGAAGGAGGAGACTGACAGGGTTTGTATACCTTCCTTTAGACTGTCACTGACTCTTTAGAGTGCAATTGTGCGGATTCTGAGCTCGATTGGGAGTAGAAAGGAGATTGAACAGTACTTGCGGCACTTCTCGAGTGTCGAATCCCAGAAGTTTGCCGTCATCAAGGTCGGAGGAGCCATCATCACGCATGAGCTGGAGACGTTGGCCTCTTCTCTTTCTTTCCTCAACCACGTTGGACTTTATCCCATCGTTGTGCACGGCGCTGGTCCGCAGCTCAACAAACTTCTAGAGGAAGCTAACGTGGAACCTGACTACATTGATGGCATTCGTATCACTGATGCCAAGACGCTTGAAATTGCTAGAAAGACCTTTTTGGAGGAGAATTTGAAGCTGTGCGAAGCGCTGGAGAATCTTGGCACGCGTGCACGACCGATTCCTGGCGGTGTCTTCTTTGCCGACTACCTCGACAAGGAAAAATACAAGCTTGTTGGAAAGATCAACCACGTCAACAAGGAACCCATTGAGGCTAGTATTCGTGCTGGTGCCTTGCCCATCTTGACCAGTTTGGCAGAAACCAAAGATGGACAAATCCTCAACGTCAATGCAGATGTTGCGGCAGGTGAGCTTGCGCGGGTTCTGGAACCACTCAAGATTGTGTACTTGAACGAAAAGGGAGGTCTCATCAATGGAACGACCGGAGAGAAGATTTCAACTATCAATCTCGATGAGGAGTACGATGACTTGCTCAAGGAGCCATGGGTTAAGTACGGTACAAAATTGAAGCTGCGCGAAATCAAGGAGCTCTTGGATCACTTGCCACGGTCTTCATCAGTAGCCATCATCTCTACCGGTGATTTGCAGAAGGAGCTCTTTACAGACACCGGTGCAGGCACGCTTATTCGTCGTGGATATAAGCTGCAAAAGTCAGAGTCCATTGGCGATGTTCAGAGCGACCAAGTCCGAAACGCGCTCGCAGAGGACGCCGACATCAAGTCGGGCGTTTATTCTGTTGCCACCTATCTTAAGCAGCTTACGACAGGCAAGTACACCATATACGGCGACGAGCCTATGGATGTCCTTGCTATCGTGCGATACCCTCAAGCCGACGGCGTCCCCATCCTCGACAAATTTGTGTCAAAAAAGAATGGCTGGTTGAACAATGTCACGGAAAATATCTGGTCTGCCATCACAAAGGACCACCCTAGACTTGTTTGGAAGGTGAAGGAGGCGGACGAGAATGCTTCATGGCACTTTTCGCGTTCTGATGGATCGCATCTCGAAAATGGCGAGTACACATTCTGGTACGGTCTTGGAGACTTGCAACAGGTCGCCCAGCTTGTCGGAGCGACAGGCAAGCTTCCAACCGGCGCACGAGCTTACTCCACACAAGCGAGGCGTACAGCTCCTGTTTCTGCTCTGCTCGGTGGCGCCTCGGCAGCTGCTAGCAAAGGTCTCAACTTGGCTCGCGGATACGCTACGAGCACGAAGCCTGCAAAAGTTGCACTCATCGGCGCGCGTGGATATACTGGACGTGCGCTTATTGACCTGATCAATAATCACCCTCACCTTTCGCTTTCGCACGTTTCGTCAAGAGAGCTCGAGGGCAAAACCCTTGAAGGATACGACAAGGCACAAATCAAGTATGTCAATCTCTCCACCGAGCACGTGAAGAAGATGAGCGGCACTGGTGAAGTGGACGCGTGGATCATGGCCCTGCCCAATGGTGTATGCAAGCCTTTTGTGGATGCCGTCGAGTCTGGCAACGGCAGCGATGTCATTATTGATTTGTCTGCAGACTACCGATTCGAGGAGAATTGGGACTATGGTTTGCCAGAACTGGTCGACCGAAGCGCGCTCGCCGCAAGCAAGCGTATCTCCAACCCTGGTTGTTACGCGACTGCTGCACAAATTGCTATTGCGCCCCTCCTTGAGCATATTGAAGGACAGGCCACAGTCTTTGGCGTTTCTGGCTACTCAGGTGCAGGCACAAAGCCGTCACCTAAGAATGATATCAAGCAACTCTCTGACAACTTGATGCCTTACTCACTGGTAGGCCACTTGCACGAGAAGGAAGTCTCTGCGCAGCTCAAGACGCCGATCGCCTTTGTTCCTCACGTTGCGCAATGGTTCCAGGGTATTTCTTGCACAGTCAGCATCCCGCTGAAGAGCAAGATGAACGCTCGCGACATTCGCAACATCTTCCAGGACTTTTACGCCGGAGAGAAGCTGATCCAGGTCACAGGCGATATTCCACTTGTCAAGGATATTAGCGGCAAGCACCACGTCTCTGTCGGCGGCTTTGGCGTGTCGGCAGACGGCAAGCGCGTTGTTGTTTGTGCAACAATCGACAACCTGCTCAAAGGTGCTGCTACACAGTGTGTGCAGAACCTCAATATCGCACTGGGCTATGATGAGTACGCTGGCATCCCTGTCGGCGGGCATTAGACATATAGCCTGCATAGATATTTCTTTGATGCTTCCCTTTATCCGCGTTTCCCGTGGCGTTGAATTTCCTTTGCCCCTGAGCTGAAATTTGCAAACCTCCTCGCTTCCCATGTCGCGCCTCGACCCCTCTCACCGCCGAGTTACCGGCACAAACGCTCAAGCAATGCTGCAAATTCTGCATAGACCGGCTCTCTGACTCTGACTCTAAATTTCTTGGCCTTGGCGCCTCTTGCTCTGCGCCGCTTTCTTTTATTGCAAATCGGAGTGCATGCTCCCATCACTCTTTATCAGTCCTTGCATAAGGTCAAAGCGGGCTCATCGGCCAACCAATGCATCTCGCTTCACCGGCAAAGCGGCCGCTCTGCGCCGTCACATCATGAGTCCCGTCAATTGAAGGAGGCCCTGTCTCGCAGATTGTATCTGACGGCCGGACTCTGAATCCTACTTCCAATACCACACTTCCCTCAAGACCGTCTTCATCGCGTCCATCACACTCTTTCGTCCTTCGCGATCAGGTCGCGATCACGCTCTCTTGCAAGCATGGTTCAAATAACGCGTCTGCAGAATGGTGCCAATCTGTTTGCACTCATCAGTCTCTTTAGCAACATCGATGCATTCTGGCGCATGCCTTGTGGTCAGTCTTTTGTAACGGCGCGCATGGACCCCGTCGTCAATCCCGGCCAAATCGCATCACATGTCCATGCCATCAATGGAGCGAGCAATGTCGACTATACTGTCACTTTTGATCAATTACGAGCCAGTCAATGCACGACCTGTGCTGTACAAGAAGACAAGTCACTCTACTGGACGCCGCAGCTATACTATGTCAGTCAAGATGGACAATACTCGGCTGTTGGCAGCTCTGGCTTGACTGTATACTACCTACAACGCGGCTCGCAGCCAGTCAAGGCTATGCCCGAAGGTCTGCGCTTGGTGGCTGGAGATAGCAGCAGACGCTCTTTTGACAGCAGCGATGTCGCACAACGCGCCATTGGCTTTTCGTGTATCGGCGGAAACGGCTACAACAAGGACCTTCGCCAAATCACAAATTGTGCCAATGGCCTTCGCGCAGAGATATTCTTTCCCAACTGTTGGGATGGTGTAAATCTTGACTCAGCCGACCACAAGTCGCATGTCGTTTACTCTGGCAACGACGGTAATGGCAGATGTCCTGACTCGCACCCTGTTAAGCTCATCTCGATCTTCTTCGAGCAACTCTGGTCAGTAGATCCTTTCAAAGGAAGGTGGTGGAACGGCACCACTCCGCCATTCGTCCTTGCGAATGGCGACCCGACTGGCTTTGGACTGCACGCTGATGTCATCTCTGGCTGGGACATGGACTTCCTCCAGTCCGCCGTCGACCAGTGCAACAACAATTCTGGTCGCATTGAGGATTGCCCGCTCTTCAACATTCAGCGAGACATTGCAGGCAAGTGCTCATCCAAGACGCCTGGTATGCAAAAGTTCACGCTCAAGACTGATGAAAATATATATGGGCCTCGTGCTACACTCCCAGGTTGCAACCCGATTCAATATGGTCCAGAGGCTGCCAAGCCTGGGGTTTGCCTTGCAGACGGTACTACACCGTCACTTCTAATTGCACAACCCAAGCCAGTAGGCTTCAGTGCTGCTCTGTCGTCTCCTGCAAATGTCATTGGAGCTGCTCAGGCGGCTGGCAAGGCAGATGCGGTCATATCTACGCCAGCTGCATCAATTTCTACCGGCGTTTCTCTTGCTCAAAATAATGCTGCTCCTATCGCACCAAGCGTTACTCCAATTGCTAGCATCAAAGATCTGTTCGTGGCTGCGCCCCTCAGAGGTGTCGTCACTGTCAATGCGCCAGTCTCTACCATGATCCAGTCTGAGATAAATATAATCAGCACAGTCATCATGGGTGTGCCAACGACGCTGGCTTCGACCGTGTACATCACGGTGACCCTGGGTGATCCAGCGCTCAGCACGCCTGTGGTCAATGTGGCTGCTCTCTCCGCTGGCAACGTTGCTGCACTGCCTGTCTCGGCCTCGCCGACCGGTGTTCCGCAGACGATTGGCAGTATTGGAGCAGATGGGCGCTCCACTATGATTGTGCGCACAACAGTGACCGTGCGCGACACTTCATCCGTCAATATTGCTTCTCTCGCTTCAGAAGCGATCGAGAAGGCTCGTGCAACTGCAGCGGGTGGTGCACCGGCCAATTTTGACGCGATCGCTGCGTCCCTGGCAAACCCGGCTGGTGTGTGGACAACTTTGACTCGCACAGAGATTGAGACTGCTACAATCACAGTGCAGGGACAGCCAGTGGCTACACAGGTCACGTATGTTCAGCTGTACGTTCTGCCCATGACGGCTGCTTCCTTGTTGCCTGCAAGTCAGGAGATTGCCGTTAAAACTGTTGTGGCAACAATCCCGGCAACCAAGACACAGACTTTATTCCAGACAGTCATGCAGACGATGACATTGCCTGGTGGACCTTTCAATGGCACTTCGTTTACCTCCATGTAGACTGGCTGGTCCAGCAGATTCCATATTTAAGACGCTGCTTGCTCCTTCCTCTCCCATCACGAATTTCGAGTTTTTGCCTGAGCGCGTCCTCACGAATTTAGTTCTAAGAGAAGCGCGTCGAGAGCAAGATCTACCAGCAATATGGCGCCAACGAGGGTTACGCCGCACAGAGAGGGCACAACGCGTGCAGCGTATTCTCTGGACGGTACGCATGTATTTACCACAGGCTGCGACGGTGTGGTCCGTCGCTTCAAATTGGGATCACCGGATGAACCTGTTGTTCTTGACGCGCTTCACGATGATGCTTCCTCTGGCATTGCTACGTCAAACGACAAGCTAGTGACTTGTTCAGAAGACGCGACAGTGTCCATCTTCGATATCAAAGGAACGGTGGCCGATAAGCTATGTCGATGCTCGCTACCAATACGCGAAGTGGCATTCAGTCCTGACGGTGCTTGGGTCGCCATCGCCTCAGAGTATGCCAGTGAAGCATTAAGACGCTTGTGCTAACCATCAGTGAGACCAAGGTGCGAATCGTCAATGTGGAGGATATGACTCGTGTCATGGAATTGACTGCGAGTCTGGCCAAGTCAATCAAGCATGTCTCATTTCATCCTTCCGGTAATATGATCGCAGCTGTTGACACAAATGGTGTTATTCGCATCTATTCCTTGTCTACGGAAGAGCCCAGCATTCTCGAGTCACTCTCTGGCATTGTGCCAATCCTGCATGATGCTGCGTCTAAACTTTCTTGCAAAGTTGCTTGGCACCCGGACGGTGCCTCATTTGCTGCACCAACTAGCACATTTGAAGTGGTTGTACACGAACGTTCCGGCTGGTCTCGGCAGGTCACTTTCAAGTCTGGCTCTGATGGTGGGCATACGGACAGTATCTTTGATCTAGCTTGGTCTCCAAATGGTGCTTATCTGGCAACTGCTTCCCTTGATAAGACCTTGCTGATCTGGTCGACAAAGACGCAGGAAGTTGTCGAAACAATTTCATTGACTGAGCCGGCCACGCAGCTGCTCTGGCATCCAAATAAAAACATCCTCTCGTGGACGACCAATCAAGGTGACTTGTACACGCAAGAAGAAGTAATCAAGGCCGGTCCATCTCCCTGTGCCCGACCTTTACATCCCTCACCCATCACAACAGGAGCGTCAGTGACTGGCGCTGTCAATGGTGCTGCGAAAACAAATGGGCACAAGTTGTTTGATGACTCTGCCTTGGATGGCGATATTGATATGGGTAGTGTGAGTGACGGTGATCTGAATGAAGCGCTCGAGAATGGTGCAGCTGACTGGATTGATGACGACGATGGTGCAGGATACATTCCCAACCTCGATTCCCGTAAACGTACGGCTGAAGGCTACAATACACCCCTTGGCTCGCCCTCAGCAAAGAAGCGCCATCGTTCAGCGGCTGGCCGAGCAGATATCTCAGTCCATGAGCCCGTGCAGCCAGGTTCAACACCGTTCCGTGGCGGTAGAAGGTATCTGGCACTCAACAACATTGGTTGGATTTGGACTGTAGAGCAAGAAGACCATCACACAGTCACCGTCGAGTTCCACGATCGTGAGGCGAATCGACAGTACCATTTTTCAGATGGCTCGTTGTTCAGCTTTGCGGCACTAGACGAGACTGGTGCGTTATTCGCCTCAGGCATGAGGTCCAATGCCGAAGGGATTAAGATGGCGTCTGTCGTACACTACCGTCCGCATGCATCATGGGCAGCGTATGCCAATTGGACGACCGAGCTGCCCGCTGGAGAGGACATCCAAGCTATCGCTCTATCGAGCAGCAGTGTAGTGGTTTGCACGAGCAAAGGGTACGTGCGAACTTATTCTTTGAACGGCGTGCCAAAGAATATCTTCATCAACAAGCACAGTCCTTTTGTGGCTGCTATTGCAAGAGGCAATTATGTCTTGACGGTAAGCAACAGCCATGTCCAGGGTAATGGCAGCGTGGCCTTGTCCTACATGGTATACCACACTGCTCGCGAAGAAATCATACAGCAAGATGACGGTCTACCACTCAATCTAGGTGAGTCACTCAAATCCCTCTTCTTCTCAGACGATGGCTTTCCCTACATCTACACGACAGATGGCATACTGAGCTGCTTGACTCGATGGAGGCAACCAGGTCAAGCACAATGGCGTCCTGTGCTCGATACGAATCTACTGCAACGTCGCATTGGTAAAGACGAAAATTACTGGCCTGTTGGCTGCACAGCTGAGCAAGGCGGTCAATTCCAGTGTATCATTTTGAAAGGTGCTGAACGGCATCCGTACTTTCCGCGGCCAATTACCAGTGAGCTGGCTTTTGAGGTTCCTATGGTGGCACCAGATCACATCGCTGGAAGTATCGCTTCCTTAGAGAATGCACTCGCGAAAGACAAGATTCTGGAAAGCTTTGCGGAGGAGAATTTGGAAGCTGGAGCGGGTGGCGATGCCGATGTGGAGGAGGCTCTGCAAAGAGAGCAAACTGTGCTTGAGACACAACTGGATAGATCGCTGATTCAATTGATGAATTTGGCGTGCAAGGCAGAGCAGGATGCAAGAGCTTTGGATATTTGCGAGATGATGCGTCGCCCAGGCAGTCTCGATGCAGCGCTCAAGGTCGCCAGCCACCATCATCGACTCAATTTGGCACAACGGATCAATGAGCTGGCTGAGGAGCGTGCCATCATATAAGCTTAAGCATTAGTCCTTTGTGACCATATAATCAGGAGCAATGTATATCTGGTGTGACGTTCCAGACATCAATCGTCGGTTCATCCAGATTGCCGTGCTCGTAGCCTAGTCTTGAAGCACCCCCAGCGTCATATGTCAGCCGCCTAGCGAAGTGTACAGATTCACCGACCCAGCGTGCGGCAAAGGCGCGTAGAATATGGCCATGAGCAACGATAAGGACGTTACGCTGTTGCCCAGCTTCATGACCTGCCTTGTGCACCTCGCGGACCTCGCCTATGAGGCGATCCAGGCGTTTCGTTGCGCTTTCGGCATTGTCGCCTTGAGGGCATCCATCAAGAAAAACATTCCATGGGCGTGAGTCAGCTAGCTGCTCATTGATCTGCTTTGAGGTCAAGCCTTCATATGCGCCATAGTCCCATTCTTGGATGTCGTTCTTGACAGTGTAAGAGTAAGATCTAGCAGCAGTGTCGTCGAGTTTGGGACGGATGAGCTCCCAAGTTTGTTGAGCTCTTAGGCGTGGCGAGACAAAGACGTCTGAGACACCATCAATCAGACCACCAAGTCCAACGAGCATTTTGGCCGATTGCTTGACACGCTCGACGCCGTTTTGCGTCAAGGGCAAGTCTGTTGTGCCTGTATGCCGACCATTTTTGGACCACTCCGTTTCGCCGTGGCGGAACAGGAAGACTTTTGAGCTCATCGAATCAAAGTCAATATCAATATATAGAGCTGCTATTGCTGAAGTTGCTTCTGAATCGCGAAGGCGATGTCGATACGGTCGAGTGCATCGATGTGGTCAAGAGGACGTTCGCAATCACGTGCAAGGGAAAGTCATCCTTCGAGCGCTATGCAATTAGGTTCGGATGATAAATATCAAGACCATCTTCTGGTGCATGTGTATGATATAAGTACAATGTCTGTGATCTGCTTTGCCCTATGCGCTTTGGAGAATACAAACACTCACAGTATTAAGCTCCATGCTATAGAGCTGGAAAAACAACACTGCCCCGGATATTGCTGCGTCATCTGCCTCGAATTACGATGACTTGGCACAAGGACGCTGCTTGCACAGTACGCAGTCTACGCTGTCGGGCTGAGTCCATGGCAGCTTTGTCGCAGTCGGTCTCCGTGCTGCCAATTCGTCATCGCCCAATATAAAAGTGACATCACCACCTGATGAGATCCCGCGCTCTGATTGGCCAGATCTCGCGTCGCACCAGATGTGGCAGCCATCTGAATCTAATCTCTGCGTTCCGACGGCCGACACTGGCAATTACAAATGGCAGCAGCACAGACAGCTCGACAAGCGACTATTTCATAATCTTCATCTGCTCCGTCCAGCTGTTGTTATAACAAGCAGAGGCCATCATCAGCTACATCTCGTCGGACCTCGAAATCAAAGACCACACAGCTACAGCTACATCTGTGCAATAACTGACGAGATAAGGCCAACCTCGAAAATGCTTTCATCCACGGAAACCATCCTGCCTCCCTCTCCGCCGCAATCGCCTTCCTCTATCGACGAGAATGCGACACTCACCAGCATCATGTCGACCTTGCGCCTCGAAGCCAATAGCATTTCTCTACTTGCTTCTCGCATTTCCCTCTCAAAAGAGCTGCAAAGCAATTTCATCCAGGCCGTCGCGCTGCTCAATGGCGCAAACAAGGTTGTTGTGACGGGTGTCGGCAAGTCTGGCATTATTGCGCGGAAGGCAGTCGCCATGCTGCGATCTCTTGCGATTGTTGCCGTGTTTTTGGATGCGACTGATGCGCTACACGGCGACTTGGGCCTCGTTCAACCCGGAGATGTTGTTCTCATGCTCTCAAATTCTGGCAAGACGGCTGAGCTGCTCCAGTTGATTCCTCACTTGAAGCAGCGGCCCGAAACGACCTTGATTGCGCTCTGCTCAGAAAAGGGCTCACCCTTGGGCCAGGCGTGTGATTGCTGGATCGACACATCTGTGCCGAGTGAAGCAACACATCAATTTCCCGCGCCAACGTGTAGCACAACATTGACGCTTGCGGTTGTTGACTCACTGTGCATTGCTGCTGCAGGACACCGCAGGCTTGACCAGCAAGCCTTCAAATTCAACCACCCAGGAGGTGCAATTGGATCCAGGCTGGAAGAAGACGCAAAAGTCTGTGCGTGTCACGCGAATGCAGCAACCCCAGCCGTCTCACCAGAAGATGCACCCTCGAAAGTGGATGGTAGGCATCTTGAGCCTGAACCGATGGCTTTGTCATGACAAGACTGGTCGTCTCAACGGAAGGTTTAATGACACCAAATGAGCAACTGTATAATATCACCGCACCACGATCTGATGATTCTTTTCAATTGCAAGTACGCATGTATGTACGCTCGCTAGCTCACTCGCCCTCGAAGCAAGATATCTTAGTTGGATTTTCACAGATAGCAACTTGACCAGGCAGACGCATTGAAATCTGTGTCTGGTCGGCCCCTGGCATCCTTCTTCCATTATTTCAGCTCAGCGAGTATTCCTTGTTCATGCCAATGCGTTCCTATGATCGCTACTAATGAACCTTGTACCCATACACGAAAATCGACCTACGAAAATGCCAAATGCCAAATGCCAGTGCAACCTTCCTCCCTCATGGTTACATACAAACCTCATATGCTGCTCTAGTTTCGGCCAAACGCGGTAGACGATGAAGGCGGCGGTGGTGGTAGACCCCCGAAACGCGTATAATCGTACCCTTGCCGATTATCCTGCTGTTGCTGTTGCGTCCCTTGCATCATACCGCTCGCATTGCCAAAGGGCGGCAAGATTCCTTGTGTCGGTGACAGCGGTAGCAGACTCGGATACCCACCAGAAAGCTGATGTCTGTATGGTAAGGGTGGTGGTGCTTGCATGCTTAGATCTAGCGTAGACAAGCTTCGCGCATGCCCATTACCCGTGTGAAGAGACTGTTGGCGTGGCCATGCCTGTTGTGATGGCATCCTAGGAGACGAGCGACCATATGGATGCGTGCCCGTGCTGGCGCTGCCTGGGTTGGATGAGATACTTCCAGAACGATGATGCAAGTAGCCTGCAGAGGAAGGGGCAGAGCTACCATAGTCTGAAATGGATGACCAGCGAGAATCAAAATCATGTAATACGCTGGGAGATGTCAAACCCGCCAAAATACCAGCTTGTGGAACAGATGTCGGCTGTTGCTGATGCTGCGCAAGAGGATGCGACTGCCCTTGATCTGCAACTGGAGCCCCACTTCCGCCAACAGGTCCAGGGATAGTCATGTACTCGTACTCACCAATCTCACCTGTAGCCTTCTTATTCTGGAAAGAGCGCAAGACTTCCCACCCGCCGCGCTCGTTATCATTGGAATGGGGCTCTACCTGCTCCCCTGTTGTCGGTGTTGTTTGACCATCTCCTGAGGCTGGTGCATCCCCAGATCGATTCTTATGCGCACGCCATGATTGACGCCGGTTTTGGAACCAAATCTGAACAGTGCGCGGCATCATACCAAGTTCCTTACCAAGCGCATTCCGTAGCTCTGTCGAGGGGAAAAAGGTCATGTCAAAAATCTGGTTCAACAGGCCAAGCTGCTGAGGACTAGCACGCTTCCGCTTTCCCTTGATAGAGCCTGTACTGCTTTGGAACCCTTCAGTCTGTGCGGCGCTCGCCGGCTGTGATAGCGAACAAGAAGCGAATGAAGACGACGCAGAAGGTGACTGCAAATGCGTTGGAGAGAAGCTGGAATTTGAGAAGGAGCCTTCCATCCTGCCTAGATTCGGCAAAGACGCAGGAATAGGGCCTTGTCGATGTCTCGAGAAGGTGGAGTGAGGAACGCTGAATCCTCCAGTGTTTTGAGGTAGTGATGCTTGTTGTGCTGGCTGCGGTTGCTGTGGTATCTGGAAACTCTGCTGCTGCGCGGAGTCGTGTCCCGTAGATTGTTCTTGCTGACCGTATGATTGTGGCATCGTTTGCAGCTGTTGAAGAGAGGGAAGCGCTTCGCGCTGCGCCGGTGGAAAGGGTAGT
The DNA here is from genome assembly GCA_003717275.1 of Protomyces pachydermus. Lineage (NCBI taxonomy): Eukaryota > Fungi > Ascomycota > Taphrinomycetes > Taphrinales > Protomycetaceae > Protomyces > Protomyces pachydermus. The sequence goes on along the minus strand of QXDU01000275.1, from coordinate 291,947 downwards.
TGCATGCGTTGCGTTTCCCCGTCAAATTCTTGCTTTATCATTTGAGGCCGACCCTCGCCCAGGTTGTTGAAGCCTGGAAAGTGCGCATGCGACGGCGAGTATGTCGAATGGTCTTGCTGCGACATGGCTGTAGTGCACTGCGACCGTCGTCAAACCCCGCCCTCGTTTTTTTGCTACTTTGTCGCCACTCGATGTCTCCCAGCTCCGGGTCCTCCTTTGTGCAAGCTTGTTCGGATGATTAGACTGAAGACAGCAAGAGAAGATAGACTAATAGCGGTCGTTGACTTTGTAAGTTATGGTTTTCGGCTTAAAATGTCGCTTGAATCTGGGTCCAGGCGGTGGGTCTGCGGGATCAGATCGAGATTAAGCCGGCGCTTTTGTTCTCCTACTCAGCCGAACAAAGGAGCCGGTGGGTGTAGACAGATTAGTGAGTATTAGTCCAAGTGGTCGTGTGTGCTGGAGTGGTGTCCTGTTGAGCAAAAGGGCGACGGCCTGTGCCTCAGCTTGTGGTGCCGGGTATCCATTCCTTTATCTGGCAAAGGCGGGCATAAAGCATATTCGTTGGTGACAGCTCCAGCACACAGACCTGCCTTTCCACTTTTGCCACAACAGGAGGCGTCTGAGGGTCTGAGCTGGAGCCTGGAGGGCATGTCAAAGGCTCCTCTCTTTCCCTGAGCCACGATCTCCTGCTGTTCCGCTGGAGGTGGGCCGCACGCGCATCAGCTGCGCAGCCCTATCTACCTACAGTCGCACTTTTTTCCGCACTACCGGGCCGGCCTTGGCACCAGCGCGAGAACGAGAAAAGCATCATGATTCAAGGCATGACTTCTCAGAGTCCTGAGCACATGCAGACCGATCGCTCGGTTACGCAATGGAAGATCCTGTTTGCCGCCGGCGATGCTGCCAGAGGCAGGCGAGCTCGTGCCGGCCACTGCTGGTCTTTTGCGCTTTTGGGCAAAAATGCCGCGTATAGCGTGCAAGAAGACGGAGTGCCTCTGACGACCATGGCTACGGGTCAGGACTCATGAGTCGTGAGGCAGATGGCGTCTCAAGTCAAGCAGCTCCAGCAGTCCGGTTTGTGTCGTCGTGCGCGCGCGTTCTGTCGATCTTTGCCGGCGCCTCTCTCCACGATCTGAGGAGGCCGCCTACTGTACCAATCACTATCCCCAGCGGCACGATCATGGCACCGAGAGGCCGCCGCCAGACTGACAACGTTAACGGCCACTAACGGCTTCTGCGCTGGCCTATGCATGTTTACGACTCTGTATCTGCATGGGGTAAACCTTGGAAGACTACTCTAACAACGGAACCCTGCATGTTTTGCTTCAAAGCCTTTGATTGCAGCATCCCTATCTAGGCTGTCAAAGTGTTTCATCTGCTGTGTGTCAATTGGCAAATCCATTCATTTAGTTCCCGTATGAATTCGTCCTTCCATGTTCCAAGATCCAGGATTGACGCTGCCCAATCTGTTAGGCCAACTCACGATAGCCACGACGATTGGATGTAGTAACGACAAGTGTCTGTCAAGGTTGAGCCAGCGAGCTAAGATGATTGCAGTGAACTCTTCATTGAGTGACCGGCACCGGACCCACATGAAGTCGAACAGCCTGACTGTCCACCTTCGGTATCAAGTTGCATAGGGTCAATTTGTTTCGAAACATAAGTTTGGCCCTTGAGTTAGCCCTTTCAGAAACCCTTGGAAGGGTTTCTTCACTCCAGGGAGATCCATGCAAATCATGACATCCTCCCGCAATAGATATGAAGCTTAAAAATTATGAACGTTCAATGACGTCGTCTGCCAACGGACAAGCCGCAGTATCCCCACGAGGGGCAGTCTCTTCCATCCTCTTGCTGCACCAGCTATGCTACAAGTTACAATATCTATGTGCTACGGCTGACCCGTGATATGTGATCCATCGAGCTGTGACTTCATTCAACACGCTATGGCGGGTCTGCGACCCTGGACACCACCTTCTTACCTCTATTTCTGTTCTGCTTGGGGAGCCGAGGCCTTGACTCACTGGGGCAAAGCCTTGTGGCATACTGTGAATGGATGTCATCTGCGAGTCTTTCAGCCAAATACTCGTGATACTCTGCTGCGAAAGCTCGACTGACATGCTCGGCGACGGCGAATGTAGCGGTTTCAAAAACAACCGAGTACTCTGCAAAAGCACCATTCTCCGAATCAATCAACTCAATACGTAGCTTGACAAAGCTAGCAAATCGCTCGCCGACCTTGAATCGCTGGAATTTTTTGCCAATGGATGTCGTTCAGCCAGCGACATCAGTGTCGTCCACCAAGCCTCGCAATGGAAGACTGCAGAATCATGCATCATCCAAGCCTTGGGGTCGCTCGCAATATACACTCAGTCTTTATGACAACGTCGTTTGCTGCGGGCGTTGACCTGTCGATGGAGATGATAGGCAGATTCTGGTCCTGCATTGCATGTGATGCTCACGGACTTCATGGCTGCCAGGCGGCTTGTACGAGCCTCGTTGAAGGCTTGAAGATTTGTTGCACAACGTCTTTAGACGCTTACGTCAAACGCAATCGCCAAAAATCGTCAGACTTCTGCTGCGGGAACAATATGCTTGTTCGTTTTCGCGGGTGCGGGCTAATCTCAACACCGAGTACTCGGTATTAAATGACTAGATAATAAATCGACAACATCGACGACATGCATGGGTCGAGGTGGGCGTTGGGCTGTCTCGACATAGTTGCTGGAGATGGCCCCAATAAACGGTCCGAGCGAGCTAGAGCAGACGCCCAGCACGGGATAGCGCCAAAGCGAAGCGGAGACATGCTGCAATTGCTTGTAGTGTAATAAATCAGTCTCTTGCCGATTTGTTCTCGTGAAAGTAGGTTTTGATATCTTCTCGCCAGCGATTGAGAGCTCAGAGCCGAGAATAGCAGAGACTACTCCTTAAGAAAAAGCACGGATGCATTGCTGCACAAATCAAGCGTGTCTTGAGTACATATGCTCCTTCTGGACACTCGTGTGGACATGAAACAGCGCTATTGATGAGCAATACAGCGCTGTGTCTCATGCTAGATTCTGGGCACTAAAGACCGGAGCTCGATCATCACAGCTAAGCTCTGAAAAACGATGCGACTGGAAAAGGGCAGCTTCTGGCTCGATGACACCTATTAGTTTCGAGTAGCAACGAATCTTCCAATGGTATGTAAGCTCTGTACGTATCGCCGCATCCCTTCAAGCGACCTGACAGTTCCCACGGCCAGCTGCAGAGTCTCTGTACGCATACAAGCTTGAGGAAGCAGCAGGAGGAAACTTCAGAAACAGGGTTAGGCTGTCAGGTTGCTTGTCCACCGTCATGGCGACGACGACGTGCGATACACTCCTAGCACTTTCAAGAGCAGCTGCAGCAAAGAATTCCCATCTCTTCAAGTCTGAACCTCCTGTGAGATCACGTATCCGGCCGTCATGCCCCTTCTGACTCCCGCAGATAAAGAGTGAGCTATTATACTTGTCTTTAACCGAGCTAACAATTAGCACCATCAAGCACTGTATACCGAGCGCGTCAAATAAGATCATCACAGCGGCTATCGCCAAACTCTACATCTGCCTCCCCGACAGTCAAAGATGGATTGACACCGAACTGATAGGTGCTGCGGTCTTGGCATACGATCAAGTTGGGAAATGCTTCTTCTTCAAGCTTGTCGATGTCGTCGGCAAGCAGGGCATCTTGTGGGATCAAGAGCTCTACGAAGGCTTCCAATACAATCAAGATCGCACCTTCTTCCACTCTTTCGAGATACCCGAGTGCATGGCCGCCTTTAGCTTTGCAGACGAACGCGAAGCATCCAACTTCCACAGCAAAGTGGAGAGCAGACACAAAAAGGTACCGTCTGGGAAAAGCGGCCTCGGCAAGATGGGATCAAAGATGATGGGCCTCTTTGGCAAGAGCGAAAAGCCTGATGCACAACCCAGCTACAGCCCACAGCCGATGCAACAGTCCATAACGCCGGAGACACCGCGCAAGAGCACATTTGATCCGAATGATCCAGAGATGGCCGGCGTGATGGCACAATTAGCAGAGCTAGGCATATCAGAGGATCAAATCGCCGGGAACGAAGAATTTATCAAGTCCTTCATTACACAACAAGCTGCAAAGCAGCAGCAGACAGTGCCACCATCACGGCAGCAACAACCTACACGCGTACCCGTATCAATGGCACCGCCAATCAGTAGTGCGACTGCATCACCGCGCGCACCAGCGCCGCCACCGCCTCCAGGACCGCCAGCTGCGCCAGTTCAAGAGCCTGCTACCCCTGCAATCAGAAGATTGCCGCCGCCTGCTTCTGCCACACCTTCGAGTCGCCCGCCCATCGTGCTGCAACAAAGTTCAACACCGACTCAATCGCCCAGCGACTCGGCTCCAGCCTCACCTGCTAATCGCAAAACGGGTGGACCACCACCACCGCCGCCGTCGAGAAGAAGACCACAGACAGATGGGCCAACGGTTCCAGGCAAGGTCCCTTTAACTGATACAACACCGAGCGGAGCTGTCTTCAACGTTCCTCCACCCTTTGAGGGAAAGCGGGTAACTGCACCGCCCATGAGCCGAGCAGTGCCCGTGCCACCGTCTTCAGCAGGACCACCGGTACCCTCACGAGGTGCTTCGGGCCCACCGGTGCCGTCACGGCAAGGACCGCCTTTGCCGCCAGCAGCTGCTCGACCTGTACCAGGACGTCCGACACCACCTCCAACAGGTGGACCTCCACCACCGCCTCCCTTGTTACCGCCTACAGCATCTTCAGGAAGCGGTCCACCACCACCTCCAGGGCCTCCTCCACCACCAACCATGCCAGGCGGTCCGCCTGCCCCGGCGCCTCCTGCGTTGGCTGCATCGTTACCAGCTGGTGCGCCTGGTGGTAGAGATGACTTGCTTGCATCCATTCGTGGCGCTGGTGGATTGAAGAAATTGAAGAAGGCCGAGACGGTTGATAAATCTGCACCTGCAGTACCTGGTGCTGCTCGAGCAGCGGGCGCTGGCGCTGCTGTGGGCGCTGCTGCTGGTGCCGCAGCACCGTTGGATATGGCGTCACAACTTGCTGTAGCGTTGGGACAACGAAACAAGAAAGTGGCCGTGAATAGTGAGGGCGAGGAGAGTGACGAGGATTGGTAGGGTAGGCTGGCATATTCTCTCATATACCATTCAGAGACACGACTCAATCTACGGCTGCGCATCAAAGAAGAGAAGGATCCAGGAAGAATATACGATTGAGATGATTTTTTTAAGTCAGTAAGTGATGTTTAGTCTTGCTCGTCAAACTTCTCGACAAGGTCGGGAATGTCATCATCGTCGCTGACCGCCTTCCTAGCACTCTCATCAGTGGAACCAGCGGCACCAGCAGCACCAGCAGCCTGTTGAGCGGCACTCATTTGCTGGTATGACTCGGCCAACTTCCGGAGGGAAGCAAGAGAGTCGGGACCAAGCTGGTTGAGGACACCAGGAACAAGTTCAGTCAAGTCCTTGTCCTCACCACGGCCGTACACAGCGAAGGTGTTGGAAGGCACAGCGGCGTGCACTAGGAGAGATTAGTGGATGCTCACGAGTGTTGTAAGTTATCGGCATACCTGTAGGACGTCCAAAGTGAAGAACAGTGCCATCCTCCTTGAACATGTTGACCTCCTCAATGCCAGCAATGGGCTGGACGTTCAGCTTCTTGAGGGTAGCCTGGAGTTTCTTGTCATCGACACCGGAACCCTTTGCTTTCTTCTGGATCTTGCGTCTGGGAGTTCCCTTTCCGCCGATACGGACGGATTGTTGCAGCTTGGCGAGTCTCGCGGGATCTGTATCATTAGCTCCTGGGCTCTGGCGAGTGGAGAGAGAGGTATGCAGCAACGCTCGAGAGATGTTCCGTATATTGCTCCTGACGGGGCAAACATCACAGCCTTGAAGTTGAAAGGAGCTGCACACAATATCCCTGCGATGTCCATACCCATGATGTCTGACTTGAGGGCGTTTACGGGCTCTCAAGGATACTTTCTACGTCGTTTGCCTGCCCCCGACGTCGTCAAAATTCTGATCGTTGCAGTCGGCCAGTTGATGCACCCGGGTGTCCGCATGTAGGGCCACTTGGACTGCATTTGCTCATGTGAGCTGGATCTACCTCTCGCTTCAGGCAGAAGTAGTCGTCGCTAAGCAGCCAGTTCTGCGCTCTTATACTCATAAGCTGCAACTATTTCTCAAATGAGTAGAATCGCAAAAGCTACGCTTGGCTTCGTGTCGCTGTGCACCGTGGCAACCATCTACTTTGTCCACTACTCTCAGCAGGCAGACAAGGACCTCATGCACATGGGCGTCGTGAGAGATGAGGAAAGACAAAAGCAGCGTAAAGAACGGTCGCTAGAACTAGAAAGACAGCAAGCACTTGAGGCTTCTTTGAAACAGAGTCAATCAGTTCGGCAGACTTGATCGGCACGATAGTCAACTAAGCCCCTGCTCCATTCTAGCAAGGTCTTTGTCACAGCACAAGGTATGCTAGTGAAAACCTCACCAGGCGCAATATCCCTGCGCGAGCGAATGCACTGTGTTTATGAGCTTATTGCGTCAAGCTGTAGCGAGGCACCAAGACAATAGTCCTCAAACTAGGCTCCTTGAGTGCGTCGGCTCGGGAAATGGAATCAGACCATCTCCTCACTATGTGCACACCGAGGCTCTAAATGAGCATTGACAGCTCTTCCTTGTTTCAGGTCTCGATGACAGTGAGTGAGCTGCACGTCGGGATCATTGAATTCACAAACAGCGTTCGCGACCGATTCATCAAGAGCAGATGCTTGCTATACATATTATATAGGATCATGCTAGCAAATCTGTAAGAGATACTTCGACCCGAGCTTTCATGCTTCTTGTCAAGTCGGGAGATACGAAATCTGGTCAGTCTACACGACCAACGGGGTGCACCTTGGCCGGACCATGAGCCTTTCAAAACCAAGAACACCTTGTGCCCCTATGCGAGAGACAGCCTCGTCAGCGTGATGTTATAGAAAGGGTCAGTCTGTTCAGCGCGTACAAATGCACGACCGCGGAAAAAAGTTTGTCGCACGGTGATGGTACTTCTACATCTGTCGAACTTGACATCCACATGATGCTGTGCTTGTACCTTATCTGTCAATACTAGCTTCTACCTCTTGCCATGGGAGCTCTCAAGAATTATGGACTGCCAGGAGCCACCATTATCGTCGTCATGATTGGCAGTGTATACGGCGCCAATCTCAAGACCAATACTGCGGTAAAATGAAGCCTCATGCTACCTAATCACCACGCTGACTGTCATACAGCTCGAAGATATCAAGCAAAAGATCCAAGTTCCCGAGACAAGACTTGAACAGCTTTACAAATATAAAGAGCAGCTTGTTGCACAACGTGTTTTACAAGAGCGAAAATTGGCTGCGTTTCGCAGGAAAGCTGCTGAGAAGGCGCTGGACGCTGCCTTTGACAGTAAATGACATGGACCAGGTACGACAGCAGATGATTCAGTACATACTTGGCCCCTGCTCAATTAAGCTTATGACCTGAAGAGGCTAGATCGCTGGACCAGGTATTGCAATCTCTGCCGTGTGATCCGGCACGATTCTAGGTCGTTCAGCAGAGTAGCTCGCGGCTGCATACGCATCGATGATCAGTCAGATTGAACTCAAGACGTTTGATAATCACAATTGTTGAGCTGTTTGCCAACATGCCTCCATGGGATGGATCATGGCTTGTTGAAACCTTTCTGGTCACAGCTTTGTCTATTTCCAGTACATGAGCTCTTTGAGGGCCACGCGTACCTCGATACTTTCTCCATCTACCCAAGCATCCGACTCGAGCCACAAATCGTAATGCAGCTTCAATTGGTCTTTGCACTTGCTTTGGCATCAGTGTCTGCAGTTGACTTCCACGGTGTCGATATCTCAGCTATATGGTAGTGTTCTCTGCCTCGCATCAGCATGTCAAGCTAACAAGCAGTGCCGATGGCATCAATGCCAGTATCGACCAAGGCCAGAAGCTTGTTCCAACGTTGGACGAACTTGCCGCAGCTGGCAAGGGCACCCCGAATGAGAAGGAGACGACGGAGATTGCCGACCTCGCACATACTTCACTCGACCTGTACAACAAGTACAAGGACCGTTCAATTGCCACGGGTGTCACACAGGATGAGAAGGATGCCGCACAGGCCACCTTTTCGCGATTTGGTAAAGCGAGGAGTGACATGGAGGACATGCGACAAAAGACATACTTGGATCCGAAGGTCAAAGCTGTTTTGGAAAAGTACAACAAGCAGCGAGCAGATCTGCTGAGTCAACGAACGCCGTTGTTATTCAAATGCGCGACGAGCATGCCGGCGCTGAAAGCTGGCTACGACAAAGTCCTGAATGTCCCAGCAGCCGCCGCATGATTATTTGCCAAATACGATTGAGCTCGTATAAGTATAACTGATAGTAGCAGTCATTACGATGGGCTGGCCTGTCGTGTCATCATGGAAGACACATGGTATAAAGTGCACTGACAGCGAGGATGCTCTTCTCCAAGAATCCGACACGATTTTGAATTCCATGATGCCGCCCATCTGAAATCAGCATGTCTCCGCCGGGTGATCTACAGGAGGAGCTCTCCGCGGGTAAGTTGAGCCTCATAAAGGAGAGTCCGCATTGCCGGTGCACGAAAGAGAAAAGAGTGATCTGCTCGGTTCATTGTCTGCGTTGGGTGACACCGAAGGCGACTTTGTGCGGCGCCACGGGCAGGACTCAGGGGAAGCGCGATCTGACTCATCGGTGCTCCATTGCTTCCACTCTATGTAACTGCCATCATGCCATGGCCACACTGTCTACAAGCAGGGATTCTCAATGTCGCATACTTGAGAGCAATGTCAAATTGGCTTCTTCAACTAACCCTTTGCGATGAATCTCGTTGATGTGCTGACTTTGTCACCGATCGGAGCCGTTTGCATGAAGAGGCTGAGAGCGCATTGACTTCGATCTTGTGAGGTTTTGAAGTATCAGTCTCCAGTTGACATCTGCTGCTGGAGAGTTGAAACCTTGTTTGGCGCTAACTAGCCGTAATTAGCGTGCTCGTACAAAAGAATTTTAGCCATGCCAATGATGACATGGTCTGTTGTCCAACATTCTCGCGAGCTAGCTTGCCTGTCCAGATTCTTGTTGCGTAAGCTAGCACTAGCTGCGACTGTTGGTGACTACCGTGGAGGCCTGCGGGAGCTGAGTCAAGACTCAAGGGTCAAGATTAGGAGCTCGATCTTTTTTCGACTGTCACCTTGCCCAGGTTCGTCTAGATTTCATTCGTGCTACGAGTCATCAGCCGGTGTCTCAATTCAGGGAATGTACGGCGTGAGCTTAGACCCGCTGGCTCTATTGCTAACCAGGACTTAGTGTTTCAGAGACAATTCCATGGGGAGACAAGAGCATGCTCGCAAATCTGTCCCATGTATGTAGGGAGTTACAAGTATGGTGTGCGGACGCACCGTGCAAGCGTGTCTGTTCGCCGATCGAAACTTGTCTTGGGCGCGAAATCGTGTGGTGATCTGTTCGCTTAAATCCTGGCCGCCATTCGTCTCCAAGTCGTAGCCCGCAGATGAATATACGATGTCCGTCGCAGTACAGGAGCTGGCTTCCCAGTAGACTGTCTTCACTTGACTCGTTTCAAGTGAAGAGCAAACACTATAAGTCTATAACAGGTCGTTGGGAGTAAGGTGCAAGTTGCCTGTATGAGCTTGATCCTTCCGTTGCGGGGGAGCTGCAGGCCTCTGGGAGAAATGGTGGGACGCAGTTGATCCAAGCGAGACGCACGCACGGACCAGGGCATGGATGGTCAAGGAGGCTACCGAGCCTAGCCGTCAACCAGAAGCTTTGTCTCAATCAATCTCGCACACACAAAGTCCATGGCATATCGCCGTTTATGCGCGCTCGCACGTCCCTGATTGCATTTACTTGAGGCGTGATCTCTTAGCGCTCTCTTTAATAGCCCCGGCCGCTGCTCCTACCCGTCTGCAAGTACATCCACTCTTTCCTATCTCGCCCCCCTGGGATCGCATATCTAAAGGCCCTCGACCGCTCTTTCTTCTATGACCACCATTGTCCAGCGCCTGCCCATCATGGAGCCACAGTACCCGGCCTGCAAGTCTTTCCCAGTTACAACCACGGCGCAGATGCCTCTGAGTCCAGCTTCGTCGCACCGGTCATTGTCGCGCGACTGCGGCGACAGTGCTAGTCATGTCTGTCATTGCGACATCTCAAAGCCTCGCTTGCCATCCATCTCAGTCTTGCTCGCAAGCGCTCCATTGCATATGTCTTTCGACCCAGTAAACAAGACGTATGCTACTCATGCAGCGCAACAGGCAACACCACAGCCTTCACCGGATCTCTATGGCAGCATGCAGCAACTGCAACGACCGAACTTGCCACGCTTGGGCAGTGCGCCATTGCCTAGCTCATCATACACATCGCATGTGCCAGAGAGCAGCGCGACGCCAAGTCCTCAACACGCTTCGGCCACGCTCGCCTTTCCACCCATCTCATCTTTGACGCATGGCTCTGCCCCTGTCCGGCCAACTTTGCCAAGTCTTCGCTCTCTATCAAATAACGGCGTCTCACTCTCTGCTCTCCTCTCACCGCCGCTACCAAAGCTGGACAGTACAAACTTACAAGCACTCCCTTTTGCACGGCCACAATTGCCATCCGCAATACCAAGCTTCCGTTCGGCCCCCAATAGTCCCGACTCATTGAGCGCACGGTCCCCCACGGCATCGGAATCTGGTGCTGCGAGTCCACCCGCAGCACAGGGGGCAGGACCAGCGGATCGTTATACCTGTCCTGAATGTCAAAAGACCTTTTCTCGGCCGAGTTCATTACGCATTCACAAGCACAGCCATACAGGCGAGCGGCCGTATGTGTGTAATGTCAAGGGATGTGAGCGTGCTTTTTCAGTACGCAGCAACTTGCGCAGGCATATGAAGATTCACTAGGCTTCTATGCCAGTGGTTTTTTCGATGTTGATGAATCTCTTGAATGACCTTTTTATTTTCTCCTACTACGTACTTCACGTTAGTGATTAGGCCCAATCTGTAGCGGTAGCACATTGTTTCCAAGTATACTTTTGCGACCTGAGTGCCTGTGACTGTGAGATCGAGTGCGGCACAGCCGGCAGTGCCGGGCGAGTGAGGTCCAGGTCCGTCTTTCCACTGACAGTTTTCGCTTAAATGTTCGGGAGATCCCATCTGAACGATGGGGACGTGGGACGGCGGGCGAGACTCTGTTTTGTCCGGTTTTGATCGCCCGGGTGCTGGACAAGATTGCATCTGCGGGCTACTAGTCTGCAGGGCGGGTTCGGCAACAGCCTCATTCAGGATGGGAATTTATGAATCATGAGACAGTGTAGTAGAGAATGGACTCACCTACGCACTGACACTAGTCCTATGCAGGTCGTAGGCGACGCCGTGACCATGGAGCTACCGGTGCATCGCAGTCGAACATCTTCTCGGAACTTGGACTTCATTATAACTTGTGGCAAGTAGCGCACAGGCCGCATATAGGGTCTGTCCTTTGAGCCTGACGAAGTCGCATGACCGCATCTTGGGATGAATAGATGCCGATGGTTGAACGAACATTTAACGAACATTGAACAAACTGGTAATACCACAGACAGATGTGCTCGAGAACAACATGTCGATACAATTCTGTGACTCAACACCATCAGTTGAATGCAACGTTCAGGTTAGATAGTCTGATCAGAAATTGACAGACTTGCCATAATCGCTCAGGCAACTCAGCATGGGTGCCATCCGATAACCTTGACAGGATGTGGGATGCGACCATCCTTGAGAGCGGGTATAGGCTGATGCCCGTGCTCAAGACGCAGAAGCCCGACCTCAGAATCCAAAGATTGTATCCACCAGACCCCTCAACATCCTCGATCCCCATCCCCGTTGCGCAACGGCCTGTTCGTCCTGCTTCACCTGTGTCACTGGCGTCCCTGCAACCTTCTGCTCGTCCTTACGCTCCGGCGTCGCTGGTTCTGCAGCAGCCTGTAACCAACCAGGCATCCAACCAGCTTGACCGGCCAAAGGTGAATTGGACTTGTAAATCCCATCCGTATGCAAGACTTCGATCCGTCGACCACCACCGGGTGTCTGCATCCCATCTTGCGGTGACATGGGTGCTTGTTGCCGGTTGGTCGCTCCAGTATTGAATGGATTGTCAGAAGCTTTATGACGAGGCGCCGTGGGTGTTGAGTAGCCGTGATTTGGCTGATAGGCCATCTGCGGACCTCTTGACTGTGCAGCTGGCGCAGACGGCGGTGGTGGTGTCATTGGGTCAATTTCCATAGCATCGTCAGACTGACCGCGTGGACTGGCGAGTGCTGGTGCGGTATCGCGACTCACGGGTGCGTCTTCTTGTGCATACACACAACCCACCATATACTGGCCAAGCACGAGCGATCCATTCGCTTGAACTGCGCGTTGAGCACTAGCAGGAGATTGGTATGTCAGTTTACACCAATTGCTACCCGTTGAGTGAGATTCTTGTGCTGCACTACTTGCATGTTGTGCAATTTCGCCAAAGCGTGAAAAGTGGGAGAGCACCTGCGACTGGACATGACTGGGAAAACCAAAGATTACAACGGCAGTGGGCAAGTCGGATAAGGTACTTTGCTGTGGCGTTGACTGGGTGAAATATTGTGATTTGGAGGTCCGCAAGTCAGCTGCGTGCGTTGCTTGTAAGCCTGACGTCCGTTGCTGCTGCGGAGGTGGTGGACTCTTCATAACACTGGCTGGTCGAGAGAAGGGCGAACCACCGCTAAAGTCATAGATGGACTCCGTTGGCGGCGCATCTTCTACGGCAAAATCACCAGACTTTGTGCGTGATTGCTTCGGAGTGCCGAAGCCTGGGCCGCCAAATTTAGAGACTGTCGAGCTACGTCTTAGAAAGGGCGGCGAGTGCTTCGGTTGTGTATGGCCTCCGGGTGTGTGAGCTTGACGGAGATGAGACGGGACGTATTGAGGCGATGCAATGCTGCTCAAGTTGTACATGGATTGAGACGACTGCATAGCTGAACCTTATGGTCTCTTGCTGCGGAAACGGAGCCAAGAAAGAGTCTACTGTTGTTCGAGACTTGCAGATGGCTCAAGATCTCTGGGATACTTGCTCAATGGACGGTTGACTCGGTCTGTTGTCGCCTTCGCGCTTCCCTCGTCGTGTTTTTTGGCGTCAATATCCAGGGTTAGGGTCGATCAGCGAGATGGGATCTCATGCGAGTCTGGAGTCTGCTGGACTCGGCCCAAGATGTGCCAGCTATTGTCTGTGTTGCGGATGTGCATGCAGGAAGCAGTTACATCACGCATCATCAAGGACCGAATACTATAAAGACTCCTGGCCTTGCAGTTTGTTTTCGAACAAAGACTGCCGAAGGCTGGATAAGAAGAATGCGACCAGACCTCATTTGTACGCACACCGACCCAGCTTGCCAGCCAAGAGCCTAATTCATCTTCATCGGCCGTTGAATAGACAGATTTAGAGAAGTTATGCCCACATGGAACGGAGATCGCTTGGCTTGGCAGATGCTTTTCCCATCCATTGCTGACGAATATAACTCGCCCCTGAGCATGACCTTCTCCACTGTCTTGAAGTCCTCAGACTCGCCGAGGCAGAAACTAGCAATAGCATGCCATACGATGATCACGCAAATATTTGCAGGCTGCGTGTCAGATGAGTTGGCTTCCTGCACCCAAACATCGTCAAATACTGCCCAGTTTGAGTGGCAATCTCGCGCAATCCAGGCAATAATGTGACAGATTCAGACGCATGGTCGTTGCGCGAGAGCACTGAGAGGTATTCAGATCACCAAGCGATGCACGTCCATGCAACGTTGAGTCGCATACACTTGGCACAAAACTTGACTTCCAAGCTTGAGAGGCTGGGAGCTTGCGGCCTTTGACAGGTCAAACGCCTGCTTCCAGGCACGAACCTTGCTCGCTCACCGACTTCGGTAGCCGCCATCCGAGTCCGCAAACATGCCGGTGTCTAATGTCTCCTGTGTGGAATGAGAACATCCTCGTGCCAGTAGAGTAGCATGTGCACAAGGCTCAAGGAACTCTGTGATGCAGATCTTGCCAGCTAAGCGTTGACGTGATCACGACGCGAGATGCGTAGTATGCAGACACCATAGGCCAGAGCATATAGATGGCATGCTCTCTAAAAGTAGTAGCACTGCAGTAGCGTCTGGTCAGCAAAGGCCGAGCTTTAGCCCGCCCGTAGGCCGTGCCCGTGCTCAAATACATCCGGCCACAAGTCCGACATTATTCTGTGCAGGTGAAAGTGGGCGGCGGGCGGAGGATTTCCACTGCCAAAAGTGCGAGGAAGCACAAGCGACTGCACAAAAAAGCAACCCTTACAGCAACACGCTTGCAGCCCATACAGGAGCCCGCAACCAGACGCCGTGCCTTTCCTGAATACCCTGCAGCAAATCTAGCTGGGCACTTTCGCATACACAGCGACGTTTTGGGAACACTCCCGCCCGGCGCATCTCGAAAAGCGGCGATCGACAAGGTTCCAAAGAGACACCTCGTTGCGCCTGGCTTTCAACACAGCGCCGAGAAGTTGGCTGGTACGACAGTAGAAACGATGGATCTTGATCTATCTGCTCTGCAAGAGAACAAGAGCAGGCGATCGCAATTTTTAGCGGCAACGGCGCTGCCGCTATGCGAAGAAGATGGCAGCAGTTCGAACGACCCGATCGCTGCTCAAGTATGGAAGATGTACACAAAACAGCGCAAAGATCTGCCGAACGGCGCGCGTATGGAGAATCTTACCTGGCGCATGGTACGTTGCCTTGAGTCTCATTTCGAAATTTGACGCTAACAGCAGATGGCGATGAACTTGAGGAAGAAGGAAGCGGCTGCGGCTGCTACGAAGAACGATGAGAGTGACAAATCAAGTACAGGGAAGGCGATATCAACAGCGAGCGATGGGATGGCAATTCATGGCAGGGAGGTGGACATGATCTTACCACCGTCGTCTATGCCGGTCTTCCCACAGGGTGGCTTTGGTTCTGTTCGCCGTCATGTTCGCAAGACAAGTCTCGATACAAAGTCTGGCACAAAGCGGCCGGCCGACTTTTCGCCTTATGTTGGCGCGATGGACAACACCGAGATGTTCCTGGAGGACGACGCTCCCAACGAGTTCTTGCTGGATGATACGCTTTCCGTCAACCCGCCGTCTTTCCCATTGCAAACGTCGCACCCTAATTTGATGGGACTGGATCCGCTTGCGATGGAAGGTCCTGAGGGGTTCTCGCCAAGCTTCGACTTTAATGCCGTGCATGGCATGAGCTATTCGCAGAACCAGTCTCAGGCGTCATCTATCGGCTCACAGCCTCTGCATACTCCATACGCATCTGTGACTGGCTCTCTCAGCATTACGCCACATCACTCCTCGATGGATCAAGCCGCTGGTCTTTACTTTCCAAGACAGAGTGAATTCCCGGATCGTCGAGGCGCTTCGCAGTCCGCAATGCTCTTGCCCAACTTCCCAACAGGAGACAGGACACCATCTCTTTTGCAGCAAAATCTGATGGCCTCTCGACAAGGAGGGTCAAGCGAAATGGCATACGGCAGTTTGTCTGGTTCGCATACGCCATACTACGAAATGGACCAGCAAGAGTTGTTCACGCCGACGTCTGGTTCATTTCAGCAAAACAGCTTCTTCTCGAATAGCTCATTTTCGCCTCATCCTGGCTTCCAAGCTGTACCACAGCACATTAACCCAGCGCATATGAGTGCCAATGCAACACCATCTAGCAGCTTTCCAGACACGCATCGGCCCATGTTCTCGTTTGCAGAAGAGCTCGAAGACCACATGGGTGAAGTGATGGACTTTTCATCAGGAGACGTGCAAGCAACACAAATGAAGCAGCAGTTGCAGCAAGACTCGATGCGTCAGGGAGGATCCTTCACTGCATCGCCGTCTACACTTCCTGCCTTGGCACCCGCACCGTCCACCTCAGCGAGTTCAGCCAGCGGCAAATCAATGGCAGTCAACAGCCGAAAGAACAGTGTGGGCAAGTACCACTCGCGACAAAACTCAGTTACGGATCGCAGACGCAACTCCTTGCCTCGCAATAATAGTGTACCCAATAGCTTGGGTCAGTTGCAGATGAGCCAAATCAGGCCCACACGGCAGTACTCTGGGTCGACCTCGCGACCACCTTCGCCAAAGCCAGATACCTCGCGGCCGGCGTCAAGAGCGACGTCACCAGGTGGGACAACGGCAATGCAAAGTAAAAATACCCCGATTGGAGCGGATGGCAAGTCCCCGAGCTGTACAAACTGTCATACACAGACGACGCCTCTTTGGCGGCGTAATCCAGATGGACAGCCACTATGCAATGCGTGCGGATTATTCTTGAAGTTGCACGGAGTTGTAAGACCTTTATCGCTCAAAACAGATGTCATCAAGAAGCGTAACCGTGGTGGTACAGGTGTCTCTGGAACAAACAACACGACGCCTGCGCAACAGCAAGGCCAAGCTTCCGTGGCGCAGCAATCACAGGCGCGCGTGTCTGGACGAGGACGTGGTTCAACGACCAATTTGCAAGCACTCGCTACACAGCTTGATCAAGCACCTGCCTCGTCGCCAGGTGGCGCTACTGAATCGTCTGGCACCACAACACCACCTGCGGTCAGTAGTCAGGTGACTTCACCTGTGATTGGATCTTTCTCAAATGCAAGTATGGGCGGTAGAATGGCGCAGATTCCAAAGAAGGCAAGAGGGAATGGCGCACTTGTTCAAGGTCCTGCTTCGTTTGACAGTCGTGCGCATGCGCAACAGCACGGACTACAGCAGCAAAGTGCTAAATCGACGTCCGAGCAGCATGCGCTTCTCCAGTCCGGTAAGCCTGCCAACTTTACAGGTACAGCGAGTATGAACATTAGCTACAATGATGGGCAAGACTGGAACTGGCTGGAATGAGAGGCGTGAACATTGATATAAAGAGTACACATGTCTATGGCTGTCGAGCAGAAGAGCTGTTCTGATCTCTGTGCAAGTCTTCCCGTTCCTATGCATGGCGATGATCAATTCAACGAGCGAAACTTAAGTAAGCCCTATATATCGATGGAGAATCGCAATGCTTCATGCAGCTGTTTGATGGTGAGCGCCAGTCTTTCCTGCTGGTCGCGTTTCCCCGCGCTTCGAAAATGAATTTGAGTCAAAATGCGAATGCCGCAGCAGCTTCAACCTCAAAAGCAAGTGGGTAATAAGCTACTAGCGAGCTACATTGTATAACTGTCCAGCTATTAGAGATACGTATCTGGGCACGGCCGCACTTGCTAGAATTTGGTCGTCCTAGATCGTACGCCGACAGACGATAATCTCACTTGCGACACGTTGGACATTGCGGCACTGATCTCTCCTGCGACGACCTGCAATCAAAGCGGGCGCTAGCGCTGGCGGGCCCTTGAATGAACCCTCATGGGCAGGGCGTCCCTGATCTGTCATTCTGGCCGTCTGCACCTGACTCAAAGCGGGTTGGTCTGGCGACACAGCATGAATCTAACGGTCAGCCGCTTCCACAACACCCGTTTGACGCTGCTACCTATATTCCTCAGACCTATCAGCATCTTCAACAGTATCCTGCCCAAATACAGCAGCTTGAATCTCAACAACATCAGCAATATCGCCCTGTACACCAGCAACGGAGTTTTTCAACGGCAGAGCTGGAGTTGGAGGGATACTCTTACTATGATGGACCAACGCCTCAATTCATACGCAACGATGCGGCACATAATAGACAAGGCTCTTTTACTTTTACGAGTGCGGGTGCAACACACGATCACTCAGGCAGTGGGACTGGCAAGAGACGCCACAATGCCCCGATGCATCTCAAATATCATCCATATCGGAGCAATGCACCAGGAGCAGGACGGATGCGTTCTGTGCCGCCTACACCGACAGAGACGCTGGACAATATGTTCCTTGGTGCTGTCTTTGAGGAGGTTGGAGGCGACTTGGCTTGTGCAACAAACGATACCGTCAACCCTGTTGAGTTGAGCTCGAAACCAGGCAGTGGCACCTCCACAGCGAACCATTCTCGCAGGCCGAGTGCTGTTCCTACTGCACAGGTTGATTTATCTGAGCAAATACGACAATACCAACTGCTTCAGCAGCGTGCGTCCTGTCCCTCACAGCAGCAGCAAACGCTGCACCCGTCACTACAGGCGACACTGGCTGCTGAAGTACCTGCAGCGTTTGACTTCATGATGGACGATGACACAGAGATGATGGATGTACAGCCAGATACATCGAGGCCGACGCAGCCTGCAAGTATGGCTGCTCAACTGATTCGCTCCATGAACGAATTGTCTGAACGGCCGCACTCAGGTCCACCGAAGTCAGAGTATGATATGGATCTACCAGAATCGCCACAACTCGGATTACAGGACTGGTCATTCACCTCACAAGACTGGCACCCCCTCTCAAGGCAAATAACGCACGTCCGGTCACCGAGTGTCATGTCCAGTGTCTCTTCCAGACGCGATATTCAGGAACACTTTCTGAATTACAGTCTGAAGGAGGCAAACGGCATGAATGGCTCACAAGTAGCCAACTCTGTCGCTACAGCAGGATCTGTGCCGAGAGCTCAGCGTCGGCCAAGTGCACAATCTCGACGCAGCACATCCGATGTCTCGGCACTTGTTGGGCAGTACACTGCAGCGGCTGTGGCTAAAGTCGCTGCACTACAAGATGCTGCCGTCTTGGCAAAAGCACGTCAAGACTATGAAGTTGCTAAAGAAGACTTGTTTGCAGCGAATGAAAACTTGTTTGAGTATGGACCATTCGAGGATATTTCGTTACAATACGAGATTTCTGGGAGCAGTAGTAGTGGTGGTGGTGCTGGTACGCAGGGACATCGACAGTCTATTGGTAGCCTCTCTGGCTTGGCAACTTCATCTTCTCCACACGCTGCCATGAAGCCAGGACAAGGTACCGCTACACGTCCACATCGTGGGTCAACGACCTTAAAACTCCTCACAGAAGCAGCGTTGGCAGCGGGTGTGGATAATCCAGCAACAGGCTTACCCACAACACCCGCTGTGCGTCGGGAGGAGGAAACGCTGTATGCAGCACTCTTCCCACCAGTCGGGGAGACTGTTTTGTATGGACCGTATGATGCTGGACCCTCACCGGAAGGAGGCCGGTCAACTTCTGTTATCTCAGGGGTCGGCGTACCGCCGTCTTCAGCAGATTCAAATTTTACCATCACAGCTTCTGCGACAGGCATTGGGACTGCAGCGACGGGTGCTGCTGCTGCTCGACCTGTTATGAATGCGCAAGGGTCTATTCGGATTGAGCGGTTACCGCCCAAGGCCAAGATGCAGGATACACCGGTTCCTCAATTAATTGATGATATGACTGTTGCACAACTCAAAACTGAGCTGAGGAAGCGCGGGTTAATGGCAACTGGGAAGAAGGAAGAGTTGAGAGAGCGACTCGGGGCAGTCTGGTAACGCTCCCTTTCCTTCTCTTTTTGTATACTTTGAACACCAGGATAATGATACGTAATTCACAGGATGAATAAGAGCGGTCAATACTTGTACACACGGACTGAGCTCTGTTTGACATGATTACTAGAAAGTCATTACAATGTGGCGTCGAGCTTCAATGCCAGCTGTTTGCTACTGATGATGATTCAGGCGCTAGACCCTCGAACGCCGACTGCGACGTGCGCCTCCGCCTCTGCAGGTGATGCATCCAATACATGCGTTGAAGACTAGAATAGGTTAGATGGAAAGAACAGAAAAGTCGCGAGAAGGTCACATACCTGCGGCGATACCACGGACGATGGCAGACAGGACTGCGCCGATACCGTGGATGATGGACATGAAAACACCAGCGATGGCATTGACGATTGTGCTAAGACAAGAAGCGACGGCACCCATGATTGTAAGTTGTGGGAAAGTATTGATGGACTATGAAGCTCGATGTTAGGAGCAAGGCGCTTTATAGGCTATGATGTGTGAAGAAGCTTTCCTTTTGCATAGCGTCATAGCGCATTTGCCTTGCTTTTGCTTGTGACTCATGCTGGATGATCACAAGAGAGCTGACATGCCCGTGGCGTAGTGGGACAACGACGACGGCGCAGAGAAGGCCCCGAGATGCGCAACGAAGCTTGGCACCCAAAGTAGCGAAACGCTGTAGATTGTAGTGACAGTCAGGAAATACGAGGAAGAATGCAAGATATTGATGGAGGTTATTGCGGCCTATTGGGCGTTGCAGTTTCGGATGACGTCGCTACGTCTCGTTACGAGCGGAAGCAAATGAAAAGATGAGGAGAGGAAAAGGAAGAATAGCAGGGCACAGTGGAGGCTGGTCAACTGCCGGTCTGCTACGTATACAATGGACGGCCATAGCAAGGAGGCTCCGTTGGTAGAGACTCGCACATGTTCGTCGTTCACACACACTCTGTAGTTCACTTTTTGGATCAAATGCTTTTTAGATCGATGCCTAGCGCATAGAGACTGCTCTACAATGTAATGTCTACTGGTTAGCATTAGTTCGCAAGAGAGATGTTCCAACATACCCATGATGGCGTTAACAATGTCACCCTTGTTCTTCTTGAGCGACTTGACAGCTTGTCCACGACTGCATTGAGTCTGCTCAATGACCAAGTCAATGTCCTTTGCCTCCACACCAGTCTCATCTACATCCTCCTCCTCCTCCTCCTCAGGCGCTTGCGGCTTCTTGCCAGACTCCTCAGAAGCTGATTGACCACCAGCAGCCGAAGCAGCTTGCTGCTCTTGTGCCTGCTGTTGGAGAGCAGCTTGCTGACTCATATCCTCAATCTTTGCCTCACCGAAGACAATGTAGGTGTCGCTGTTGGGCGACTTGTAGACTTCTGGCTTGGCAATGACAAACATGATCTAGCATACGTGTGAGCATTCTGAAATTCGGCATTGACCATAAAATAGTAGCAATAGGAGACTTACGTTCTTGGGACGACGGAGAACGACACGGTTGATGGAAGGAACCTGCTTCAGACCGAGCTTGAGAATGAGCTTCCTTGATTTTTGCTCAGCACGAGACTGAAGGCTGTTGCTGGAAGCATCTTCAGCGAGTTCCTCGTCGTGCTCGGAATCGGAAGAGGCGGCTTCGACCTGTGCTGCAGGTGTCTGCTGGACGGGCTCGTCTTCAGTGATTTCCTCGATCTTGGACATGTTTAGCTGGCTGCTTTAGCTTGTTTCTGTACGTTGGTGGTGCCTTGATGGTTGTGCTTGTGAAAAGTTAGCAGTCGCAGTCACGTGTCGGAGAACACTTCTACTACTACTGCTACTGCTACTACTATAGCTACTGCTACTACTGCTACTACTACTATAGCTACTGCTACTGCTCATGGCGTCAACTACAGTCGCCGAACCACTCGACCTCGTCCGGCTCTCCCTCGATGAACAAGTATGCATGCTCATTGCTCAGGTGTCGCTTCTGTATCTAATGCTGCCAGGTCTATGTCAAGCTTAAGGGAGATCGAGAACTCAGAGGACGTCTTCACGTATGCCAAAGCTGTTGCGATTGCTGACATCCTCTAACCCAAAAGGCTTACGATTCACATTGCAATATCGTCCTAGGTGATGCAGAAGAAACCATCACACTGGTCGACACAGATGAAGAGACACGGCAAGAGACTGTCCGGGTACGCGAAGCCTTTTAAAAATACGAAAGCTACCGAATCATACTAACAAACTGCACTAGACGGTCAAGAAGCACTCTGAGATGATGTTTGTGCGTGGTGATTCGGTGACCATTATCTGCCTTGGGTCTGCGCAGTAGATGTAGCTCATGTAGACAACCTCGACCTTATACTGCTGCTTGATTCTGTTGGTTTTCTGTGGTGGCATCTCGTAGCCTTCACGCGGAAGAAAGTCGCGTTCGTCTCTGCATAAAGACGCGACTGAATATACTACAGTACTGCAGGCAGTCCAGCATATTGGAGAGATCCGAGAGAACATAGCCAGGTAGGCACTGGATACCTGGCCTCATCTATCAAGAGACAAGGAGCATCTGCAATGGCCCGCACAGGGACACCAAACCAGCCTGGACGCGGCAAAGCAACCGCCATCAAAGCAGGCCAGCGATCAGGCCAGAGCACCTTGTTGAGCTTCTTCCCCAGACTCCCCTCCTCTGACTTATGCGTCTCTAGCCCAAGCACACCAACTACATTCGTTCATCGACCCAAACCAGACACAAGAGTCGCTCCACCGAGCAGTGTCGGCGTGCGCTCATCACCAACACCTGCAGAGATCATTGATGTCCCTAGCTTATCCTCTGATCCCATTGTCGCTTCTGGTCAAGCACCCTGTCCTGTGCATACGCGCTTAGACGACGACGTCGAACACAATAAGGAGGACGACCATCTCTCCTCAGACTTGTCAGAACCACCGTCAGATCCTTCAGACATCGACGATCTCTCCTTACCTTTTGCCAAACTGGCCAAAGTGAAAGCTAAACAAAAACTACCAAAGCGAATTCCTATGCTTGGACTGGAATTCAGCAGTGAAGAGGATGAAGCACCCAGAGTGCCCAAGAAGGGCAAGTCTGGTAGAAAGACACGCAACGCGACTGAGCAGATCGATGAACAAGGCAGGAAGCTGGACTTCTCCATTGAGAAACTGTTCAATGAGCGCCAGGAGCGTCTGCATGATATGGCGTTGGTGGATCGTGTTGCTCAGGGAGACATACCAGAAGAAGAGATGGTCGAGGCGTCCAACATCCTGGACCAAACGGCAGATGAGGAGTCTGTAAAGCGACTTGAGAAGCTGATGCAGATTTCCAAAATGCCTGAAGAAGCGAATCGACATGCGCCCTTCTTCCTTCACACTGCACAGAGAGAGACTGAGGAGGCGTTGTTGGAAGATGTACCGCTATGGCTTGATCAACTCCCAGTGTCACTATCGCTACATACACAGGAAGACATGCTACATTGGATCACGAGCAGCGCGTGTGCCATGTACATGCAATACAACAATGAAACTCTACCGGATGAAGTCACCCAGCTTGCACTTGCATTGTTGTATAATGCGACAGATGAACATCTCGTGGCATGTCTATATACTAGCCTTCGTGCCCTCCTTCGTGGCGCGCCACTGAGTGAAGAGGACGTCGTGAAAGCGATTGCCAAGATGGGTGGACGTGGTACTACATCTACGACGACGACTGCGAAGGAGCCACAACCCTTCAGCTGGATCCGTGTCCGACAACTCGCTGCACTCATTCAGCTAGCGACCCAACGCTCCGTCCAATCTGGAACTGTATCGGCACTTCTCCCTTTGCTGATGGATGAGCGGTATGCGCCGTGTCTCATTCGCGAGATGGATGCCTTGCTCGTCACTTACTATGCCGGTGGTCAACAACTCGATCTGCAGCGCTTATGTGAGATATGTCCGCTTGTTCCATTACAAGTGACGATGCTGGATGCGCTACCAACGAGCTCGCAACACGCATGTGAGGAGATTCAGCGTATTGCTTGTGCATTCCTGCAATCAGGGGAGAGTGTACCTACTTCGCCAATGCACGTTGTTGAGGAGCTGGAAAAGGTGTTGACGACGCACAAGCCATTCCATCCATTGAATGCAACGACTGACTACCCGCATCTCTCTGCGTCCCTCGATGTCCTCTCACATGCCTTAATCCATCTCGAGGATCCGTATGAGCCATCCCTTGAAACAGGTTCCATTCCAGCAACGATACAGACGATTGGTGGATTTACACTGCATTGCTCACCGTACATTGCGCAGTTGATTGGAATGTGTGAAGTTTTGCAACGGAAGCATGCACGGATTGTGGATAGCAAAGCGGCGTTGTTGCATCGGACTGAGGCAAAGAGTAAGATTCAGCGGTTGCAAGCGCGGCTTCGGTATCAGGTTGAGGCGCTTGTTGTGTCGAGTGAGGCTGGCTTTGAGCTGCGCGGCTTGTAGCTGGTAGTTATTAGTAGCTACTTCAGTCTTCTTCTGAGACTACTCTTCCGACGTTCCTGCTTGTTTCTCCCTGGACACAGCAGCAGCAGCAGCAAGGGGTAAAAGAGACAACGCGAATCTCAAACACAACACCCAACTGCGGCCTTCACTCTCTCTCTCTCTCTCTCTACACATCCTCACGCTTTCTACCACACCCGCATCAAGGCGCGCCTACCTCCATGCCAGAACGCGACCCAACCAAAACTTACCCATCCGATATCCCAGCCTGGAAGGTACGCCCATTTTGCGCATGCAGCCCTCCACCCCAAAATGCGCAACTCCTGTCAACATGCGAAAAAGTAAAAAACTAACCATCTCAGCTCATTGTCTTTTCAGTCGGTCCACTACTCTTTATAGTAGCTGTTGTCCTTTGGTTCTTTGGAATCCGTCACATGCTCAAGATTCGCAAGCGTGAAGCAGCAGAACAGGCGGAGTGGGAGCAATTCGATAATGATCAGGATGTGGCCGGACCGTATCGTGGGAAGGATGCTGCTTCTGGTAGCAAGTCGGATGTATCGTCTATTATGACGGGGTCTCGTCGTTATCAACCAAAACACGCGAATGACTCGACGAGCGATGTCATGATCTTACCACACTACGAGACAACAGAATCTCCGAGTATGGTTGAAGTACCTTTTGTGAAGGGAGCAACATACATCCAAGCGCCAAGCGAGCATTATGGCGAGTCTATAAAGGATTGGGGATATAGCGATCCAAAGATTACGAAACCATCAAGGACGCAGTCACCCACGAACCGAGACAAATCGTCGCGCCTGGATGTCTAGAAGGCTTCGGGTGCCTTTTCCTTCTCTTTCATGTTGACGCGCTTTCTAAACAAAACAGCTCTAGCTTCTTTTCCTCTCGTTCCCCTAATTCAAGCTTCTCCATTTTGCTTTGCCCATTCAAGCGATCGCGCTAGACCTTCTTGCAGCGATACCGGCGCTTCATAACCCAATCGTTCTCTGGCCTTTGAAATGTCATAGTATCGTTGCGCACAAGCAAACTGCACGCGGAACCGTGTAAAGGTGGGTTCTTTACGGAGTACCCAACAGACCCACTCACTCGCGAGTCCCATGTACGTCGCTAGTGCTTTTGGCAAGACAATATAGCTGCCTGTATGTTTATGCCCCATGTATGCGAAAATCGCGCGTGGCATATCCCAAAAGTAGATGGGAGTGCCGTTTGTAATAAAGAAGGCTTCCCCTTCAACACCATTCGTGGCGATACCCTCAGCGGAACGATAGACGTGCTGTGGATCTTGCGATTTTTGCAGCAATTTCTGCGCTGCAAGGACGTGAGCGTGTGCGGCGTTGCCAATATAGGTGTAATCAAACAAATTGTCATTGTTGCCGAGTTGAAAGCGCGTTTGGCCATTCTTCAAGATTTTGAGCATGCCAGGAATCATCTGCCTGTCGCCTTCGCCAAAGAGTCCTGCAGGTCGAAGAGCGCATGTCTTGAAGGTTGGTCCATTGCTGTCGAGGACGAGTTGCTCGGCAACTGCTTTGGACTCATTATACGCATCCATGGCGATTTCAGGGATCCGCGCATCTTCATTACAATTGACAAGATCACTCCCGTCAAAGACAACACCAGCAGAAGAGGTATACACGAGTCCCTTGACGCCCAGTTCTTTCGCAACATCAATAATCGTACGTGTCCCTTCGACATTGACTTTGAAGTACACTATTCGCCCGAGTCCATGCAACGGCGAGGCCGTATGCACAATGATATCGATCCCTCTGAATGCACTGCGCATATCGTCTGGATTACAGATATCACCCGTGATGTAGCCGACGCCGGGGACTTTTGTATTGGGTTCACGGATATCGAGGACAGTGAGTTTTGAGCCTGGCCATCCTGCGTCGAGGAAGCTGGTGATGATGTGAGAGCCTAGAAAGCCATTGCCTCCTATGATGAGGACGTGCTGTTTGTCTTGCACCATGAAGAAGAGCGATGATGGAGGAGCTCGAGAAGGTGAAGCTCGCGATGAACGAGGTAGAGTGTAATCGCAGTCACAAATATGCTCAACGCGAGAGTGATGCCGAAGATAGGAACAACCAACGATGCTCTGATACAAGTATGGACAGTGCAGACTGTGCAGGAAGAGAGAGCAAGGGAACGAGGAAGAATGTGCCATGCCTGCCATCTGAATTTGTCCTGTCGACGCGCACGCAGAGAGAGGAAGCAATGCACGACATGTACAGCACCACGGCAGCATGACCATCCCCATCACCATCAAGTGGGCAGGCAACAAGCCATTCACTGTCGATGTCGACACCGCAGAATCTGGACATACCCTCAAACTCCAAATCTACAGCCTCACAGGCGTCGACCCAGACAGACAAAAGATCCTCGTGAAAGGTGGCCCACTCAAGGACGATGCAGCGCTCGATACACTCGGCTTCAAAGCAGGCACGAGTCTCATGATGATGGGCAGTGCCGCTGCCCTTCCACAAAAAGTGGCACAGCCCAAGTTTGTGGAAGATATGGATGCCGCTGAACTGGCAAAACAGACACAATCGCCGCCTGGTCTGGAAAATTTGGGGAATACGTGTTATATGAATAGTACGTTGCAGTTGCTCAGGAAAGTACCAGAGCTGCAGGAAGAACTCACTGCCTATGGTGGTGGCAATTTGACAGGATCCCTACGCGACTTGTACAAGAGTATGAGTGGGACCAGTGATCCAATCCATCCAGTCATGTTTCTCTCCTCACTTCGCCAGGCTTTCCCTCAATTTGCAGAGCGGAGTCGATCAGGTATGGGGTATGCGCAGCAGGATGCAGAAGAGTGCTGGTCGCAAATCATGCATACGCTACGACAGAACCTCAAACCAGCAGCAGGCGAGCAAGTACAAAGTGCACTCGACCGGTTCATGGGTGGGAAGTTACAAGTCACTCAAACCTGCGATGAGACGACTGAAGAACCTGCAGTCGACAGCATTGAGGAATTCATCAAGCTCAACTGCCATATCAGCGGCACTACCAATTTCATGCTCGATGGTATCCGAGATGGCTTGACGGACAAAGTGGAGAAGCACTCACAAGTGCTTGGTCGCAATGCCGTCTTTACAAAGAAAGCAGCCGTGTCACGCTTACCAAGATACCTGTCTGTTAATTTTGTGCGCTTCTTCTATAAAGCCGGTGTGCAGAAGAAGGCCAAGATCTTGCGGAAGGTTGGGTTCCCGTTTGACTTGGATGCCACCCCTATTTGTACGGAAGCACTGCAGGCGACCATGGCACCGATTCGTGATCGTGTGCGAGAAGTGCAGAAGCAAGAGGAAGATGACGAGCGTGCGCGAAAGCGTGCCAAGACACAGGAACTCGCGAGTGAAGTAGCTGCAACAGAAGCCGTTGATTTACAAAAAGAGGTGGATGGCCTACTGACAGAAGAGATGAAGCAGGATCCAGGTGCTAACCACTGCGGCTTGTATGAGCTCATTGGTGTGCTGACACATTCTGGCGCGAGTGCAGACAGTGGTCACTACCAAGCATGGATGAAGGGCGACAAGGACGACTGGTATCGTTTCAATGACGACAAAGTCTCTGTGGTCACCAAGGAGAAAATCGAGACCTTCGCAGGTGGCGGTGAAGCAGACTCTATCTACATTGCGCTGTACAAGAGCAAGTTTTAGCTACGTAGAGACGCGTCGAGAGCGTCTTGCATCCATACGGAACTGCAAGGCCTTCCTTATGAACGAAAGCGTACTTTGCGGTCCATGTCGTCGTGCAGTGACTTGTCTGACGGCATGCTGCGGAAGACGTCGTCCACGTCAAGCTTCAGGTCCGTGTTGTTGAGAATATCAAGGCCGACAGGAGATCCCATCAAAGCAGGACGAGCGCCCTAGAGCAAGTCTGTCAGCATCGCATGACGCGCGTCAATGAGGATAAGAGAGTGCATACCTGTTGAACGATATGTAGTTCCATGCCACGCCTCACAGGCTCAGCAAGTCCATACACACGGCGCATGGTCTCTAGCCTGAGTTCTGCCTGCTGCTTCTCCCAATGCATGAGGCGATTTTCGAGTGGGTGTCGGTTATTGTG
This sequence comes from Protomyces pachydermus, assembly GCA_003717275.1. Classification (NCBI taxonomy): domain Eukaryota; kingdom Fungi; phylum Ascomycota; class Taphrinomycetes; order Taphrinales; family Protomycetaceae; genus Protomyces; species Protomyces pachydermus. The sequence continues at coordinate 263,881 of QXDU01000275.1, read as the reverse complement.
TTGCGCGGCGAGGGATGCGTGGCCGTGTCGCAGGGTATCGTGAACGGGTGCTGCTGGAGCGAGAAGATGCTTGTCTACGCCGACTGAGGCTGCATGAGCGTCTGGCGGAGTGATGCGCATCATGGTCTATACTGTGGTGCTAGTCCTGGTGGTCTCTTGCGCGTTGCGTTGTCCATGGAACTGACCAAGAACCGAAGACCAACTACGACCACTTAGACTAGGAAACAATGGGTCAAGCAGGCTCCAAGGCTCAGGAACAAGGCAGCGGCGTCACCTTCCAGACTTCCGGCATCCCCATCCAGTTCTCGCCAAACCTCGTCTCCCACCTCGATGCCCAGTCCGAGAGCGATCTCTCCCGAGCTGCATCCTTAGAGCAACACATCCAAGACCGCGTCAAGCAGGAACTGCAGAAACTACGCAGCAGAGAGCGAGAGGCTCTAGCGGCAGCGACACAAAAAGCAGCAGAGGAAAATATCGGCAAGGAAAAAAAGGGTGGACTCGATAGTAATATGCTCGAGCAGGATATCAATGAGCTCAAGAAGAAGCTACAGAAACGGCCGACGTTGGGTGCAGAGGACAAGGAAGTCTCTGCACAGCGTGAAAAGGTCATCAGCTGTCTCCAATCACATCAAGGACGCAGCTTGGACTGCGATCATGAGGTGACGGCGTTCAAGGAGAGCGTCGCGCAACTACAGCGCAAGTTTGTCGAGCGATACAATTGAGCTACTCATCTAGACAAATCAGTCGTCCAGCTGTACATGTAGAAAGGCCCCGCTAGCCAAGCAACGGCGTAAAGGACCGATCCGCCATGAGCTGCAACCACTCCTTTGACTGATGTGCCCGTGTATCAATCAACTGCCACAATTCCGTCAAATAATCGCTGATATCCTTGATGTAGGCAATCTTGATGGCTTCGTACAATGCCTGATACCGAGATGTGATGAAGGCCCTGTCTGTATAATCCTTGATATCCGGCGCCAGTACTGCCAGGGGAAACATGTCTCGCACACAAACACTTGAAGCGTCCGGAATACACCGTAATAGCTGAAGACCAGCGCTCGCCATCACTGTGAGTGCTTCATCAGTTGTGCCTAGTATAGGTGCCCAATGACGATGAATCAACACGAGCGTCGCTTGTCGCCATACTTCTCCGCAAAGCAGGACGTGCTCTAGCTTGCACTTTGGACCCAGCTTGCCCTCGACCTGCGAGAGCTGCTGGGCCGATATAGTTTGCTCCCATTCTGCGAGTGCTCGACATTGTTGGTGAATCTGTTCTATACTTACATCTGCTTGGCGTGTAAGCTGTAGGACGTCTTGAATAATGAGAAAGAGCGTGTAGTTGATACCGATGATCGAGTCGAGCGCTTGAAGATGAGCTTGACTGTAAGCCTGTTGCAGAGCGGCCAGGTAACGTGGATCATAGCGTGTATCGTTGTGCACACAGACCAGGGTATCCCAGTAGAGCAACATGCTCGTCAAGTAGGTGGCAGGCGGTGGCATCTTGTCAAGCTGCGCATACCGTTCAATGAGCAACTGCTTTGCTGCAAACAGATGATGCAGTCCACTCGAATTCTTGCGCTGTACCTCCCAGGATTCAGAAAGGCCTAGCAGGATGACTGATGCAAAGGTTGCGTCACTCTGCGCATGGTCTTCTTGTCCGAGTGCATCTTGGAGAGCAAGGAATGACTGTTGTTGTAGAGCTAAGCCTTTTGCGAGCATATCATGTAGACTTGGATCCTTTGCAGACATGATGAAGGCACTCATGCACTGGATCACAAAAGTCAGGGGCGGTGAATCTTGCACAAGTTCACGTAGTTCCATCGCAAATGGATTGTCTCTACCATGGAAGATAGAAAAGACATCAGCGACGTGCGCAAAGTAGTAGGAGAGTAGCTGCCCAGGACTGCCGATTGGCCCTGCATCATCAACATGTCTTGCATCGCCTGGCGTGAATGGTCCTGGTCGCTTGATTGCCTTGTAGCTGCACTCAGAATCTGTGCCTCTTTTTGAACAATTGTTACATATCGGCTTGCCTGACTCTTGTCAGCGCATGCTGTGGCCAGCCATTTGGGGGACCTACCTTCATCGCAGCGAACTCTCCTCCGCTTGCACATGCGACAGCCTGAGCGGCTCTTTGGCCCACGCTTCCCGAGTCCTGGTGGCTTCACCGAAATAGTCCCCTCTGTGACCGCGACGTCTCCAGATACAGGCGCCGCGGCCATGTCCCCTCTGCTGGCTTCTATCAGGGTCGCACTTTGATGTCGTACTTGTATCTGGATCTCGGATTCCGACGTGGCAATCTGAATTCGGCTCCACTCAATCCACTGCCAACAACCACCACTCCCAAGATGTCCATCGAGCTCCTGACTGCACCAACGCCTAACGGCCATAAGATCAGTATTCTGCTTGAGGAGCTGGGTCTCGAGTATACTGTGAAGAACATCTCATTCAACAAGAATGAGCAGAAATCCGAAGAATTCCTCGGCAAGTTTCAGTGCAAGAACGGCAGGATCCCGGGCATTGTAGACAAGACGGAGGGTGCCAACAACTACGGCGTCACTGAGTCTGGTGCCATTATGCTCTATTTGACCGACAAGTATGACAAGGAAAACAAGCTCAGCTTTAACTTTGGCACAACGGAGTACTGGGATGTGGTACAGTGGATGTTTTTCATGAATGCTGGTCTCGTATGAGCAAGGTCACCGCACAATGAACAGGCTGACATGTAGGGCCCTATGCAAGGCCAAGCCAACCACTTCTTCCGATACGCTCCGGAAAAGATTGTTCGTTCGTCCTGTACCCAAGGCTCGCTGACAAATAGCAATACGGTATCACGCGCTATCAGAATGAGACGCGTCGCCTGTATGGCGTTCTTGAACAGCGTCTCAAGGAGACTGGCGACTGGCTTGTCGGTGGCAAGTACACAATTGCAGACATTGCAAACTTCTCTTGGGTCAATATGGCCTTTTGGGCTGGCGTTGATGTTGAAGAGTTCCCCAACGTTGTCAAGTGGACAGAACGCATTGAAGCTCGACCTGCAACGAAGAAGGGACTGGATGTACCCACCGAATTCACACTCAAGGAGAAGTACAAGAACGACCCCAAATCGGTCGAGGAACATGCCGCACGCAGCGCAGCCTGGGTGCAGCAGTCCAACAAGGAGCTGGAGAAGTGATCGTCCGTACTATATGCTTATGGCCAAATTCTACTACATAGTTCAATTCTGTACCTTCCAGCCCTGCCGCCTGGCAGTGTGGCAGCTTGGCGCATCAGATACTGTATCAGATTCCCTCGCAATCTTGCAGCAAATCAGGGGCAACGCGATATCGCGGGATGACAAAAGAAATTATACGACGCTGAATCGCGTGGAACATCCAGATATTGCTACACTTAGAAGCCCCAAGAGCACCTGGGTGGTTCAATTCGAAGGATGGCCGAGAAGATCTCCTATAATACATTGGTGATTCTGCTGCATCCGGCCGATAGTTTAAGCACACTGTGGCAAGACTGTTAAACTCAACAATGCATGTCAAAGCCTTCACTGTCCTATCGCTGGCTCTTGCCGTAATGGGGAAAGGAACTTTTCCGAAGACTGACAACTGCTACTACGTCGGCCGCTCATTACCAGTCCTTCAAAAGATGTGCTCAACTCCGCCGACGCAATCCAGTATGGCCTTCCTCCCTGCCGTCCATCGTGTGTTAACGCAAAGCTTGCTACTACGATTGGGCAACGAATTATACAGGCGTGGATCCCACATGGATCGAACGCGGTAAGTACGAAAACAAGATTCTCATTTGTGATAGCGATGAGCTTCCACATTGGGTCAAAGAGACTTGTCGTTGGGTAGACAGTGGCAACCAGTTTCTCTGTGGCAAACTCGGTATCGAGATTCCAACCTATCCTGATGCACTCTGACATCATTAGGAGAGCCTCTGCTGAACATGAGAGTGTTTGCCAGTACTGAGTACGTTGAAGTCGGGTCGCTAAACTTGACCAAAAACGTTTGGGAAGACTTGAAAGATGCGTCAGAGATAAGCGGTATCAACTGTTTCAGTCCGCTTACAAGGATTCTCATGACACACGGTCTGTAATTCTGCCCAGTGAATTGCGCTGACAGACCAGGTACAGGTTGCTGGGGCTCCCTTGACGCGCCTCAATCGGAGGGCAACCTGAAAGTACTCGTCCGACAGTGGGGCGTGTGGGGTACGCTTGAAAGGAGAAATAACGCCAGCTTTCCAGTCGTGCTCAATGAACGAGAGGTCGGGGGTTGGCTCAAGCTTGCCCTTTGGACAGCCCTTGAACATCTCAAGAAGAGCCCGTACAAGGTGTACTATGGTGAGAAGCTATGCCTCTCTGCATATACATTTGCTAATGACAGAGTGTGGCGATCAAGGCTACGCTGGCCATTCCTCCACAGGCATACCGTGCAATTCTCTAGACGAAACATGTGCAGGAAGAATCGCAATTGGCTGCGATTACGTGTCGCAGGTGACAGGTATTGGCAACCATTGCCCGGCTCACTGTGGTGGCACCACGCCGTGCTCAAAGTCAGTCGATGGTTTGGCCGTGCCACAATTCCTGAAAGCCAATATCTACGATGGTGATGAAAAGCAGGAGGCTTATCTCACGATCAACTTCGAGTCCAAGCCGCAGGCACAGACTTGCGAGACCGCTGAGCGGCTGCTGACAATTGTGCCTGGGTTCATCCCAACGCTCCCAAAGGAATTCAGCATGTGGGCTGCCAACACCATCTCGATAGACTGTGCCATTAGATTTCATCAGCTGCCGGGAGATAGTGGCGTGCACTTCAGAGGTGACTAGCATCTAGTCTCATTGTGAATCTCATATGCGCATGAGTGCGAATTCATCTCGCCACAGTCATGTCTCAAGCCCAACAGGTCAGACTCTTGTGCAGGGACCAACTTGCTCAACGTTCTCGGGTATTGCACTATTGCTTCAGTGGCATGGCTGTATGACGGTATGACGAGGATACTCAAGGCACTTGCCTGATCTTTATAAGGAAGCTAAAGATGCACTGTCTCAGCTGGCGGAGACCTGAAGCGAATAGCACAATCGACTGAGATGATGGTGTAGATGAACATGCCTGGACCAACTCCCAAAAACGAGAGTGGGAAGAAACCCGGTATTATTGTCATTAGACGCTCTTCGATGCCGCACGTTCTCACTTGACTCTTCGTCTCAAATTCAAGTTTCAATTCGCCCGGTAGCGCTTTGTCTCGATCATACATTTTTGCAGTGATGGTTCGAGGAATCCGCCAAATTGGCACTCCCTGAAAACATGGTCGATATGTGTAACACCTATCAGGACACAGCGGTTTCGTGGCCTTGATGACTTGATATGGGTCCTGAAAACCACAGCCGTTGGCCAAGACGTCGCTGGGTTCATATAAATCAGTGAAGAGATCAACAGACTTCCAAGCCTTTCCTCCATAAGGTTGAGTTTGGCAATCTATCGTTAGTTCTTGCGACACAAATGCAGCCACGCACCAAAGTAAGCTCCATCGTCCGCGGCAACTTTGTTCGCTTCGATGTCGGCTTCTATTGCAGCAATAAGCGTGTCTCTGACAACGAGCTCAGACTGCATGACAGGATGACCGAGGTCAGAATCATCATTGAGAGTACCCCAGGTGCCACTTGCGAAGAACTTGACAAAGAGGTTACCCTCGAGCTCGTGAGGGTCAAGATTTTCCCAGCAGCCTGGTCCTGCAGAGGTAAGCCTCAAGTTTAATATAGTAGCTTCTCTACCATGCACCTTGACCTTGTTCGAAGTGTCCAGGCTAAAATTCTCGGCGTTCTGTCTCATGTGAGCGTACACGTCCCTTTTGAGATTCATTGTTCCGATCTCAACCATATCTGTGCTGTGATAAGCCCTGACATTATACAGAGGCTTGCCTGAACGAGTCAATGAGTGTCTGCGCATTGAGAGTTTGTACCTTTTGGACCGCACATGAAAGCTTTTCCATTGTTGACGTAGAAACAAGTTTCTTTGATTCTCTCGGGTACGTTTCCACAAAAGAGGACCTGATTGGGATGTGCCTTGTCGCTTTCTTGCTTCGGCGATGTGTCTACAAATGCATCCGGATCGAGGGGCATTGAGCCTGAGCTTGGGACACTGTCGTAAAAGCATGCTTTTGTAAGATTTGGCTTGATTGAATGAGAACTTGATACCGTATTGTGGCTTGGTACAATCCTTGACAAGCTCTGACAACCGGAGGGGCTTGGCACTCGCGTTGTGAACCTTGTAATGGCAATCAGGACCTGCTGTATGGGTCTCCTGTCGGCCGAAGACTGCAATGATGAGCAACCAAGCAGCTACAGCGATGTTCAACATGGTGGGCATTGCCAATTTGCTGCTTGACGATCAATTGTATTTGACAGGCTGTGATAGCGACTACAGGTCCTGTGTGCAAAAGAACAAGACAGATCCAGACTATATGGATTGATCTGCTGCTGCATGACTATACAATAACCGCAGTGGTATCAGATCTTCTTGATTTGAAGTTTGTAAATGAGCAGGAGTGTCGCTTGCTGAATTGAGTCGTGAGGTGCGACATCGCAGTGTCAGGGGTAAATTGGTGGCAGATTCAACTTTCGGTCTGCGAGTACGGCATATGCCTGCATTACGCGCTGCGTCATCTAGAATAAGACCGAGCATGAGCATCGAGTGAGTGCTCAGCAGTAAATTCGCTAGACCGTGAATGGATACGAAGACGAGCGGATGCGACAAACAAGCGAGATCACCCCGTGGGCCACGCGGTGGACGCTTGCGAGGCCTGAACGGACCTCCCTCAGCAGAGTCACGCGACTGATTGAAAAGAAGCGGTGAAGACTGATACTGCTGCATACATGCCAATGACTAGCCCTTTTGAGCCTAAACAAGTCGTTGGCCTGCGGCCGCGCAAGCGAGTTGTGCCAACAACAGAGGCTTCCACAATATCCAGTGGCGGGACTGAACGCATCGCTCGACGACATGAACAGCTCAAAGAATTGGACGGCTATCTGCGCAACTTGGAGTATCGGCTGGATCATCTGGCATGCCGTCGTGCAACATTGTACAGTGAGGCTTCCACAGAAGCAGCGCCGCAGCGTACAACACGTCGATACCCAGCATTGCGGAAGTCTCCGCTCACTAAGGAGAGCTTTGGACGTCGCATGGTGCGAAGCATGTCAGAAAGGCGGCAGACGCGTATCATTTCTTGGAAGGCAGAGCCAAGTGCAACTGTTCAAACGCGTGCCACTTCTGCAACCTTGGGTGTGGGCATGGGTGCTCGACACGTTTGCGACGACTTTCGTGCGCACAGGGCGAAAAGGGGGAGTTTTTGGAAGCGAATGCGCATTCTCTTCTTTGGCGCGTGAAGCAGCTGTTTGCCCTCCTTCGTGGCTGCCTAGAATCTATTGGCAGCAGAGCTAAAGAGAGGATAGATGAAGAGCCCGAAGGGCGGGAATAGAACAAGATTGAAAGGTAGCAATTATAAAGGTTTTCTTGGAGATAATAAGAAGTGTAGTTTCAGTTTGACTGATCGTTGAAACATTTGAGTAGGTGAAAGCCAGTCCATAGCGCCAAGTTTAGTGATGATAGCACGTGTATGTCGCATTACTCAGAGGCTGTTGTCCTGTGTGCTGCACTTCGTTTGTACTTGTGAACATCATGCGTGAGTGTTTGACGTCAAAGACAGCGAGAACACTTCGCAAGAACACGTCGCCAAAGATGAAAGCCTGGTTTTCAGAAGTTTTTGGCATGGGCACGAAGGTAGATGTCTTCTTGCCGTCGTACATGGTGACCAAGTCTTCCGCTCGAAGCATGAAATCAACTTTGCCGATAGTGATGCTGATGCTCGGGGTGCCAGCCGCCCAAGCTTGAGCAATCTGAAATGCAATTGTTTCAGGTGCCGAGATTAAGCTGGTGCCACTGTCAATGAGGGCGATCTGGTTCTCACTGCCAGCAACTGTGACGTCGCCGATTTTGACTGCAAATGTCAGCACGCAAACTCACGAGGGTCGGTTGGTCAAAACTCACTCTTGTCGATCTTGATTTGATACTGCTTTGGCTCTTTTGTTGGGTTTCCGTTCATGTCCACCATGTGCACGCATGCAGACTGCCCAAACAGTTTCACACCTTCTGGCCTGCCGCCGAAGGCCAGGGCACCAGACGTTTGTCCGGTACTCTGTCGGGTCACAGCCACAGAGAATACTCCTCTGGGCAATTTATGATCCAGCAGCAGCTTCTTCACAAATGGCTGATGATCGACGTGGATCGAAGAATCTGAAGGATTGGGCTCAGCGAACAAACTTGTCATGCCGATTCCGAGCCCTAAAATACCACTGGAGATCGAATCGCCAGTCCAGTACCCAGAGGTTGCCAGGCTCACCACCTGGCCGATGCTGGAGACGTTTGATACACGGACATCATCGAGGAAAGGATAACCCTTCAAGTTCTCGCCATCACCATAGCGAGTGGAGAAGAAGGCAGAGCCAGGAGAGAATCGCGTCCTTGGGCTGTCACAGGATTTACCGAAACGGCATGCGCTTAGGTCTATACTGTTGCCAGCCTTGTCGGTGCATTTGAAGTCTTTCGAAACGCAGAATGTGTCCGAGGAGCCGGTATCGATGACCAGATCGACATTGTCTTTTCCAATTTGAACATTCACCAGGTATGCAGTTGAAGGACTGCCTGCTTCGGTCTGGGAGACCACTGATTGAGAGGCGGCGTTTCTCTGTATCTGTGCAGGAGGCTTCAGCGCCATTCTCAATTCCTGCTTGCCAGTTACCACTTTGATCGGAAGGTATTCAGTTTGCTTGAGAGTCACTTTCGTAGTGTGGCCACCAGTATGTGCATGTTTCTTAGCCGACACGAGAGAAGACAGCAACAAGATGCCAACCAGCAGCATCATCGACTACTCACGCAGAGCCTATTAAGCAGATGAGAGTGAAGCACAAGCGAGCAGCCTTTCATTCAGGCCATCGCGGGCTTTTAAGTCCAAAACCTAAGTCAGGGTCAACAAACAGGAGGGCGTGCAAATAGGGCACCAAATTACATGACAGGCAAATACAGCAAAGGTACACGCATGCGGGATGACAAACAGACTGCTCTGACGACAAGGAAGAGCGGAGTATCTATACTCGAAATGGTGCCAGGTTGAGCATGTAGAATGTTTAGTAGATTGCAGATTAATGAGGGTATAGAAGTCTGCATCACTGCTAGTCTCTATGCCCATCTGTTTGTCTGAGTAGCAGTAAAAGTAGTAGCGCATGAGCTCTCTCCGCCCCCTGCTTGCCAAGCAGACAGAAGCATGATGTGTGTGTGTCTAGACTTGGTCGTCCCCTGAGTGGCTGCTCTAACCCTGTCAGCCAGTGACAGACTGCGCTACACCTTCGTCTCGCAGACTTCGCAAATTCCAACAACACTACTGCACACGGCGCGTGTCGCGAACAAATGCAGGCCGCCGGCACACCTGTTGCGGGCCAGATGCAGGCACAAATGTTACAGGGTCTCACCAAGGACAAGTTGCACGACATCTTTACCCGATACAAGCTGCTCTTGTCTCAAGGTGCTACCGAGCATGATAATCCCGAACTGGCACAGCTCTCCAATATACTGCGTATGGTCCAGGCGCGCAGTCAACAACAGCAACAGCATCGACGTCAATCCAGCGAGCAAGAGACAACGATGAGCGAGGAACAGGTTGCTCTCCTCAAGAATCAAATCATGGCCTTCAAGCTACTCAACAAAAATCTGCCTGTTCCTGCAAGCATACAACATGCCATCTTCTCGAATCTGGCCGATGATGGACCCACTGATCCGCGGGATTTGTTGAATGAATTGACCTACGCCGAGCACAGTGACCGCCAAAACCGTCCACTTGTTCCAGCACTTTTGCCGAGCGGAGTCGACTTTGAAGCCATCGCAACCTCAAGGGAAGCTGCAATCAACAACCGTATTGTTTCAAGAATGTCGGAGCTTGAGCTTCTGCCAAGCAATGTGGATGCTTTCGCCTTCAAGACCGAGAGTGATGCAAAGCTCCGCTTGCTGATTGAGTACAAATCACTCAAACTGCTCACAAAACAAAAACAGATGCGAGAGTCTATGCTGCATGCACTTCCTTCCTTCATGACCCTTGCAGCTACTCATAATCGTGCCGGGTATCGTCGCATTAAGACACAAAATCTGAGAGAGTCACGTCTAACTGATTCCATGGAACGACAACAGAGGACAGAGCGCGAGCGTCGTGAGAAGCAAAAGCAACTCGACTACCTGACTGGCATCACAGCTCATGCTGCAGCCGTTGCACAGGATGCGCAAGCGACACGAGCAAAGGCACAAAAGCTCGGCCGAGGTGTTCTGGCGTATCATTCTTACATTGAAAAGGAGGAACAGCGACGCATTGAGCGTAATGCAAAACAGCGTCTCCAAGCACTCAAAGCAGACGATGAGGAAGCCTACATGGCGCTCATTGATCAAGCCAAGGACACGCGTATTACGCATCTTCTCAAGCAGACCAACACTTATCTCGATTCGCTCGCAGAAGCCGTTAAGCAGCAGCAAGGCCACAATCGCACGTTGGGTCCTGGCGAGTCAGAGCGCGATGAAAAGGAAGGTAAGGAAGAGGGCACGACAGCCGAGGAAGCACAGGAACTGGACTACTACCAAATTGCACACAAGATCCAAGAAACTATCTTGGAGCAGCCGCGCATTTTGGTTGGAGGCACGTTGAAGGAGTATCAGCTCAAGGGTCTGCAATGGATGATTTCGCTATACAACAACAGACTCAACGGTATCCTTGCCGATGAAATGGGTCTCGGAAAGACTATCCAGACGATCTCGCTCATCACTTTCTTGATTGAGAAGAAAAAACAGGATGGCCCATTCCTGGTCATCGTGCCGCTGTCGACTCTGACCAACTGGACGCTAGAGTTTGAGAAATGGGCGCCGAGTGTACACAAGATTGTGTACAAGGGAGCGCCGTCCACCAGACGACAGCTTGCTACAGGGGTGCGCCAAGGCGCCTTCCAAGTGTTGCTCACAACTTTCGAGTACATCATCAAGGATCGTCCAATCTTGTCCAAAATCAAATGGCTGCATATGATTATCGACGAGGGCCACCGCATGAAGAATGCCAACTCCAAGCTTTCCAACACGCTCGTCACTTATTACAACACCAAGTATCGTCTGATTCTGACAGGTACCCCTCTCCAGAATAACCTGCCCGAACTCTGGGCACTGCTCAACTTTGTCTTGCCAAAGATTTTCAACTCCGTCAAGTCCTTTGATGAGTGGTTCAATACGCCCTTCGCAAATACAGGAGGCCAAGATAAGATGGAGCTGTCCGAGGAAGAGTCGCTTCTCGTCATCCGCCGTCTTCACAAGGTTCTCCGACCATTCTTGCTCCGTCGTCTCAAGAAGGATGTCGAGAAGGATCTTCCAGACAAGGTTGAGAATGTCATCAAGTGTCCACTCTCTTCTTTGCAAAAGAAGCTCTATGACCAGATGAAGAAGCATGGCATGCTTTTTGTCAGCGATGACGGCAGCAAAGGCGGCAAGGCCCAGGGCATCAAGGGATTGAAGAACACCCTCATGCAATTGCGTAAAATTTGCAACCACCCTTTTGTCTTCGAAGACGTCGAGAGGTCGATTGTGCCTGAAGGTGGCAACAATGACCAGCTTTGGCGTGTGGCAGGCAAATTCGAGCTTCTCGATCGCATCTTGCCAAAATTCAAGCGCACTGGACATCGAGTCCTCATGTTCTTTCAAATGACGCAGATCATGAACATCATGGAGGACTTTTTACATTTCCGCGGGCACAAGTACATGCGTCTCGATGGTTCCACAAAGGCAGACGATCGTTCCGCAATGCTCAAGGACTTCAATCACCCAGAGAGTGACTACTTCATTTTCCTGCTATCTACGCGCGCAGGCGGTCTAGGATTGAACTTGCAAAGTGCGTGAACTTTCTCAATGTCTCTACTGTGCTAACAAACAGCTGCCGATACTGTCATTATCTACGACTCTGATTGGAACCCTCATCAGGATTTACAGGCTCAAGATCGTGCGCATCGTATTGGACAGACTAAGGAGGTTCGCATCTTGCGACTCATCACCGACAAGTCCATCGAGGAATCAATTCTTGCGCGTGCTCAGTATAAGCTTGATATCGACGGCAAGGTCATTCAGGCGGGAAAGTTTGACAACAAGTCGACTGCCGAGGAGCGCGAAGCCTTCTTGCGAAGCTTGCTTGATAGTGATCCTGCTGCAGATGCTGAAGCCGAGCCTGAAGAAGAAGAAGAGCAAGATGATGAGCTCAACGAGATCATCGCTCGAAATGATGATGAGTTGCGGCTGTTTAAGCAGATGGACGTTGACCGAGACATCATGTCTCCCTATGGTCCTACAAAAGCGCTACCTCGACTCATGTCTGACAAGGAGCTACCAGACGTCTATCATCAAGAGGACCACGCTGTCGCAGAAGACTTTTTCGCTATTGGCGATGCTGGCAAGCGAGAGCGCAAAGAGGCAAACTACGATGATGGTCTCACAGAGGAAGAATGGACACGCGCTGTGGACGAAGGTGAAGACCCAGCAGAACTCATCTCGCGCCGTCGTCGGAAGCCGAAGTCGGGCGTCACGACAGGTGAGGTCTCTGGTGCCACAAGTCCTGTGCCAAGCAGTACAGGCTCCATCAAGAAGCGCAATCGACACTCGCGCGCTGCTTCTATTGATCCGGAATCTACACCACGCAAGCGCATCAGGACAACGACAGGCCCGGGTCCCTCAGCATTGAGCCAACAGTCCGTATCGACTGCAGCAAGGGGCGCGATGCAGAAGATCTTCATGACTTGCTTGCATGCACTCGATGACCTGGTTGCTGACGACGGCCACGGTCGTACTGACGTCTTCATTGTGTTGCCGCAACGCAAGGAGTATCCGAGCTACTACACACTGATCAAAAGGCCGATCAGTCTGACGCAAATCAAGCGCAAGGTTAAGCGGGAGAAGTACGACTCTGTACATGCATTCCGAGCGGACTTTGAGCTCATGTTTGCAAATGCGCGTGCGTTCAATGAGGAAGGCTCATGGATTGTGCAAGATGCCGTGGTGCTGGAGGAAGCTCTCAAAGCAAAACTAGAGTCGATGGCGCCTGGCGGCAATGTTGATCTGGGTATCGTGGACAGTATGGCAGAACCATCAGACAGTGGCAGTGATCACATGGAGGACTCTGAGTAGCATCAGATAGTAAACAACGAGGTAATTGATTCGTGTACTTGCATGAACATATACTTGACTTGACTATTCGCCACGGGTCCCGTAGGATCCACCCTCGCCTTCATGCAGCTTCTCCTTGGCTACAATCGTTAGCAAGGCCCGACCACGATGAAGCAGACTCACCTTCCTTGCTCATGTGCTGCTCGAGAACACGCTTGTCGGGGGTATCATCCATCTTCAAGCCACCATGCTTCGTTGGCTCATAGTTGCCGTGCATTTCCCTGTTCTTGTTTGGATTGTCGCCGACCGAGGCCGACTGCGTTGGGTCTTCAGCATATCCTGGTCCTGAGTGGCGGGTCATCTTGGTGAAGCAGAGCAAGAAGATATTGCACTGGTCTTTATATAGCTGCGCCGCGTGATCTCGTTTGCGACAAGGCGTCATGTCTACATCATCGGCGCAGACCAGACAATGCAGTTTCGATCTCTTGACGACGGGCGCGCGTCGCAGAGTCGAGCGGCATGTACCCGATCGCGCCCAACAGCCGTTCAAGCAGCTGTATCGCAGTATTGATTTTGACACGACCATACTTTTTCTGGCGTGTTGCAGGGTCGCACATCTCAGACGACCGCTGCGATTGCACAAGCGCAATCAACTGCCGTATTTCGCCAAAGTGATCGGCTGTCTCGAGAACTGGATCGTCGAGTGACGCAACAAAATCTTCGAGATGCCGGATGTCGAGGGAGAAGTTCTCGATTGCTGGTTCTGTCATCTTGCGAATCGAGGGCGATGTGAACAGCTGAAGCAGCTCATTTGCGAGATGATCGAGGGCATCAAAGTAGACAAATGACTTGATCTGTGGTGCCAGATGAACAAGCTTGCTATCTGATGTAGCACGCAGGAATGCAACTGTTTCTTGAACGTAGTCTGACGGCTCGTGCTGCACAAAGGATGTATTCCAGTCATAGTCTGCAGTGCCGAGGGATTGATCCACTGATTCATTGACGAGCTCAAAGATGCGCTTCTCGGCAGCCTTCGACGTGATGCGGAATTGCTCACTGGCTGATAGCTGTAGCTTTGTGGAATTTGCATTGAGAATGCGGTTTAGCTCGAGGCAGGCACCCTCAAAGTACTCGAGATTGATGTTCATCTGTACGACCTGCTCGAGTCTTTGCTTGGGCAGTTTCGAGAGCAGGATTTGATTGACCGAGTCGACTAGAAGGTCGTCGAGTGATTTTCGGAGCAGTTCTTCCACTTGATCGCTGCGCGTGAGCTCATCAGCATAGGCATGAAACTCCTCGATGAAATTGCGCAGCTCGATACATGCGAGTGGGTAAATTTGACTGAAAGGGAACATGGTCGGGAAAGTGAGAGAGTCGACACTGACTGGCGGTGCAAAGAAGAGAATGTCTGCAATCTGTTTGTAGTCGGAGACTTTGTTTACCCGCATAGGAAGATAGAGGTCATCCTCTGCGATTGTCTCAAATTCAACAATGAATTTGCGTTTGAGGGCATCAGCGTAGCCTTCGAAGAGGGAGAGCATAAAGTCATTGAGAGGCGAGAGATCCAAATCGTAGCCTTCGAGTGTGTGTATGAAGGTGAACATGGTGGTTCGCATCTGCAAAATAGCAGCTGGGTCAAGATGCTCAGCTGCTTTCAATGACTGCACCAGCGAAGCGACCAGGCTCTGCCAAATTACATCCACATCTTCCTTTGTCCTGAAGGGTGTCGTCTTTGCCATGATTGTATGCTCAATAATGGTGAAGCCAGCCACGTCATGAAGCAGAGACTGCACTGCATTCATGTCATGCATCGCGACTGGTGCTAGCAAGAGATCCTTTTGTGTCTGACGGTCCTCTGAGTACTGCCGCTTGAAGGTTGCTGCGCTACCGAGCTCTCCAAAGAGATGCATGCACTCAAACAGTGGAACAAGATCCACCTCGACAGTACCGTTGTGGAGGGGTTCAAATTCACCTTGCTCATTGAGAGTCAGCTCAATGGGCGAGTGAAGCCTAGCAAACTTGAGAGATGGATTCCGCTCCGTGTGGTCGCGCCAGCGCTGTTGCCGACGTAGTGTTTCTTCCAAGGCACACTGTCCTACCAGACGCGATTTTTCCCTAATGTCCAGCATCCAAGCGCGTAGTTTCGCCATGACGGCATCCTCTATCGATCCTTTGAGCGTTGGTATGCTGCGTTCGATGAGACCAGTCAGTTGATAGCCACTGACCTCCTTGAGCCTGTTGCGCTGTAAATCATCCAAGGCGCGAAGAGCAGCGTAGAAGCGCTTGCCCTCAACGAGCTCCTTGATGCGATTCGTTGCATTCAGTACTTTAAGACATGCTTCTATCGCTTTGCAAGCTTCATCAACATTTCGTCGTACAATACGCGTCTCGAGTACCTCTTTTCGACGTTCCAAAAGTGCCTTGCCAGAGTCCTGCAGTTCCTCATTTAAGCTGAGTACTTGCGCCTTGAGATCAGACGTGCCTTGCCGTACGCGCAACAGCTTCTCAACAGATGCGACAAAGATGTTGTGGTGTTCATTACAGGTCTCCTCAATTTTAGCTTCTTTCTGTCGCGCAAGCTGTTCGATTTCGCCAAGGAGGGTGTCTTCTTGGTTGTGAATACACGCGTTGCGGATGAGCGGCGCTAGCTGTTCGAGGTTTTCGTTGTCGCTGCGGGAGGTGCCGATGACCTGTAGATTAGCATGCTAATAGAGACATCAAACTTGGCTTGTACCTGCTGTATCTGCGATGCGAGCATGGTGGTCGCATATGGATGTTCGTGTCGCTCGTTGTGTTGTGTCATCATGCGATGAAGCAGCGACCGGGACCACGACCAACTTGCACCAGCTACTGCTCACTGCTTATCGCTTGCTTCTGGAGGAAGCTCCTGCTCTCGAGACTGGGCCTTGCTATGATCTATGCATTCCACCTCTTCAATCGACAGTGCGAGCCCGTCTACACCAAGCAATGGCGAACAAGTGTATCAACTCTCTCGCGTGCAGACCTCAACAAGCTGCTCTTTGGCACCATCTTCTCCCTCCGGAATCTCATCCGCAAGCTCTCTCCTACGCGACAAGACGGCTTCTTCAGCTACAAGACAGACGCCTACCGCTGTCACGTCCTAGAAACACCGTCCCTATTACGCTTCGTCCTCATCACGAGTCCTGAGGTGGAAGGAACGCAGATGCTGCCTGTCCTAAGAAGTATCTACGAATCACTCTACACGGAATATGTCGTCAAGAACCCCTTGTCCCTGCAAGACCTTGGCGGTTCCCTTAAAGACCTCCAAACGGCAGGCCTTGAAAATGACGAGCAACCAAAACGAAAGCATGTCCAAAATCAGCAAGCACTCGGCGAACAGGTCGTTGGGTGCGAGCTATTTGTGCTTGCCCTGGACCAGTTCATCATGACCTTGCCAACCTACTAGTCCATCTGGAAGCTCGTAAACATGCGGGCACTGAAACCATCGAGTTCCGGGATACTGTTAATGGCTTCCATGTACGCGCCATCCACCAAATCGCCATTCTCTGATGTTTGCGCGAGATACTGCGCTTCACGCGTCATGACGGGCAAGATGTTTGCAACACGCATCTTCTCACGCGCTCCAAAGGCGCGCTTGACTTTGTGCTCCAAGAGCCCCGTAACACCTGCATCAAGACATCGACTCACAAGCAATGCCGCTTCATGCGAATCCAACTCTCGTGCCGATTCATCGAGTAATTGCCGCAGATCCTCTGGAATCTCCTGCACTTCTGGACTTGCCAATTTGCAAATATCCAATTCTTCAGCAGATCCACGACCCGGCAAGACATGGGCGAGCCAGTTGTAGTGATCATCGCCTGTTCCATTGTACTCAATCATACTTCGCACGCGCGATGTCAGCAGTCTGAGTTGCGAGAGGGTCATTTCCTCGCGCACTTCGAGTCTGGAGAAGACTTCAGTGACGCAGAATTGGACGCGCTGGACAACACCGCGCCAGCCGCGGTTGAGGAGGAACCAAACGAATGTCATGTAGCGTCTGTTGAGTAGCATTGTTTCTTCAGTCATGGCATCTTCGTCGTCTTCATCATCTGATGTTGCATCGCGCAGCCGGATACGTGCTTCGCCGTCTTCTGCAATGACGGAGAGAACGCTGTTGACGTAGTTGCTGCGGCCAATCAAGTTGAGCTGAACGCGTGTCAGAATGACCAGCAGCGCAATACAGTAGTAAAGTGAAAAGATACGCGTGATGCTGGTGATCTTGATGTCGTTCCAGAGATCGAGCTTTGAGCGCCTGCCTACTTGCATGGTGCTGTGCGTCAAATCACTGAAGCCGGAGCGGATACTGGCCGTGTCATCCATTAGGCTGACTGGCCCACCGACGCTGTTGCCTTGCTCACCCACAGACGACGCATTGGTAGAGCGGCCTTGCTTCTGGGCCTGCAACTCTGCCGTGATGCTTTCGACTTTGAGTTCCTCCAAGATCTTCCCACTCAGCTCTGGCAGGAATGCAACGACATTAAGGGTCGCATCGCGTTGATTCTGAGTGAATCTGCGCTTCAGGTTCTCCTTGGCCTGTCGCTCGTCGCTGGTCCGTTCGGCGATGTCTCTGAGTTTTGCGGTTGTGTAGGCATACGCGTAGTAGATGCTGGCTGTGACGAAGCCGAGAGTGAGGAGCTTCTTCCTGTGCCTGCGGAGGAAGTCGCGGACCATCTTGCTCGTGTCTGTCTGCTGCTGATACTGGCGCCGGGCTCAGGCTTCTCCTTCCCTGGCTGGCTCTATGACCTTGGTATGCAGCGTCTGCTGGTTGTTGTCGTGCGGGGAGAAGAAGGAAGCAGCAGACACCGCAACCACCAGCTACATGTGACAGCATGGCCTCCTCCCTGCGCATACACGCATGCGACCTGCTCCAGGCACAGGATGCAGTCAGGGCCCTCCTCCATACAATCCTTTTCCACCGTCTCTTTGGCCAAGTCGTTCCCAAGCAACTTGATATTCTCGACGTACCCGTCCCTGCCGTCGACGACCCACACGTCGAAGCGCTCGTCGATGAGCGCGCCGCTGCGTATGTCAAGGCACTCAGAGCAGCACATACACAAGCAACAAGCGCTGCAAGTCACAGCAATAGCCACGTTGCGCGCAGCAGTATGCCAGTCTTGGCGATAGAGTTCTACGAGAAGCGCACACGCAAAGGCTGGTTCCTCGGCAGGGCAGAGGAGCGAGTGTGTTGGGATAGCTGGCAAATTGCAATCGATTCATTGACGTCGCCTTCACGACCAGGCGATGCGCAGCGACGTGCATTGACACAAACGATAGAGCAATGCATGATGCAAATCATCCGAACCGTCAATGAGCGCAACGATGCGTATATCCCGCCGATACCATACAACGAGGGCAATAACGCCAACCCATTCCCGTACGTGATTGAAGTGCGCTCAGCTGGCCAGCAAGGCGAGTTCGTGGGTCTTGGGCTAGAGGGAGCACCCAGCGCCGCAGCCGCACAAGCAGAGGGCGAAGGCTGGTTCCGATAGAGATGATGTAGATGAACACGAGTCATGACCATGCTTTCCTTCATGACTCCCTTCAGGCCTCATCGCCGGCCGTCCTCATGCGGGTGGTAGAATCAAGAATCACCGCTTCCGTCTGTGCTTGCAATGCTTCTCTTTCCTTGAGTACCTCATGATGCCGTGCTTCGACCACACGTAAAGTCTCCTCCAATGCGGCAACGCGCTGCATCTGCTCTGCTTCAGTGCTTGTCAAGCCAGGCAACGCCTGTACCAGCTGCTCAATCTGCTTCACCTGACCGACAATATCGCGCGCTAGTTCCTGCTGGTTCGCTTTGAATGCCGCTGGCTCATCTCGTTCTGGCTGGACTTTGAGATCTGGCGGGCGAGCCATGGCATCGTCGGGGAAGGCGAGGTAGTCGTGCTTTGTATTGAGGTAGAACAAGGCCGAGTACATCTCCTTGCCGAGCATGTCGACTGCATCTTGTAGCTGTGTACATATATCCATGCTGCAGCTCTATGTCCCGCTAGTCTCTGGTCAGCACGCTAGACTCAGGCCCGTCGCCAGTGAAGTGTTGTTGTAGGGACGGTCGCGACCTGAACACGCACCGTCATACCGACCACGACAACGCGACACAGCTCAGGCCATGGATGTCGTCGCAGCGGCCCAGTCCTATGTTGGCAAGCTGCTTGCACAGCCGGGGATCAAGGTGCTTCTGCTAGATGAAGAGACGACCCGGATCCTCTCCCTCATCTCCACCCAGTCTGCCCTCCTCGAGCATGAGGTTTACCTCACAGATCGCCTACGTAACCCATCGCGCGAGCGTATGAAGCATCTCGCCTGCATCGTCCTCTGTCGCCCAACAAGTCTCAATGTCTCTGCACTCGCCAATGAGCTTGCAGACCCGCGCTATGGGTCTTACTACATCACTTTCACCAACATCCTGAGCAAAACTTTCCTTGAGCAGCTTGCAGAAGCAGACAAGCTGGAGCGCGTCAAGGGTGTTTATGAGCATTATCTGGACTACAGTGCCATCAATGCAGACTTTTATACGCTGTCAACACAACCACAGGCTGCGACCATGCGGATATATGGTGCTGCGCCACAGACTTGGAACGACGAAGCGCTTATACGGTGTACGGAAGGACTGGCTGCTGTCTTGCTGTCGCTCAAAAAGAAGCCAACGATTCGTTATGCGCGCAACTCGCCACTCGCGAAACAACTAGCGATGCAGGTGGATCAATTGGTTGAACGAGAGGAGAAGCTATTTGAATTTAGCAGGAACGATACACCGCCCATCTTACTGCTGCTTGATCGCAAGAATGACCCCGTCACGCCACTCTTGACGCAATGGACGTATCAAGCAATGGTGCACGATCACCTAGGGATACGCAATGGCCGTGTTTCTCTTGCGCATGTCGATGGCATCCGGCCAGAACTCAAGGAAATTGTCCTGACAACAGAAGGAGACCCGTTCTACATGAGCAACATGTTTCTTAACTTCGGCGACCTGGGTAGCGCTGTCAAGGAGTACGTCGAGACTTATCAAACACGCACCAATACAAACAAGAAGCTTGACTCATTGGCAGACATGAAGAAGTTCATTGAGGATTACCCAGAGTTTCGCAAGCTGTCTGGAAATGTCTCAAAACATGTCGCTCTCATGTCAGAGCTCAGCAAATCGGTTGGGGAGAATAATTTGCTGGATGTCAGTGAGTTGGAACAATCTCTAGCAACCGCGGACAACCACACCGCAGATCTCAAACAGCTGCAGAGGTTGCTCATGCATCCGTCTGTTCCCGCTGTCAACAAGCTACGGCTGGTCTTGCTTTATGCTTTGCGTTATGAGCAACATGCACAAAACGCAATAGTCCCTTTGCAAGGCATGCTCAAGGAAGCTGAACTTTCGCAAGAGGTGGATGCCGTGGATCTCCTCCTAGGCACAGCTGGTGCTGCACAACGGCAAGAACCACTTTATGCATCTGGAGACCTTTTCAGTAAAGCACGAAGCGGCATCAAAGGCTTGCAGGGCATTGAAAATGTCTACACCCAACATCGTCCGCTTCTCGAATCGCAACTGCTCAACTTATCCAAGGGCAAACTCTCATCGCAGGACTATCCGGGATTGAGCTCTCTATCAAGAGATAAACCACAGGATGTGGTTGTCTGCATAATAGGCGGTGCGACGTATGCGGAAGCAAAAGTCGTCCGGGACCTGAATACACAGGTGCCTGGTTGTCGCTTTGTACTGGGCGGAACAACAATTCCGAGTGCGAGCGATTTCGTGAGCGGTCTGTTGCAGGATGGCGCGAGCTGGTCTGGTGCAGGTCGGGCGAGTGCCAAGGGTAGATTAGCATCCAGGCGGACGTAGACTCGTCGACCTGCTCTCCCATGATGTTGCTGCTGCTGTCCCATCTGAATGGCAATTTTGGCTTTCAAGCTGCTGAATCACGACAAGCCGACAGCTTCTGGACGAGTGCAAGCAGAGCATGAAGCGGGAGGCCTGGACATGGCTAGACTGGGCAACTTACCTCTTCTGCCTCTCTCACATCCCAGCAACCTTGTTTGTTGACCTGACGCCCATCTACCCTGACATTGCACTTCTGCGACCGCTGCAATGGCTGCGTTCTTGGTACCTTAGCACTTTTGCCGACCCGCTGATGGGTGGGCAGAGCTATCCTGGCGCTTGGTTCAAGTGTTTTCTATGGATTGAGGGGGTTTTCCAGCTGCCGGTTTGCATTCTGCTCGTGTGGGCATATCATCGCGAACAACAGGACGCGACTTGGGCGCGTTTGCTGATGGGTTTGTACAGCATACAAGTTGCTACCTCCACGATTGCCTCGTTGGCGGAGATTTTTGCATTCGACACCATCACGCTCAGACAGAAGCTTGCCCTTTTCTCCATGTTTTGGCCGTATGTCGCCATCCCTGTGATCATGGGTCTTGGACACATGTATCGTCTGCTGCGTCAAGAGCAAGTGACAGCTCATGAGCTAGCCTACTTGCGCATACGAAAGCAACAGAGCCGCACTATCTTGTTGACAGGTGCCAACAGCGGCGTTGGATTCGGCTGTGTACAGCGGATTCTCGACCATTGCCGTCCTGCACTCCTCTGCAAAGACCTCAAGCTTATACTCATCTTGACTGTTCGCAGCAAAGCCAAAGCTGACTCCATCATCGATCGTCTGACAAAAGAGATTGAAAAATTTGGAGAACAGCTGCACATTCAGTTCGAAATGCTCGACTTGGTAAGCATCTCGTCCACTGAAGCGCTTTGTAAGCGTCTTCAAAAACAGCACATTGATTCCTGCATCTTCAATGCCGGCATGTCCGATCTAGAGCGATTCGCCCTGGGAATGTTCGCGAAGCAACTCTTGACTGCCCCCATAGCAGCACTGTCAACGCCAAACTACAATATTCAACGAACCGGTGGAAAGACTGCAGATGGATATGGTATTGCTTTTCAAGCCAACCTGCTCAGCCACTACTACCTCTCCAAACGACTTGCAGGGTCTATTGATTCCATTGTTTGGATGTCGAGCTTGGAAGCCACAGCAAAGGCGTTTGATTCAGAAGACTTGCAAGCGCTGACGCACGCACACGCATATGAATCATCTAAGCGACTCATGGATGTGCTGTATACAACTGTGCTTAAGCAAAAGGGTCATTTCCTTGTACATCCAGGCTTTTGTGCGACCAACATTGTGAGCACTGTACTTCCATCCTACTTGCCACTTGGTCTTGTTCAAGCTGCATGGCAAGGATGTTTCTATGCTTTAATGTATCTAGGCAGTCAGTGGCATGTCGCCTCTGCATATAATGGCGCCTATGCAGCATCGACCATCGCTGCATCTTTCTTGCTTGAGGCAGATACGTCTCGCTATGTCGGCAAGAAGATGGGCAGTGCTGGGAACCGCCTAGGGCAGCTCCGTCTCGCGCCAACACACATGGATCCCATCACGGCAGCGGAAGCAGCTGCTATTGCAAGACTTGATCAAATGACGGAAAAGCTTCTGCCGAAATAAAAGATCATTACCTTTCGCTATGCATATTCGACAAAAAGTCGTCAGTCATCGTTCACCCAGCGTGTTCCCTGCAGGACCTGTGTACGCTTGACGGCCGGCAACATCCAGTCTCGACGACCACTCCCAGCAACCCCAATTCTCGGCACAACGTAGACTTCTCTGCGCCGACGATTTTGCGCAACGGGCAGCATGGTGGGTGGTGGATAATCCAACGGTGTACCAAACTTGAGTAATGGCGTACCTTGCGCTGCAGCCAGCAAGACCTCTTCATCAAGTGGACACAAGACTTGTAGACGCATGGGCGCTTGCTTCTCATCGCCGTCTTCAGTCAAGGTGCCTGACGCAGCTTGGGTGAGCTGCGCGTAAAGTACGAATTCTGGTGCTTCAGGGAGCTTTCGGAATGTGTAGCAGGCTGGATGCGCAAATGCAATATTGTCTATAGTCCCATCGATGGGTACAAGTGGCGCATACGGTGCTTTGAGCAAATTGCCTCGGACGGCTTTAGCGGAAGGTGCTTCAAGTCTTGCCACTTGGTCGATAAATCCGGCAGTCAAGATCTGCTTCAACAAGTGCTTTTGCGCACTTGTCGGTGGTTTGAGGCGGAGCGTTGACGAGATGGCGTTCTTACCCAATAAGGTATTCACCAGACGTGTGAGTTGTAAGCGTAGCTTGCACACCTCCTCCGCAGCCTTGTGTCGTACGAAATACTCGCGGCAAAAGTCCTTCTTGTCAGACGCATAGTCGTATGCGCAGACGGCAGCGAGAGATCGCCAAACATCTCCGGTGTGGTCAAATTGCCCGGATAGCTGGTTCATAGCACGCCCATAAGCTTGCTTCGCCTCATTACGCTCGTCTGCTTCGCCTTCCATGTTGTCTTGTCGTGAGAAGAGTTCACCTACCGATAAGGCAGAGACAAGTGCAATGACATAGGCTAGTAGACCTGGCTGTTGATTGCCAAGCACGAGCATCTTGCCGAATCTTGGTGTGAGTGGGAACAGCGACATGGTTCTGCCAATCTCTGTAATGGTCATTGGATCATTCGTTGTTTTGCCCGTGCGCAATGCACCAAGGACATGTAGTAATTTCTCAGCCTGTGAGAGTGCCTGCCTGTCTGGCGCTGTAGGAAAGGGGAAATTGACAATGGTATGGATGTTCATACTTTTCATCTGCAAGACGACGCCTTCAATTGGGACCTGCAGAATCTCTGGTGCAGCATGCTGAACAAATTGATCGCCGTACACAGCAGCTGAGAAGAGGCGATAACAGTGGCCAGGTCCTGTTCGTCCAGCACGACCTGCGCGCTGGTCAGCGGAGGCCTTTGAGATCCAGCCAACCTGAAAGGACTGAACGCGACCATCAAACACCTTTTCTTTAGCTCGCCCCGAATCGACCACATAGCGGATACCAGGAATCGTCAGCGATGTTTCTGCGACATTGGTGGCGAGGATAATTTGGCGGGTTTGTGCTGGTACCGGCTCGAAGATTCTCATCTGTTCAGTCGTAGGCAGAAGCGAGTAAAGTGGAAGGATCTGAATGTGCTTCATAGTTTTCAAATCCTTTGCCAATGCCTTGTCTTGCTCTGTCTCTTCGATATCAGACAAGTCGGATTCGCCATCGTAATCATCGGCTGATGGCGCATCAATCTCAAAATCCTCCGTTTCCAGCATAATCTCTTCTGGCTGCAACTTGACCTGCGTCTTATTGACAAAAGACTTTGCTTTTGATCCAAACTTTTCCTGCAAGAGTCGGGCGCACTGTTCAATCTCTTGTTGACCAGTCAAAAAGACCAGGATACCACCAGGTGGTAGCTTGTCGTGGATCTTAACAACCTTGCTACATGCTTCCTCCACATAACTCGACATTTCTGTGCGTCTTGAAAAGTGGATACCGACTGGATGTTGCCTGGCTTCGATGGACAAGAATGGAGGCGGCACTGCAAAAAGCCTCGTGTTGTTTGCAAAGTCAGACACACGGAGTGTAGCACTCATGATGACCAGTCGTAGTGGCGATGCCGTGTTCTTTCGCAGACGAATGACCCGCGAGAGGACTCCAATGAGGATATCTGTGTTGATGGACCGTTCATGCGCTTCGTCAATGATCAGAATTTGATACTTGCTCAGCGTCAAGTCGAGCGCCAGCTCTCGTAAGAGCACACCATCCGTCATGAATTTGATTTGCGTACTTGCCTTGACGTTGGAGTCGAATCTGATTTGGTAGCCAACAGCTGCTCCACGATCACCAAGTTCAGCAGCAACGCGACGAGCCATGCTCACAGCGGCAACTCGACGTGGTTGCGTTACACCAATCCCAGTGAATCCAGCTTCAAAGAGAAATTGTGGTACCTGTGTGGTCTTTCCGGAACCTGTAGCACCAGAGATGATGACTGTTGAGTGGGTCTTGATCTTCTCAACAATCTCTTGCTCATGTGCAAATGCTGGTAAGAGGGCTCTCGACTCTTCTAGGTCAGTAGGCCTGGTCACAAGAACAGGCGTAAGGTCTGGAGCTGCCAAATCGCTAATATCGTTCGGCTCCGGCGATCGCGACGCTCTTCGGGGAGTGTGTTTATAGTCTGTTGGGGCAGACAGAACTTGGTTCTGTGGCTTCATATCAGTCTGTTCGAGAGCCCAGTCTTTGAATGTCGTAGATTCTGTGGCCTCCTCGGCCCCTGAGCTCACTGACTGGGCTTCGTCTTCAGATGAAGAGGTCGCCTCAGAGTGTTCAGACGAATCGCCCTCGTCCGATGATACCCCAGCTTTCCTCCGCTTCTCCTCTTCTAGCTTTGCTCGCCAGTTGTACTTGAGCGCAGGTCGCTTTCGCTTCTTGCTGATAATTACAACCGCCGCTTTTGAGAAACCACTCTGACTTGGGGCAATCCGTTCAAGCTTTTCAGTTTTCAGGTAGGATTCGTCTTCACTGGCAGAAGACTCTTCCGATCCGCTGCCGCTGAAGCCAGCAAAGGGCTCAAAGGACTCCTTCTTCTGTTGCCCCTTGGTGCGCTTGAGCATTCTCGAGGACGCCATGCCCTCACTCTTCTCCTGCTTACTCAATATCCCCATCAGCTTGACCTTTTCATCATCCCGTAGCTTGCGCTCGATATACTTGTCAAGGCGCTTCTGCTTCTTGCTCTTTGGCACCACTTCCGGTTCGTCATTGTGTCTGCCATGGCGCCGTGCATTGCGCAAAGCCTGTTGCTTGGCAAGCATACCTGCGCGCGCCTTGTCATTGTAGCGTGCCTTCTTCGGCGGCATCTGCAGCTGCAGGCCACACTATCTTCTCGGCAAGCCGCTAGCTAGGGCCATGTATCGATGCCTGTCGCGTCTTGTGCTTCTAAATTTCAGCTTTATCGCACGGGGTCGAGGCCACAAAGTCAACATCAAAGGACAAGACCCAACTCGCTAGACACCATGCATCCGCCCCTCTCAGAGCACAAGCATTCAGGCTGCTACGACCTCATTCTTGCTCTCGAAGAATGCCATAAAGCAGGTCTCTGGGCCAGATTCGGTGGAGCATGCAATGAACACAAGGAAGCCCTGACGCTCTGTCTACGTGCTGAGGTGAGCATATTCCCCTTCATTCTCTAGATGGACGCATAGCTCACATACGCAGCGACTTGCCAACCAGAGAGAGAATCAACGCAAGGCCAAGGCGAGAAATGCAAAAGCACAAGCAGCCTGGAAAGTCATTGATGACGAATCTTAAGAAATGAAAGACTACAATTTGGTATTGAGATAGGTTGCCCTTCAGAAGACGACTGAAGGTTGCCGACTGTCGCGTTCAATGGAGCCCAAGAAGGCAAGTTGAAGGGGCTGGAATGCAGCATTGTCGAGAAACACACCTTGTCGCCGACGGCGCTTCTCGCTTCTTGCACAGTCGATGCTCTTTGTGGGTGTGAAGTAATTAAGCGTTGAGCGATTCCAAGTAGAGGCCAGCAAAGGTGGCGAACGCAGCTGGACGCTACTACTGTCATGTAGGCTGCGAACCGAAGACGACGGGAACACTGTTTGCGGCACACATTCATGCTCAAAGCTTGCTAGTCGCTTTTGTGGGACCCGGGGTGTACCTGGTGATATCGGCAAAGGCGGCAGATCATCATCCAATCGGGCACTTGTCAGGAGGCGTGGCATGCTCGTTTGTAGCGGCCTTGTACCATCTATCGCTTTTGCCACCGCTTCACTCACGACAAGACTGCCGTCCAAGATGCGTTCTTTCTTCTCGGCCTCTGCCGCTTCGAACCGTCTCGCTCTTCTGCGTCGTGCACGTTCCGCAATTGCAACTCTTGAGGGCGTTTTGAGTGTTGGTCGGCCCGCTTTGACATTTGGCCTATTGCATTTCGTTTCGAGCTGTCTGTACGAGATGAGCCTGTTGAGTGGAATCAGAGCATCTTCGAGCGTGGCCGTGCCTGTTTCCACTCTAGCTCCGGGACCATCAATTGCAACAGCTATACTTTCGACGGGATTGGGCGGTGGCGACGGCGGCGCCTCACTGGGAAGGTCTTCCTCCAAAATTGGATCCAGTACGCTCTGCCTGAGATGTGTCGAGCGCATGCCCACAGCTGGCTTCTCGGCAGAGACAGGGGAGTGAGTCAAGGTTTGTGCCCAGCGTTCAACGGCTTCTTCGAGTGAATCATCCAGGACATCTGGCAACGCAGGCAGACTCCGTGTGCGCCTCAGATCTAGCCTTGGAGGCGGTGCACGCAGGTCAATCGGTAATGAGCGAAAGGTGACCATAGGAGGGGAACCAAGTACTTCAGCAGAGACTTGTTCGAGTTCTCTGAGCTGTACAGACAGTCGTTGAATTGCCTCTCTGTATGAGACTTCATCCAGCATCTCGACATCTGGCTTTGGGTTGAATGGCACTGTTCGCATATCAAAGCGCTGATCTGCTTCATGCACTGAGGTTCTCGCCAAGGCAGCCACCGTCCTTGCCAGTTCTATCGTGCCAAAACTTCCTGCTGATAAGTCAGCTGCATGCTCCTTCGAGAGCCTGCTCAGTGCGGCACATAGCGACAAGAGTGTCTGGTCAGCATCGAGAGATCCAGTATAGTCTGGTCCCGTCACGCGACGAGCAAGCATGAGGAAGATATCCTTCTGTCTCATGGGCGGCGACGGAACAACGGTTGGTGAGAAGCATGGGAACCATCGCATGGCTCTACCTAGTCTGCGCTTCTTGATATGCTTGCCTGCGATTGATTGGCGTCTGGGCTGTGTCTCTTGCGGAACGCATCGCCTCGATCGTGCAGATGGATGAGCTTTGCGTATGCGCGGCTTGAGGGAAGCACGTTGCTGGGAGATAGGTAGTCTCTTGCCGGTGTACAACACTGTACGCGGTGCTGGACTGGGCGATGCTGCGTACAAGGAGCGAGTGCGTCTGTGCCTCGTCTTGATGGTCATCTGTGCAGAGAGGGTAAGCCAAAAAGCAGAGCCTGCTGCAAGTACTCAGCAGTTGTAGGATGTAGCAAGTAGGAAGTGGATTCAGGGTGTAGTCGTCGTCGTCGTTGCTATCAAGGCTCAAGGTTCAAGTTCATTCATAGTCTATCGCAGCATCAGCATCAATATCATCGTCTCTTCGTCGTCGTCTCACTTGCTGGAGACAGCTCCAGTAGCAAGATGCCCAGCATGCACAGTACCGCTCGTTTCCATTGCCACCGTCCCAGCGACCTTGCCCGCGCCAGACGCCGTGGTCCGTGCCTCTTGAGCGAGCTTGACACCTTCCTCACCGTGTGTCTGGCGAACTTGCGCATCTATAGCCTTGGCTGCCGCTGATCCGACAGTCTCGGCACCTTCGCCAACGCCTTTGCTAAGAATCTGTCCAGCCTCAGCAACATCTTTGGCCGTGTCCACCGCTTCTCGTCTGAGCGTTCCTTCTGCCGCATGACTCGCATCATCAATCGCCCCGCGTGTACCCAAGGATTCGCCAAGAAGGCTGCCAAAGC
Source organism: Protomyces pachydermus (assembly GCA_003717275.1). Lineage (NCBI taxonomy): Eukaryota > Fungi > Ascomycota > Taphrinomycetes > Taphrinales > Protomycetaceae > Protomyces > Protomyces pachydermus. The sequence continues at coordinate 235,220 of QXDU01000275.1, read as the reverse complement.
TCTGTACAGACTTACCCAGCCAATTAGAGACCTTTTGTGCCTGTATGCTCAATGCTTTGGCACCTTCTGTTGAACGCTCACTGACGAAGTGCGTCGTCTCGCTGAATCGAGTATTGCCACGCACCGTGCCTAGTCCAGAGCGTGCAAAGCCAGAGAGAGAGTCAGCAGCTTGTCCTGCGATGCGACCAATTGTCCGTGCAAGCTGGTCGGCATCAGCTTGTGGACCAGTCAGCATGTACCCTGCATCCACCAGAATACGCTCGAACGCCTCAAGTTCTGCCTCTGTCGTTTCCTTAGCAACATCAATGCGAATCGTCAGGTCAGCTGTATCGCTCTTGATGACGAGCACAAAGGCGCCATCGTCGGTTGTCCCGGCAATGGTGTCTGACTTGAGGGTCACTGCAAATGTCTCGCCGATGCGCAGCAAGAGAGTGGATTCTTCGATCTCTTCGAGGTACAAGGCACCCTCTGCGAGCGGGAACGTGTCTGCAGCGACGACCTGGACGGCCTTGACCTGTTCCAGCTTCATTTGCGGATTTGTTCTTGTCGTGTGTAGATGCGTGGTAACTATAAACTTCAACGACGCCCGAAGGTGATGCAATCGCGCTACGGCACGACATGAACATGCTAAGGGGAACAAGTCATGAATGATCTCACGCCAGGTAAGAGTACATATCCTTCGCATCGCCCTCCGCCCGCTCAATATAATCACGCTCCAACAATCCATCAATCGATTTTTTGATGTCTGAAATTTTGGGCTGGAAGCGCGACTTGAGCTGATTGATAGTCTCCTGAACCAACAAAGTATGCTTCATCTGCTTTCGCGCCTTCATAATGCGCACAATAGCACTCTCGATCATGTGTTTCCGGTCACCCTCGATATGCTTGTGTGTGTCGTCTGATTCTTGCTTTTGCTCCGATTTGATGGGCAGGTTCAAGTTGATTCTCAGCTTCTTGTTCTTGAAGTTGGTATTGAGCGAATAGCGTTGACCGTCAGTCTCGGACAGCAAAAGTACTTTAGCCTTGACGAGAATGCCGAGCGCACCATCGAGCTGATCCTTGGCGGTGATGCCTGTGATGGCCTGCAACTCGGTGTAAGTCAAGCTCAAGGTCGTGTTGTATGCCATCAAGATTGCAAGCTGGTAGGTGGATACTTGGAATGTGTACTTGGAAGGTAGGTAGTTGACCTTGATATCAGCCTTGCTATGTTGCCATAGCCATTGCAGCTTTCGTCCATTGTGCGTGAAATCGTAGTACATGGCAAACTGTTCAACAGTCTTGAGCAACGCCTCAGGGATGAGGAACTCTGTGGTCGGCGCATAAAGTGGCCATGAACCGGACTGGAGAACCTTGAAGTCGGCATCCACCACTGCTGGTGCATCTTCGTCCTTTTGTGCGAGGTAAGTCCTGAATGTATCTTGATGCTCCCTCGACGTAGTAATGTCTCCAAACATCCGCTGCAGCTTCTTTGTATATTCGACTCCACAGGCTTCTTTGAGCTTTGATAGCATTGACGCCTCTGCATCATCTGAATTCGACAAGTCATTCACTAGGCGTCGAGACAGTTGTCGTGTGTAAAATTTGATGAAGACATCCTTGTCTTCGACATATTTGAAGACCGTCATGACATCTTGCAGAACCGCCTCCACCTCTTGCTCATCCGGATTCTTGGCAGACTTTTTGAGCAGACCATCGCAGTACTTGGCAAGTAGTTCTGGTGACTTGGCGCTGGTAAAGCCACAAGCCTTGTTGCGGTTCATAAACTCGCCACAAGCCTTGTCGAGAGATTTGACAAAGTCAGAGTCAGAGTTGAAGGCACGCTCGATCAGACCATTATAGGCTGTGTGGACTGTAAGCAAAGCATTGACGTAAGCTTTTGGCTCAACATTTTCGACATCCGGACAGTGCTTCTCAACAGAGGCGAGACCAGTCTTGCGCACATGCTCTTCGAAGGCCTTCCGCATAGGATCCAACCCTCTTGTAATGCGACCGAGCAACTTGTACATCCTCTGCATGTCGTCTTGCCGATCGTGTTCGATGAGGTCCGGGAACGCCTGCTGTAGTACCTCTGCATGTGCTGCAATCAAGGCCTGATCGCATGCCGCCATGAGCTTGCTCGTACTTGAAACGTGCAGGTAGAGTTCAACCCGGCCTTCTTCCTCCTTGATGCGTGCTTCAGCCTTCTTCATGTAATCCGGTACGGACATTTCCGCTATAGCGGCGGCAGACTCTTGTTCGTAAAACTTGCTAGTCTCAGCAATGAAGGGAACATGGAAGAATTGCTGGTAGACGTCGAGGGTCGACTTGCCAGGATCAGTTTCGTCAAGGCCCAACAAGACGTACGAGTCAACGACGTGCTTGATAAGCGAGCTCTCCACGACCATTCCCGACCGCTGCCGACGAATCAGTTTGAGCACTTCTGTCATAATCTCAGCTTGTAGATCATCAAACACAATCGATTTCCATAGAACCAGACAAAATGTGTAGACATCGTGCATATTCGTCCGTCCCTCATCGAGCTCGCGTTTGACCCAGTTGCGATTGAGATAGCGAAAGATGTGGTGGATGAAGCCAGCTGAGACTGTGAAGTCTTGCCATTTCCTGGTATAGAACTGCAACAATGCCTCACCTGTATGTGCCTTTGCAGCTCTCGCAATGATGCCAAGGTGCAGCTTTACATATTCCTTGAGCAAATCATACAGCTCTGCACCCATCAAGTGTGCACCACGAGAACTTGCACTACTTCCCGCGTCCCCAAAGCGTTGCATTTTGTTTTGCGTGCAGTAATTGTAGATGATGCTGCATCGTTAGTCTGACTGCATGGATAGCTGTAGTCAATTTACGTGTAGAGCTCCATGTAACGCGCCGGTTGCATGCCTTGATTGAGGGACACCATGATTTGCGCGACACCTTCCTCAAGCGCAGCCCAGGTAGACGCGAGGTCGTCTGCTCTCGGCATGCCTGGCCTCTGGGCAGCTGGCATCTTTGCTGGGAGTCGTATCGACTCAGACTCTGGTGGCGGTTTGTGTGGTCGAGCCTCATCTCTGCAATTGCGTCGCGTCCAGACTCGAGACCTCAACAGCACACCACGTACAACACTGGGCAAGCTGTAGTAGAGGGCCAGGGGAGCAGAGCTCTCTACCAAGCCACCACAGCCTGGAGTTTGTACTCTGCTTCATTTCAGCTCCTTTGACGCATCGCACAACCAAGACATGTCATGAAGTTCTCTTTGCTCTCTTTTCGGCTCTTTCAGCTCTGTAATGTCATCTATACATTTACAATCATCGAAGTGTACGTATTTAGACCAGGCATACCCATTCTTGGCATGCACACCATTGCTCTGGCGGCACTGATCTTTCTGTCAGTCAATGTGCTCAAACTTCGCAACTGGACAGACAGCAGCTATATCCTTGCAGTTGCCTGCTTCATGTTTTGGACGCCGGTCATGAGCGAGCGATTTCTCCTCTACTTGAAGTATCGAGCAATGGAAATCTTGCGCTGGGTACCCTCTACCGATATTGTAGGCGATGCGTCTTTCAAAACAAGCTTTGAATTACTTGACGATGGCCTTTACCGGCTAAAGGTCCTGGCGAGCTCAAGCTTAGAAGGGCCAGTTGCAGATCATGTCTCTGTTATGTCAAAAGCCGAGGCGCATAGCACCTACTGGAAACTGGTAGACGCCAGTTACACAGGAACTCGATATAAAGCGCATGGCGCCACGCTTTTGAGAATCCTTGCATCGCCCTTCAATTTGGGCCAAGCATTACAGCATCACTTGCTCAATCCTCTGCTATGGCGTGTCATTGGCGATAAGGCTATGGCAAATACTCCGATGCTTGTCATGATCAGTGTGCCGATTGCATGGTTTATCCTGGCAAGACAGCAGTTCAATCAAGCGCCACGCGCCAATTGATGCATGTATCCCTTTGCAGGAAAGACAGCAGTTCAATCAAGCGCCACGCGCCAATTGATGCATGTATCCCTTGGCAGGAAAGACCGATCTTTCACTAGGCTTGGTTCTGCCTGGACGAGATCTGCTACTCGAAATGCTCGGCAGCTTGCGTCGTCTACTTGTTGTTGAGAAGGGCCTCATGAGAATGCAGCGCAGACGGTTACAAATTGATCGGCGGTAGAAGAGTCAGTACGCACAATAAATTTCATCCGGCAGCCAGCCGTACAAAACAGATTCGCCAGTGCAAAGGACGAGCTCTCTGGAAGCACTTTTCTGACGTAGAATTCCAGAGTGGCAGCCCATCTGATCAATGAAGCAGTCGTGACTTACTAGGACTCTCCCTGGACCTCGAGAGCTTCAAGGCGTCTTGCTGCTTTCAATCGCCATCATCATACAAAGTATAGCAGCTGAAGATGTTTGCCTTCAGAGTGCTCCAAATCTATCAGCTGCTTGTCCTCTTTCTGATACTGGAGTCATGGTATTGGCGCATTGAGCCTATGGCATGCTACCAGCTCACCCTTCTCATGAGCTTCCCGACATACTCCCTGGTTCATGTCTTTGCAGCCAAAAACATGATTGACCTTGGTTCCTTACACCGCCACGTTTTGTCCATCACCTGGCTAGGTATCGTTGCGGACAAGAAGTCCACATTCGCCGAATATCGCGTCCGCGAGGCTCTCAACTGGATGCCAGCAGCCGATGTCATTGGAGCTGATTGGTTTCAAGTGAGCTTTAAGAAGATGGAGGGTGGCGACATCAGCGTCACGCTCCCAAACATCTCCCGTCCGCTAGTCATGGCAATCCTGGGTGTCAATGATACGTCCACATCCTGGCAGAATGTCGAAGCATTCCCGTGTTCTGATCAACCCTGTCTATTCAGCGCAGAAGATGGACAAGAACTATACTGGCGTACGGTAGACATCTTCCACACTGGTACTAGATACAAAGAGTTGGCAAGGCAGCTCCTACCATACCTGCCAACCCAGCAGCGCGTTGAGAGCGTTGCCCGCTGGCTTTTCAAAGACAGAACTGCACTAGGACACGCGCTCAAGCTTTCCCTGCTACACACCACACTAGGGAATCTGGATTTGTGGGCACAATTCCTCGAGTGTATCCGACGAGATCAGCGTGGTGTAGGGTGGTGAATTGACTCGCTATGAAGAATGATCCTTGGTAGCGACTGGCATGTTACAATTCGTTTGCGTGGTGACCTCTACCTTGAGGTTTGTTTTAGCTTCTTCTGCTCGTCTTGGCATTTCATAGAGCCTTAGTCTTCTTTACATGGTCTGACGAGCCATTCGCCTGTTCCCCTGAGGGCAGTTGTATCATTGATCCCATCTCGTCAGTTGGCCTTGGGAAGTGTCTGACCAGGTATGACTTGAGTCTCGCTTGGAAGCTGGGTGTGCTCTGCTCCTGTGGGATGTAGCTGCAGTGACTATCTTCCTTGTACTACAAGAGTCACGCAACGGATGAATGAAGTCGTGATCAGGACATCTGCAAATTAAGAAGTAAGTCTACTTGCCAGCAATGTTGGTGATGTCCAACTCTCGCATCTGCTGGAGCACCTCTTCCACTTTTTGATCAAGCGTACCCTGAGCATACTCATCCCGTACACTCGCATCAAAGTACTGCTGGACCTGTGCAATCCGCTCATACGCTTCGCGACAAAAGCGCAATTGGATCTTGACGAGTGCTTCAAACGATGGGTCTAGATACGGCACACGCAAGTCAAGCAGTTGCGGTAGCTCATCCACGAGCTGTGTGTTGATGCGCTCATACACATCTTGCGCCATGGATGCTTCCTTCTCTGCTCGTGGCAGCTTTGTCGGATCATCACTCGGCTTGTCTGTGAGTTTCCGTGCTTTTGCACGCATAGCATCGTAGTCGATGAGCTTGTGATTACGCTTCTTGATGGCTTCGTTGATTTCTGGGAAGTAGGCACAGAAGCGAGAGATGGGTTCGAGGACAGTTTCTCTGTAGGGTCCATCGAGCTCCTTGACTGTCTCTGCATCAAGATCCTGGACTGCTTGCTTGTAATACGCCGAGACGTTGTCCTTGTTGCCGCTCTCTCCATAGAATGCATCAATCGTCTCTGCAATCCGGGTCTGTGACGCTGTCATTGCGCGCAATGAGTCGAGATATCCTTTCGCTTCCTTCTGCAGCTTATTTGCTGCTGTCTCCATACTGTATGCGTTAGCCATCTATCTTGCAAAACAAGACATGCGACGGGGCCTTACATTCTGAATCGGCGCTCCTCGGACTCAAAGTCTCGGTCGATGGTTTTCTCTACTTGACCAGCTTTCATCATGACTTGTGTGCCTGCGCGGCCTACTGCCTTCTTGAAGCCGTTCCAGCTCATACTGCCTGCGCTCTGTTGATGGATAGATGGGAGTGGTTGTAGAGTAGCATCATCATCATCGCCTGCTCTTGTGGATTCTCATTCTAACCCAGACGGCCGACTTGGCAGCACGACAACTCTTTCATCAACAGGACAGGATGCTTGCACGGGCCCTCATGGCAGCTCCATCAGCGCTCTTCAGGAGTAGTATGGCGTCTACTGCATCACTACAAACGCTAGCAAGGACTCTCCCAACCTTCACACATCAAAATGCGCTCTTTGCGCAAAATCAGCAGCAGGTACGGACATTCAAGGTCCGCTCGGCAGTCAAGAAGTTGTGTCCTGCGTGTGCTAGTGTCAGGCGGAAGGGAAAAGTATACATCATCTGCAAGGAAAACAAGAAGCACAAGCAACGGCAGGGATAGTCGATTTTGTTTTCTATGGCGAGAATGGAATGAAGTACAGGCAACCTGCAAGTTTCAGCTGGATCAAAATATTAAGTTCTATTGGAAGAAGCTCAGGTTGATAGGAGGGAATTGAACAGAGTGCAGAAATGTAGGAGACAAAGGCCAGGAAAGGCGTACGAGCAGATGACACGGAACTCTGCCGCACAAGCTTCCTCGACTCTACTTTGTGTCTCTTTTGAGAAAGGCTTTTTCAGGCGCGAAAAGCACGCCCTGCCATAGAAATAACCGCAAGAATGAAAACATCAAGATGCCATGACCACATTGTCCTACTGTTGCTGTCCATCTTGCTCATCGTCCGCTCCAGGTGCTGCATTTTCAACGTTGTGGAAGTCCAAGATCTCGCTGTACATCATCACCTTCCAAGTATCCACAGGCAAGTCGGCATCGTTGAAGGACCAGTCAAAGCCTTGTTCCGCCGCAGGCTCATCGGTTGGGTCATGGTACGGAGCGAGGTATGCATGCTCCAAAGCTTGCACAGCCGTAATACGCTTCCGAGGATCAAACACCAGCATCTTCTCCAACAAGTCAATAGCCAAGGGATCCGCATTACGGAACTTGGTAGAGAATGGAATCTTTTCCCGCTTCGGTAGCGACTGCACAAAGCGCAAGGTATTTTCACTGCAAATCGTGTGAATCACATCATCAGGCGGTGTACCCAACAACTCCGTGATGATGCTGAATTGATTGACGTGGTCTTTTCCGGGGAAGAGAGGCTTGCCTTCCAGCATTTCAGCAAAAATGCAGCCTACAGACCAAATGTCCACTTCAATGTCGTATTTTTGCCAAGTCAGCATGATTTCAGGCGCTCGGTAGTAACGCGTCGACACATAGCCCGTCATTTGAGGGTCCTGGATACGGGCCAAGCCAAAGTCGCAAATCTTCAAGTCGCAATTTTCATTAACGAGAATGTTGCTGGGCTTCAAGTCCCGGTGCACCACACCGGCAGAGTGCACGTACTTCAGACCACGCTTCGATTAGTATTGCTTGGAGCACAAAATAGTAGATGCATACCAAGATCTGGTACAAGAAGTACTGGATGAATTGCTTCTCAAGCGGACGTGAGGTCAACAGCCGGTGGAGATCTGTTCCGAGCAGCTCCGTCACAAAGTAGATGTCCTCAAGAGGTGAAATAAAAATGTCGCTGAGAGAAATGACCTAAAGTTAGCAACCAACAAGGGCATGTTTTGTTTCCATACGTTTTCATGCCGAAGGTGCTTGAGCAATTTGAGCTCGCGGTATGTGCGCTTCGACAGGACGGGCGTGCTGAATGGCTTCATGATCTTTTTGATGGCCACTGATTGCTGTGTCAATTCATCACGGGCAGAACTGAGAGAGAGAAGTTAGCTTGATACCAAATAAATGGATTGCCAGCATACCAGACCAGGCCAAAGGCGCCCATGCCGACAGGTTGAAGGTCGACATATCTCGACGTAATCTCAAAGGTAGTACCTGCACATTGCGTCAGTACACAAAGATCACATAAGAAAAAGCAACAGATATCGCAGCCACAAGTGGAGCAACAACAGCAGAGAAAGCCGTACCGAAGATTTGCGCTCTAACGAATTCTGCCATGTTGCAGAAGGAAAGTTGCTATCGGGAAGGGAAGGAGTCGTCGCAAGGGAGACGAGGACAAGGGTCGTTGCGCGAGGGACCGAGTGTGGCTGAAATGTAGATGAACAAGCAAGGGTCTTGAGAAGCCTCGGCGGAGAAGGGTCGAGCAAGGAGGGTAGGGAAAGCCTGATTTGGATGCTGTGTTGCGCTGAGGAGTGCCTGCTAGAGAAACAGGCGTGTAGAAGGAGAGGCAGCTGAGGTAGAGGTCGAGCTGGTGAGGACGAGGCGTAGAGAGAGAGAAGGATCTGGTTCCGGAATTGCACGTGCACCGCCAGCCGAGATCCGTCCTAACCCTGAACAACTAATAGTAAGGACTAACAGTGTATATGGCGACCTGCTCAAGCTGAATGGCTCTACAAGCTGTATATCTGCCTAATATTGCCCTGGTCACATTTTTGCTGGCTGTTGCCGTAGCAAATCTAACTACACGCACTCCTTGAGGTCACTGTCTTCCTAGTGTGTACACTTGAATAGCATTGGAGCCGCCGCACGTCTGACTCGAGTCACCAGAGCAAGCCATGGAACAGGAGGAGACTGTCTGAGGGTTGTTTCGAATCTGGCTATCGCAATAGCACTCACCAGAGTATTCGACTCCAGCGTATGTGAAGCCTTTCGCTTGACAAGTGGACATGCAAACCTGAGGCGTCATGCTGTTGGATGTGACTGAGTAACCTTGCAGCGTCCTTGTATTTGGGTAAAAGTCCTGCAAGCAGCCGACACTGGACCATGTACCGGAAGCAGCAGGCGGAGGTTTGGAGTTTTGCAATGAGTAGACCTGGATGGCTGAATCACCGCCGCACTTTTGCGAGCCATTCTCTGAGCAAGTGTACTTCTGGCATTGTGCGTTGTCAATCAGCGAAGCTCTTGCTATGTTGCCGCAAAAACACTCACGAGTGTACTCGACGCCAGCGAGGGAATAGCCAGCTTTGATGCAGTTACTGACACACTGTTCCACGGAACCAACATCAGCGACTTGATTTGGAAGGGTGCGATAATTCACATTATCTGAGTAACAGCCTTGCAGAGTACCAGACCCAGCATTTGTTGACACAGACGTAGGAATTATAGGAGCACCACCGCCTGGAGGGACAGAATAAAGCTGAACAGCATTGCCACCGCCGCATGTCTCTGTGCTATCATCGTTGCAAGGCATGTCGCATGTGCCATCATCAATCTTGGGCTGTCCATTGGTGCCAGACGTGCCGCAGAAGCACTGGTATCGATACTCCACCCCGGCAAGGGCATATCCTGAGGCCTGGCACAAGGTAATGCATGCTTCGATCGTCCCAACGTCCTGGAGACGTACAGGTAGTGCGCGCTGGTTGATGTCATCCCTGAAGCACCCAAGATAGTTCCCACCATTTCTTGAAAGCCGCGGTAGACCTGCAGTTGGGACAGGTGATGCTGTAGCACTTGACACACTGAGTGAACGAATACTGTAAATTTGAATAGCATCACCTCCACCACACGTCTCTGACCTATCATCATTGCAAGGCGTGTTGCACAGCGAATCATCAATTTGAGGTTGCCCATTCGTTCCTGTATTGCCGCAGAAGCATTGGTAGTAATATTCGAGACCAGCCATAGCGTACCCTGCAGCTTGGCATTGTTCCAGACAAGCCTCGACTGTGCCGACATCCTGTAGACGGATAGGCAAAGCTCTTTGATCGACGCTATCCTTGAAGCATCCCATGTACTGACCTCCATTTTTCGTCACGCGAAGCAGACCAGCTGTCGCGGTGGCTGCTGGGTTGGAAGTCGTGGTAGGCGCTGGCACGGTGTACATTTGTAGGGCATTACCCCCTCCACATGTCTCTGTGCTATCGTCATTGCAAGCCATGTCGCATGAGCCATCGTCGATTTGTGGCTGACCATTCGTGCCAGTGTACCCGCAGAAGCACTGGTAGTAATACTCGAGGCCTGCAAGCGTGTACCCAGAAGACTGACATTGAGTGATACAGGCTTCGACTGTACCAACGTCAGCCACGCGAACAGGCAATGTGCGTTGATTCGCGATCTAAAAAACAACCCAGGTACTTTGCCCCATTTTGTGTCAGGCGCGGCAAGCCGGCTGTGGCTTTGGCGGTGACTGACGCACTCAATCTTGAAGACGTCCCCGTCGTAGACAGGGTCCTTGTACTCGAAGTGGTCTGGGCTAAAGAGATGAACGAGGGGGCTAAAGAGATGAACGAGGGAGAGATGGACAGTTGAGAGCTTGCCATCGAGGGAACCACGATGTTTGAGCTGGTTGTAGTCTTTGAGCTAGTTATTGCACTAGAGATCGATGTGCTGCTGCTGCTGCTGCTGCTGCTACCAAACAACGAGCTTGAGGAGATACTGGATGTTGGCAGCCGCATAGAAGACGTTGTACCTGTGCTGCTGCTCGTACTGACCAAAGCAGATGAGCTAAGAGAACTTGTTGTCAGTCTCACTGAGCTCGTTGATATTGAAAAGCTCGTGGGTGTAGCTGAGCTCGTACTCAAAGCACCAGCCGAGAAAGTGGTCAAAGTACTTGTAGTGCTCGACGACGTCGTTACTGGCACTGGACTTTTGATTGGTGAGGGCGTCGCAGATGAAGTCGTTGCTGTAGTGGTTGACGATGTCGTAGATGTCTTCGACGTTGTTGTCACTACCGCAATTGCAGGCCGCGTCATAAAGGTTGCTGCTGCACATGCTGATGTCGTCGTCGTGATGACTGCGGTCTTCCAGTATCCGACAAGCCCCAAGAATCCACCGTACGACAGATAGACTGAGCTGTAGAGACCAGATGTTGTGGTTCAGGTCGTCGCAGTCTGGATACTTCCACAATTGACATTGCCCAAAAGGAGGACGTCGAGCACTGCGCATGTCTGAGACGCGAAAGGCCCAGGAACAGCCGCATCGTTACACGACGAAGTGATGTAGCCTCCGAGAAGCGCACCAGTATAAAATGTGCAAGTGCCTGCATAGGTCGCAGTTTGACGCTTGGCTAGATCACCCAAGGAAACTGGCGCTGCAGTGATCGTCGCAGAAGGAGGCACAGCGGCCGAAGCGACCACGCCTGCTAGCAACACAGCTCTAAGCAACATGGTACCTGACACTCTGTTGCTCTTCTCGAATGGACTGCAGCATCAAGCATGAGCGGGATACATCAGCCTTATAGCTCTGTAGCTGACTCTGGCAAAGCTTATGCTTGGCAGACGCCCTCCCGCTCAGCATCATGCTTCGCTTCGAGCCTCGGAACACGGATGCCGTCCGCTCTCAGAGTCAGCACATCGATTCGCATGTCTCGCAGCACAATGATCATCCTTGATAGGCAAGATAGATCGTTGGTTGAAGGTACGTCAGTGAGTTGCCAGCCGAAACTTCAAATTTTGCCCAGCCATGTTGGGCATTTTTCCGTCATCTGAAACATGAAGGGTTCCCCTGACGCCCACTCTCATCAACGCTTGACACGCTCACAGGCTGAGCAAGCGAGATTGGGCCGAAATGAGGGCGATCCGGCAAGGCTCATGTAGGGAAACATTGCTACGGAGAAATCCAAAGTGTGTTCCCGACCGTTCAATGAACCATAAGAGAAGAAGTATCTCATGAATATATACATTAGCAGTATTTCCGCTGCTAGCACTGTTGCCATCGTAGACTTTGCTACAGGCACTGTCAGTTGAAAACTGAATTGAATATACCATTTGCTACAAGAACAGAAGTTTCTAAAGAGTATATACTTGAGCAGTATTTCCGTTGCCACAATATTGCTGGCTATTTCCATCGCAGACCTGGCTACAGGCACTGTCAGAGGTCAGTGTTTGACCATTATTGATGCTCTGATCACAGAAACATTCGTGCCCGTATTCAACTGCACCAAGCGAGAACCCTGCCGACTTGCAAGAAGCCATGCAAGCGCCAATAGGATCAGAACCTGTCACGTCAGGGTTGCGAGTGCGCAAGGCTCGAGCGTTGACTGAGTCTGTGTAACAGCCCTTGTAGGTCGCACCACCAGAGGTTGTCTTCTGAATGGTGGGGCTAGGAGCAGCGCTGGAACCGGTACCACTCGGCACAGCGCCTAGTGTGTACACTTGAATAGCATTGGAGCCGCCGCACGTCTGACTCGAGTCACCAGAGCAAGCCATGGAACAGGAGGAGACTGTCTGAGGGTTGTTTCGAATCTGGCTATCGCAATAGCACTCACCAGAGTATTCGACTCCAGCGTATGTGAAGCCTTTCGCTTGACAAGTGGACATGCAAACCTGAGGCGTCATGCTGTTGGATGTGACTGAGTAACCTTGCAGCGTCCTTGTATTTGGGTAAAAGTCCTGCAAGCAGCCGACACTGGACCATGTACCGGAAGCAGCAGGCGGAGGTTTGGAGTTTTGCAATGAGTAGACCTGGATGGCTGAATCACCGCCGCACTTTTGCGAGCCATTCTCTGAGCAAGTGTACTTTTGACATTGCGCATTGTCAATGAGTGGAGCAGTCAGCGAATTGCCACAGTAGCACTCGCGTGTATACTCAATACCAGCATAAGAATAGCCAGCATTGATACAGCTGCTCACACACTGGTCAACAGAGCCGGCATCTGCAACACGGTTGGGCAGCGTGCGGGCATTCACGTTATCTGAGTAGCAGCCTTGTAAAGCACCAGAACCAGCAGACGTTGTCACGGTCGTAGGAATCGACGGAGCCGCGCCACCAGAAGGCACAGAATAGAGTTGAATAGCGTTGCCACCACCACATGTCTCAGATTTGTCGTCGTTGCAAGGGACACTGCACTCACTGTCGCTGATTTGAGATTGTCCATTTGTGCCGGAGCTTCCACAGAAGCACTGGTAGTAGTACTCAATACCAGCCATCGTGTAACCAGCAGACTGACACTGTGTGATACAGGCTTCCACGGTGCCCACATCCTGGACCCTCACGGGCAAAGTGCGCTGGCCGACATCATCCCTGTAACAGCCAAGATACTTGCCGCCATTCCGAGAAGTACGCGGGAGACCAGCCGTGGGAGCAGCAGTAGGTGTCGTTGTTGATGAAGCAGTAGGATTGGCATTGACAAGTGCATTCGGAATGGCGTAAATCTGGAGCGCATTACCATTGCCACAGGTCTCGGTGGCATCATTGCAAGGCACCGAGCAGACACTGTCAGCGATTTGAGGCTGCCCGTTGTAGCCAGCGGTCGCATATCCACAGAAGCACTGCGTGTAGTACTCGAGACCCGCACGATCGAATCCAGCATTGCCACACTGAACAACACACTCCTCGACATTGTTGACATCGTTGACACGTTGTTGAAGAGTGCGCTGGTCTACGCCATCTTGGAAACAACCGATGTAAGTGGCACCGTTCTTGGCAGTCCTTGGAAGGCCGGCGGTTGGTGCTGCGCTAGCACGCGAGGAGCTAGGTGCCGCACTGGATGTTGTCGGGATCGCACTTGAAGCGGTTGGTACAGTACTGGATGTGGAAAGGACAACACTGGTTGTGGTGGGGATAATAGATGACGAGGTCAATCTAGTGGAAGATGTCGTGACGAGTGAAGATGTCGATAAAACTTGAGCAGGGGAAGACGTCACTGGCGCAGCCGAAGTTGTTGCAGGCGTGGACGTCGTAGCAGGTGCAGATGACGAGACTGCTGGAGGAGAGGAGCTCGTCGTAGCTGCAATGCTGGATGTAATTGTCGGCTTGATCGTTGTCACCACTGAAGAGCTGGAAGGTACCACGCTGCTTGTGGTAAGAGCCGCCACACTGCTCGTCGATGTAGTGGCCGGAGTGGAGGAAGTGGTCACAACTGAAGACGAGGAAGAAGTGAGTATTGAGGTTGTGAGGGCCCTGGAGCTCGTGGCGATGACAGTCGAGGAGGTCGCCGCTGCAGGCGTGCTCGAGGTTGACGATGTCGCTGGAACAACGATGCTTGTACTTGATGTAGTCGGCACAACAGTAGATGTCGTGGAGGTTGTCGCCAGCCTCGACGTGCTACTGACGAAAGTGGAAGTTGGTGCAGCACTGGCGCTGCTAGAAGTCGGCGGTCTGCTCGATGTCGTCGACGTGGTGGAGACAGAGGTGGATTTGATTGGGTAGGTCGGTGTCGTGCAAGCATACTGCACAGTATAGGTGGAATATAGCGTGGTGGACGCGCCAAGAAGGCCAAAAAGGATTGGTCCGTTTGTGGCCGTGGCAGAGCTCGTGGTAGACGTTGAACAGATAGATACAGGTGTTGCGGAGCCACATTGAGTAGGGAGCAAGCCGGGGACCAAATTACCAGCGGTACCGTAACAAGTCTGCCCGTACGCAAAGCCAGCAGCTGTGGCATCCTTGCACACCGTACTATAGACAATATTGGTCACTAGTGCGTCGACCACGGTGACACAAGTCGAAGCGTATGTCACTCCTTGTCGCTTCTCTAGCGGCGCATCGTTATTGTTGGCAGGCGCAGCAGCGACAAGAGCTGCCAGCAGCAATGTGCGACGCATTGTGATGTTCAGGAGGAGAGTACTGCAAAAAGACGCGGCCAGGCGAGAGGGATATATGGGAGAGTAGAGAAGAATGCTTCGGGATTCCGTCTGCTTGTCATCCAGGCCATATGCCTTTGCTAGTCGACATGTGCGACAGCGTGTACCCAGCCGCCGCTCGACACAAGTCCTCCATGCCCGATGCAGTGGTGGCCAGATTGTGTCTGGGTAGGGGAGTGAAACATCGAGGAGGAGGCGAAGCTTCTCAATCCAGAGTTGGCGTCGGTGGTTGGCCGCATTCGAGACATTTGGCGACAATCTCAAAAGGGCGCGCGTGGGCGTCGACATCATGGGAATCATAGGCTCATAGCCTCGCTGACGGCCAGACCGGGTAATAAGCTTAAACTCTCCGATGGGCAGGTCAGCGAGTCTGAGGCATCCTAGTCTTCTCGTTGGCCTACCTGAAGAACTCCATCTATCGAGCCGCAGCCGCGAAATCTCAAGTGTAGCACCCGGGGTAGCAACCGATGCTCGATTGCTAGTCTATCTCAAGTCGAGAGTATCCCTCGTACAATGATTTAGATGGAAATTCTGCCTCTAGAACACTCGATTGGCGACCGGATCTGCTGCGTGAGACATAACCTCCTACGTCTAGATTACCTCAACTGGACTCGCGTCTTGGCTCAATTGCAAGCATACTTTCTCGAAGTCCCTTGAACAGCTATACTGCCTCGTCTATATGCTTGATACTATGATACTATGATCCTATCCCTCATTCTAGACACTGCTATCGTCGTTACAATCGCGTGAGTGTGTTGCCAGCCCCTGACACCAAATCTCGACTTCCATTCGCGGAAACTCGGCTAATTTGGGGTTAGCGAAATTACATGCAATCTGAAAAGCTGTCACATTGTATTGTACTGTAGTATGGAGCAGTAGAAGCAAGCAGCAAAGCATGTCAAAGAGCAAGTTGAACAGGTCCAATGTGACAAACGGATAATCTGAACTATGCAAAGAAGTTGATGTACAAGAACTAATTAGGAAAGTCTAGATATTGTAGACCTGGACGCGATCAGCGTTACCGCAGTATTGCTGGCTGTTGCCATCACACTTCTGACTGCAGTCGTTGTTGCTAGTGATGGTCTGACCATTGTTGATGCTATTATCGCACCAACACTCGTGCCCGTACTCCAGACCAGCCAGAGAGTAGCCCGCAGACTTGCACATGGTCGCACAGGTGTTGATGGGCTGCGCATCATTGACGTCAGCAAGACGGTTGCGAAGAGCACGAGCACCAGTGTTGTCGAGGTAACAGGCCTTGAAGGTAGCACCGCTTGTCGTGATGAGAGGAATGGTAGCACCAGAGACAGCAACAGGGCTCGTAGGAGCAGCGCCAGCAGGAGCAGCCGTGGTAGCAGGAGCAGTAGGACCAGCAGAGAGACGGTAGACTTGAATAGCATTGTCACCACCACAGTACTCGTTAACAGCAGCTTTGCATTGGTACTGCTGGCAGCGAGTCGTGTCAATTTGAGGAGCAGTGATGGCATTGCCACAGAAGCACTCAGTTGTGTACTCAACGCCAGCGAGAGCATAACCGAGAGAAGAGCAAGCACCCACACACTGCTCGATAGAGCCGACATCACCAGCCTTGACAGGAAGTGAGCGAGCGTTGGTCGAGTCTTGGTAGCAGCCGGTGAACGTAGCAGGAGCGTTGGCACCGTTGGCGACGACAAGAGGAATGGCCTTGACACCGGAAGTAGGAGCAGCAGCAGCAGTTGTAGGAATGACACCACCAGCACCGCCAGAGCCCGAGCCAGCACCACCAGTAGGCGAGGCGCCAGTACCAGAAGAAAGACGGTAGACTTGAATGGCATTGTCACCACCACAGAACTGAGAGGGAGCAGCATTGCAAGTGTACTGCTGGCAACGAGCAGTGTCAATCTGAGGAGCAGTGATGGCGTTGCCACAGAAGCATTCGTTGGTGTACTCAACACCAGCAAGAGCGAAGCCCTGAGCAGCACAAGCAGCAACACACTGGTCAACAGAGCCAACGTTGGCAACTTGAGTCGTAAGAGAACGTGCGTTGGTCGAGTCCTGGTAGCAGCCGGCAAAAGTAGCAGGAGCGTTGGCATCGTTGGCGACAACGAGAGGGACAGCCTTGACACCAGAAGTAGCAACAGGGGCAATAGCACCAGTCGTAGGCACAACACCGCCAGCACCCGAGCCAGAACCAGAACCAGAAGAGGGCGAAGCACCAGAGCCAGCAGAGAGACGATAGACCTGCAGAGAGTTGTCACCACCGCAGAACTGGGAGGCAGAATCCCTGCAAGTGTATAGTTGGCAGCGAGTGGTGTCGACCTGAGGAGAAGTGATAGCATTTCCACAGTAACATTCTGTCGTGTACTCCACTCCAGCAAGAGCGTAACCTTGAGCAGCACAGAGGGAGACACACTGGTCAACGGAACCGACGTCACCAGCCTTGACGGGGAGAGCTCGAGCATTGGTCGAGTCCTGGTAGCAGCCAGCGAATGTAGCAGGAGCATTGGCACCGTTGGCGACGACCAGAGGAATGGCCTTGACACCAGAAGTGGCAACAGGAGTAACAGCACCAGTCGTAGGAACAACACCGCCAGCCCCACCAGCACCAGAGCCAGAACCAGAAGAAGGTGAAGCACCAGCAGTCGTAGAAAGACGGTAGACCTGGAGAGAGTCATCGCCACCACAGTATTCAGTGGGTGCAGCACTGCAAGTGTACTTCTGGCAGAAGGTGGCAGCGATCTGAGGAGCAGTGATGGCATTTCCACAGTAGCACTCGTTGGTGTACTCAACACCAGCAAGAGCATAACCACCAGCCGAACAGAGCGAAACACACTGCTCAACAGAACCGACGTTGGCGACGCGAACAGGAAGAGAGCGAGAGTTGGTCGAGTCCTGGTAGCAGCCGGCAAAGTTCGCAGGGCCAGAGCCGCCGTTGGTGATGACGAGAGGAATTGCCTTGACAGCGACGGTAGGCGACGAGACTGGTGCGACAACAGACGCAGGCAAGCCGGCAGTGTTAGACACAGCTGGTAGAGCGACAGAATTGGTTGCAGCTGGCAGAGCAGCGGAGGTAGCAACAGCAGACAGACGGTAGAGCTGGAGGGCAGAGTCACCACCGCAAAACTCAGCAGGCGCAGACTTGCAAGTGTACTTCTGACAGTTGGTGATGGCAATCTGAGGGGCAGTGACAGTGTTACCGCAGTAGCACTCGTTGGTGTACTCAACACCAGCAAAAACAAAGCCCTGAGCAGAGCAGGCAGCAACACACTGTTCGATGGAGCCTACATCAGACACACGAACAGGCAATGTACGCGCGTTGACGCTGTCCTGGTAACAACCGGCGTAGCTGGCAGGAATGGCACCATTGGCAACGACAAGAGGAATCGTTGCTGGGACAGCTGAAGCACCCGCTGCAGGGAGACCAGTGGGAGCACCGCCACCGACGATCGAAGAGGCGTTTGGCAGTGTAGGCAGAGTGTAAACCTGGAGTGCATCGGCGTTACCGCAAGTCTCGGTAGCGTCACCATCGCAAGGAGCATTGCAGCTGCTGTCAGGAAGAGCGCTGGCCGAGATGCTGTTGCCGCAGTAGCATTCGTGCTTGAACTCCAAACCAGCAAGAGAGTAGCCAGCAGCTTGACAAGCAGAGACACACTGCTCAACGGAACCGACATCAGCAAGACGGTTGGGAAGAGTACGGCTGTTGACAGAGTCAACGTAGCAGCCCTTGTAAGTGGCGCCGTTCTTGGAGATGCGAGGAAGACCAGCAGTGGGTGTTGGCACAGCGACGGTAGGCAGAGCAGATGTGACTGCGCCTGGAATTGTCACTGGGAGAGACACGGCAGGCACTGAAACTGCAGGAACAGATAGTGCAGGCACCGAGACTGCAGGCGCCTTGATCGATGTCGTTGGGAGAGCAACGCCTGGCAGCGAGACTGCAGGAATAGAGACGGCAGGCGCTCCAATAGACACAGAGACTGCAGGAATCGAAACCGGTTGAAGAGGAAGCGATGGACCTGGCACGGACACTGCAGGAATTGGAACGGAGACCGAGACCTTGATGCTTGTTGGCACAGCCAACGAGGGAACCGGTGGAACAATGCTGGTAGGCAAAGCCAAAGTGGGCGCAACGACCGGTGGCAACGTAGGCAAAGGTGCAGCCGATGAAGGCAATGCTGCAGCTGCCGTGGTCATCAAGGCGGCCTTTGTGGTCGCCGCTGGGGCATCGCTAGGGCGAACAGGGAATGTCAAAGTGGCACAAGTAGTTCCTGTTGATGTGATGGTCGCGGTCTCTGTCGAGACCAAGAACAGGAGTTGGTGAACGATGGTGGTGACCCTGGTCGTGACTGATGTGGAGCAAGACTGAGGGACGGCGGTGTTGCAGTTGCCAATGTTTAAGATCGGGAGACCGAGAAGTGCACAAGTCACATCTGTGAACGGCCCAGGAGTCGTTGCGTAGCTACAGCTGCTCCCGACGGGGGGAAGGATGCCGAAGTTCTGCACAGTCGTGGTACAAGAACCAGCGAAGGTTGGCGTAGCTTGGCGCTTGTCGAGGGCAGCGGCTGCCGGAGCAGGCGCGGCAGCAACGGCTGAGGCAAGAAGGAGAGTGCTGATCTTCATGCTAGCAGTGAAGAAGAGATTGTTGCTGAAGGGCCGGCCTTGTCAATGATGCTGGATGACAGATGGAGGACATCTTCGTCTTATAGCTCCCTCGGGGCGCTGACAAGGTGTCAACGAGGCCCGGCGCCATCTCTGACCGTAAACAGCATGCTGGATGCAGTCGAGATCCTCCTCATGGTGCAGCTGCAAGTCAGTCGGCCACGTCCATGGCCTAGGCTGGTTGGCTGTTGTCTCAGTTGCAGCACGCGTTGGTGAGGTATGATTCTGGATGGGTTGCTAGCCACCCAGAGCCAAAAAAGGTTTCAAAATTTATTCCCAGAAGAGGCCATCAGCAAGGGTGCAGCACTGGTTCAGCAGGTAGGCAAGCGGATAGGCCACCTGGTCGCTGGAGCCGGAGCTGTCCTGTCAGTTTAGACTTCATGGCCAATAGCCGCCTGCCCTCGCGTGTCTACTCATGGCGAAGCACAGCCAGGCTGCGTTAGACGGAGTGGCAGTGAGACACTCAGATGATCCAGCACTGACTCGGACAACTTCCGGAGACTTCTTCCGCAGAGGGGTGCCGACGTACCGTTGCTT
Organism: Protomyces pachydermus; assembly: GCA_003717275.1. Lineage (NCBI taxonomy): Eukaryota > Fungi > Ascomycota > Taphrinomycetes > Taphrinales > Protomycetaceae > Protomyces > Protomyces pachydermus. The sequence continues at coordinate 215,198 of QXDU01000275.1, read as the reverse complement.
ATTTGGGTATGTTTGCAGCTAGAGAGACATGCTGGCTAGATACACGACGCCCTGATTGGCCGCATCTTCATAGTAAGACATGAATCTGGCCTCTTGAGAGATCCGTCAAGCGCGGATGACCCTCGGTTCTGTGTGGGTGCCTCGGTGGCCTACACTGACTGTCACTATTTGCTGCTCTATGACGCTTGCCACGAGTTCCAGCTGATGACGCTCTATGGATGCATCAGCTTACGGCATGACCCGAGGTTCCAAGGAGTTGCCGGCTGATGATGTCTGACGCCAAAATGCAAAGCTAGTCAAGTCGAGAAAGTAGCTTTCAAAGCGTAGGACTGTAGATTGAAGACTAGTGGTGTAATGCAGAATCAATGTATTGAAGTGATATCTAAATATGAACAAGAAGTGCTAGAAATGTATTGAGATCAACTCAAAGGTTGTAAACTTGAACACGGTCTGCATTGCCGCAGTATTGCTGGCTGTTGCCGTCACAGATCTGGCTGCAGTCGTTGTTGCTCGTGATGGTCTGACCGTTGTTAATGCTGTTGTCGCACCAACATTCGTGCCCGTATTCCAGTCCAGAGAGAGTGAAGCCAGCAGCTTTGCAAGCAGTAGCACAAGTGTTGGCAGGCTGTGCATCAGTCACATCAGCGAGACGAGTGCGGAGAGCGCGTGCACCAGTGTTGTCGAGGTAGCAGGCCCTGAAGGTGGCACCGCTGGCAGTGACAAGAGGAATGGTAGCGGCATTGACGGCAGCAGAGCTCGTGGCAGCAGGGGGAGCAGCAGTAGTGGGTGCACCAGAGAGACGGTAGACCTGAAGAGAGTCGTCACCACCGCAGTACTGAGTTGAAGCAGCATTGCAAGTGTATTGTTGGCAGCGAGAGACAGCGACCTGAGGAGCAGTGATGGCATTGCCACAGAAGCACTCGTTGGTGTACTCAACACCAGCAAGAGCAAAGCCCTGAGCAGCACAAGCAGCAACACACTGGTCAACAGAGCCAACGTTGGCAACCTGAACGGGAAGAGAGCGAGCGTTGACCGAGTCTTGGTAGCAGCCAGAGAAAGAAGCAGGAGCGTTGGCACCGTTGGCAACGACGAGAGGAATGGCCTTGACACCAGTGGTAGGGGCCGACGTAGGAACAGCAGCAGAGGAAGGAGCAGCAGTACCAGAAAGACGGTAGACCTGAAGAGCATTGTCACCACCGCAGTACTCCGACGCAGCAGCGTTGCAAGTGTACTTCTGGCAGCTCGTAACGGCAACCTGAGGAGCAGTGATGGCGTTGCCACAGTAGCACTCGTTGGTGTACTCAACACCAGCAAGAGCAAAGCCCTGAGCAGCACAAGCAGCAACACACTGCTCTACAGAGCCAACGTTGGCGACCTGAACAGGAAGAGAGCGAGCGTTGACCGAGTCCTGGTAGCAGCCAGAGAAAGTAGCGGGAGCATTGGCACCGTTGGCAACGATGAGAGGAATACTCTTCACAGCAGCAGAAGGCGATGCAGTTGGAAGAACAATTCCGGTCGACGAGAGCGCTGGAAGCGAGGGAATGTTGTAAACCTGGAGAGCGTTGCCGTTGCCGCAAGTCTGAGTCGCATCACCATCGCAAGGAGCATTGCAGGCGCTGTCTGCAATCTTGCCAGCAGGAACAGTGGTACCGCAGTAGCATTCGTGCATGTACTCAAGACCAGCAACCGAGAAGCCAGCAGCCTGGCAGGCCGAGACACATTGGTCGACAGTGCCAACATCGGCAAGACGAACAGGCAGGGCCCTGTTGTTGACGGAGTCGGCGTAACACCCGTTGTAAACGGCTCCGTTCTTGGTCACACGAGGAACACCAGCAGTGGGCAAGATCGTAGCAGAAGGAGCTGGGACGCTGGGGAGAGTGACAGGCAACGAGACTGAGGGCAATGCGATGCTAGGCAATGTCACCGAAGGCAGAGCAATGCTTGGGGCCGATAGAGAAGGAAGAGCCACAGAGGGAATCGAGAGCGAGGGCAAAGCAACCGAGGGAATCGAGACTGAAGGCAATGCGATGCTAGGCAATGTCACCGAAGGCAGAGCAATGCTTGGAACCGAGAGAGAAGGAAGGGCCACAGAGGGAATCGAGACTGAAGGCAGTGCAATGCTAGGCAGCGAGAGCGAGGGCAGAGCAACCGAGGGAAGCGAGACTGAAGGCAATGCGATGCTAGGCAACGTCACCGAAGGCAGAGCAATGCTTGGAACCGAGAGAGAAGGAAGGGCCACAGAGGGAATCGAGACCGAAGGCAATGCGATGCTTGGGACCGAGAGAGATGGAAGGGCCACAGAGGGAATCGAGACCGAAGGCAGTGCAATGCTAGGCAGCGAGAGCGAGGGCAGAGCAACCGAGGGAAGCGAGACTGAAGGCAATGCGATGCTTGGGACCGAGAGAGATGGAAGGGCCACAGAGGGAATCGAGACCGAAGGCAATGCAATGCTAGGCAGCGAGAGCGAGGGCAGAGCAACCGAGGGAAGCGAGACTGAAGGCAATGCGATGCTTGGGACCGAGAGAGAAGGAAGGGCCACAGAGGGAATCGAGACCGAAGGCAGTGCAATGCTAGGCAGCGAGAGCGAGGGCAGAGCAACCGAGGGAAGCGAGACTGAAGGCAATGCGATGCTTGGGACCGAGAGAGATGGAAGGGCCACAGAGGGAATCGAGACCGAAGGCAATGCAATGCTAGGCAGCGAGAGCGAGGGCAGAGCAACCGAGGGAAGCGAGACTGAAGGCAATGCGATGCTTGGGACCGAGAGAGAAGGAAGGGCCACAGAGGGAATCGAGACCGAAGGCAGTGCAATGCTAGGCAGCGAGAGCGAGGGCAGAGCAACCGAGGGAAGCGAGACTGAAGGCAATGCGATGCTTGGGACCGAGAGAGATGGAAGGGCCACAGAGGGAATCGAGACCGAAGGCAATGCAATGCTAGGCAGCGAGAGCGAGGGCAGAGCAACCGAGGGAAGCGAGACTGAAGGCAATGCGATGCTTGGGACCGAGAGAGAAGGAAGGGCCACAGAGGGAATCGAGACCGAAGGCAGTGCAATGCTAGGCAGCGAGAGCGAAGGCAGTGTCGGAACCGCGATCGTTGGTAGAATTGTTGGGAGAGCAGTTGGCACAGGCAACGGCACCAAGCCGCCACCAGCAGCTGTTGTCGAGGCGACTGCACTCGAAGGACGAGGTGCGAATGTGCGAGTCGAACACGAAGTAATTGTATTAGTGACAACAGTCGTGGTCGATGTGACGGTAGGGATGGGGAAGCCGAGGAAAGTGACCGTCGAGATCGACGCAGTCGACGTTGTTGTGCATTGTGAAGCAACAGTAGACGAGCAAAGGGCGACACCAACAACACCGACAGCAGGAGCGACACAGTTGATCTGTGTGTATGCTGCAGATGACACAGCGTACGAGCAACTAGTGCCAACAATCTGCGCAAGATTGAGAGGGTTGACGGTTGTAGCACATGATCCGGCGAAAGTCACACCTGCCTGACGCTTCTCCAGAGGTGCAGGCGCGGCGGCAACGGTCGAGGCAAGAAGAAGGGTATTGATCTTCATTCTTGCAAAAGAAAGAATGCTAGAAAGGCCCGGCCTTTGAGTTTGATGTTGGTCAATGGACTGCGGCCTTGCTCATCTTATAACTTTGCCAGCATGTTGGTCGTAGTAGCCTGGCAGGAGCCATCTAGATCCATCTGTCTCATGGTTATTCATATTGCACACGCGACATGTGTCCGATGGACACGCTGAGGGCCGGAGATTTTCTTTGAAACCACCTGGTGTCACCGCCTGGTGGCCAGGTTGAGCACACTCGCTTAAGAGGCTATGCCACCGGGGTGCGCCGCCATGGTGCGGTAGATGGGCCATAGAAGCTCGAAAATTCTTGCCCGCGGAGCTTACGTGTATCTGACGCTGGCGACACAATGTTGAGATTGCCGTCTGTGTACAAAGTCCAGCCCCCGTGTCTCACCGCAAAAGCCAGCGCGTACGCAGGCAACGTGTAGCATAATTGCAGACCTGGCTGGCAACCAGCAGCGCAGTCGACTGACTCGGGTGCTCCAAGCTCTACGACAGGAGACGTCTGATACTGGTAGACTTGCACTCACGGCAGTCTTAGACTCATAGCTGAACACCAGGCGGGCACGCCGCTACAGTAGAGCTGCACACGCAGCCAGAATACCCTGCAGTTCAGTTTGTATACATCGTAATGCTCGATTACTTTGCAAGCAGTAAACGCGAAGAAGGACAAGCATCTATCGGATTCGGCAGTTGTACATGTCCACGAGGACGACTCACGATTAGTGTCGTTGTGAAACTTGTCGTTGGCAAATCGCGCGGTCCAGCCGTCTTCCTCTCTTTCCGGCGCCAGTTTCCAAGATTCAAAGTTGAGATTCTCCCACGCGTGTCTTACCAAGCGAAGGCATAAGCGAGCACAGAAGCAGAACGTCAGTCTCTCTGTCTCAGAAAAGTCAGAAGACTCAGTCGCTCAGGAGTCAGAACTGCATTCGCGCCAGGCCGGCCGGGCGAAAAGAAAGTTGTGCCGCGCGACCATGACACACATTCAGTCATGGACAAGATCCTCGGATCTAGGCAGTTTGAGGAGGTCTAGGGGCTATCAAGCCTGTCATGAGATGCGCCGTCTGCGACTCTTCAACGAGGAAGAAATTTGTCTCTGATGGGCTGTACAGGCGCAGCACGTCTGTCTAGGCTATCTGAGGGCATCACCCCTTCATGGACTGTTGCTTGGTGATGCTGAACTACGTGCATAATACACAATGAATACAGGACCGCCATTCAGTAGCCATTGACCTTGTACCGCAAGCACTGTGACTCATGGCGACCGGATCTTGCCGTTCAGTAGTCAGCAGGTGTCGTCCTGCATATTGATGGCTGATCAGGAGACAGCTTCGAAACAACGCTGTTCTCGCTTTGGCTACTTGTTGCGTTGGTGCGCGTGCTCAATGGACTTGCCTTGGCCCTCGAGTCAACGATCTAGGCACGAGAAAGGGTCGCTGATCTTGACCTGTGAGCCTGTGACTCGTGCGAGAGTAGCATGCAGCGACCGCAAAAGTGCGGCGTTTATGGAACCCAAGCGCCAGTCGTTTTGGAAGCCTCGATTGCGATCTGTTGAAAGTCTCAGCTGCTCCCAAACTATTGGGTCGCCAGACTGCCAAAAATATCCGATGAGACACGCATGACGAAGACTGCTGAGCTTTCATTCCGAAGGTGTGAGTCCTTATCAGCTGCGTCGGAGTCGGCATTGCTATTGCGCCAGGCTTTCAGTATTACCATCGTGGTCGCCACCTCCGTAGGCGTCCAACATTTGACGTGTGACCGTCAAGCGAGAGTCATTTGGCCGGGCCATATTCCAACCCCCAACGCAGTCATTGGGGGCCGTTCAACACTCGACCACGCAAAAGGTTTGAACGCGCAGTGCTCAATGGGCTCATGCTCTGGATCTTGACTTTGCTGTCTTTGATTGCAATCCAACAAGAGAACACTTTGCAGGTCGTGGCGGACAACTGCCATATGCAGAAGTTCTGTATATCATGACATCGTGGAATTTGCTTCAGAAAACTCTGCCCAACGCATATGCCTATGGTGACTATGCCCCTCGACACGGGCTTAGCGAATGTGAGCCTAGAATCAGGTACACATATTTACAGAAGATTGCTTCCAGTGCACCTGCGCGTTGCTCGTCTGGTGGCTAGGGTGTACATCGAGCGGTGCTTCTAGAGACTGACTTTGAAGCATTAGCACCTGTAGCCATTAGGCTGTAGCTACTAGCCAGAGATTACGCATTCAGCACCGCTGGCCAAGGAAAACTGTCATCTCACGCTCGGAGAAGCAGTTCGGCAGGCGGCATCAATTCGCCTCCGCCCCCACAAACTAGCGCTAGCCTCCGGACGACATTGAACAACAGCTCAAGGAGCCTAAGACTTTGACTAAGCCCATTTGTCGCCTCCGAAAACATGTCTATCGCAATCTTTCCGACACTGACTGCCAAGCCTGGTCAAGGCGATAAAGTGGCAGCTATTCTTCCTGGACTTGTAAAAAAGGTCATCGCAGGCGAACCGAAGACACTGGCATACTACTTCTTTCGACTCACTGAGAAGCCTGATGTCTTCTCTGGGTTTGAGTTGTACGAGGACAAGGGAGGAATCAAATTACATGGAGCTACACCGCATTTTGCAGAATTCGGCAAGACTGCAGGCCCACACTTCGCGGCTCCTGCGGGCTTGGCTTTCGCTGCTCCTGCTGCTGGCTTCTTGACGCGTGACACCGAGTCCGCTTCCACAATCTCAACAAACTTGAGCTGCATCGCTGTAGCAGTGGTCATTTCGATCAAGGATGAGCAAGGTCGAATTGACATTCTCAACAGGGCCATAGAGGCGTGCGCCAAGGTGCAGAAGAATGAACCAGGTACGCTTTCTTACCAATGGTTCGTGGATCCGAAAGATGCGAAGAAGGTCTATGTCTTTGAGAGATACACAGATGCAGCTGCTGTAGCAGCTCATCGTAAGAACTGTGCCGACTTCTTGAGATGGATGAATACGGTAGTTGAGAAGGTCGCCATTTCTTCTGGCACTCCCGTTGGTGGGTTCCTCAAACGTGAACCGAGCTTGCTCGACGCCGGCAACACCAAGCTTTAGGTCGATTGTGTTCATAAGCTTTCTAGATGTTGTCGCATGACTTGCATGGCTCGACCTCGATGACTGATTTTGCCCTTTGCTTCTCTTGTGGCTTCGCCAAATGTTTGACCTAGATCATTGCTTTCAAAGATGGCATCCCAGCCAAATTGCGTACTTCCTCTTGGAGGTACAATCTTACCCTCTGCACGTCCCTCAAACAAGATTGGCTCGACATCTGGACCAGATGCATAGGCAAAGATTGTCAGTGCTGTCGCTCGTTTGTCTTCAAACCCAGCTAGCAGTGTGTTGAGGCCAACGAGTCCCAAGCTCTCTAGAAACCATTTGATGTACGGGCCTGGCAATCTACCAAGAGCTTTGTATTCAAGACTTGTATCTTCCGTAATGACGGCACCTTGAACAAGACGTGCAGCAGTCTTGCACTTTTCTGTAGCTATCGACTCTGCTGTGCCTTGTAGTTCAGGCAGGTCGAGCGACTGTGAGCGGAGCGTGATGTGTGGTAGCAGCGCCTGAACCTCTGCCAGCTTGTTGCTATTTCCAGTGACGAAAGTAATCTTGTCCATGCCTATAGCGCCTCTTGTACCTCCAGCTTCAGTAGTCTAGCTATAGTACCGTGGTCTGTCCATGTGAAGTGTCAGATTGATGTGGCTTGACGTATCATGCGCCACATTCGAGTGACGGGTGTTGCCGAGTGCCAATATTGACCTGCAGCTGACATCTATTGGGAACAGACATCTACACAGACGCGTTTCATGTTTCTGCCCAAGTGATGGATAGCTCGTGTCGTACAACGCATCTCTTGATCGCGACATTCCAGTCTCATGCCTTTTGATAATGATGATGAACAGCGACCTACCAAAGTACGCCGCTTGATCGGCAAATTCAAACGAGAAACAGGCCTGACAAGGCAAAGCGAGCGGCTCTTTCATTCCGGCCTGATAGAAGTGATTCATCTAGCAGCAGCAAATGATGCGCGCATCAAATCCTTCAAGTTGTGCCACCGGGCGACACTATTCTGTGGCATCGACAGGGGCGACCTAGGCTGGGGCTGTGGCTATCGCAACATACAGATGCTCATGTCTGCGCTGCAAGCGAACTTGGACCTTGTCGCCAAAGTTCCTAGCATCCTAGAGTTGCAGCAGTCTATAGAAAATGCATGGGCGGCAGGTTTTGACATTGAGGGCGCTGAGCAGCTGTCTTATAAGCTACTCAAGATGCGGAAATGGATCGGAACAACAGAAGTCTATGCTTTGATGAGCTACTTAGGCTATGACGTCGAGCTCTTACAGTTTGAAGGGCCGCGTGCCGGAGACAAGGTCATGCGCTATTGCGAGGAGTACTTTGCCCAAGGACCCAGCCAGCTGCCGTTGTACTTCCAGCACAGTGGCCATTCAAGGACCATCGTGGGTATTTTGCAGCAGGAAGAGACAAAGCTGCTTGTCTTTGATCCTGCGCTGCATATCAAGGACAGCGTGCTCAGTGCAGCAAAAGACATGTCGGAGAAGCCGTCGAGCTCATTACTCAAGCCTTTCATTGTCAGGACGGACGCACTTAAACATAGTGCCTTCCAGCTTCTACGCGTGGCGGGCAAGCTGGCAGAAGCTGAAAGAGAGACGCGCAAAGTGGTACAAGCAACCAGATACTGACACTCTACAAACACCTCACACTCGCTTGGCACACTCGTTCCGCTAGGCAATGAGCAGCTATTCGCCCCGGAGCCAGTCGCTCGCTGGTCCAGAAGACAAGTCTTCTGTTCGTTTTGCAGCAGAGACGCACGACATGAGTGCCACCTTCAGCACTCCTTTCACGCCACCAGAAGCTCATTCGCTGCACAGCACCCTTGTGTCCCCCGAGAGCACACGCTCCGAGTACACCTCCTCGGTCTTCGAGAGTTCTGGACACGGCAGCATCAGTAGCGCTTCGTCACCGTTGCATGGAAGAGAGACTGCGTCAATGCGAACGTCCCTGCTCAGGGATGCCACGCCTGTTCAGTCAGCTGCACACAAGCCACGCACTGTTGTGTCTGAACATCAAAGCACATCGACCTTGCAGCGCAGTCTCACAGACACCCAGATCCGCTTGTCTGCTGCGCCAGCAACTCCACGTCGCAATGCCCTGGCAGTACCGCCATCCTTCTCCGGACTTGACATTGATCTCGCCAATAGACCATTCAGTACGCTCGTAGCTAGTGCCGGCAATACCCCAGGACGCGCTCTGTTCGCCGGTGCTCCCGCTTGTGATGAGGACGACTCCCCTGGACCCCGAGAGCATGTCTCTACACCTTCTGTACCTCAGAAGGAATCTCGATTCGTCCAGACATTGCATGCTTCAATGCAAGCGTCGCCTACGCGTTGGCTACAAGTCTCGGGACTTCCCAGGACTCTAAACTCTGCATACCTTCTTGAACACATTTTTGGGGTGAGTCTCTTATTCTCACGTACAAGTCACTGACTGCAGGAATATGGGAGTTTGCAGGGCATGTGGGCACGCCGATTGACGAGTGATGGCATCATTATCATTGGCTACAACGATTTGCGAGATGCACTGAGAGCATTCAAGGCGCTCCGTCACAAACGCTTCTTCAATGAGCGCTTGCTCTCTGCTCAATTTGTCTCGCGTCAACTGCTCAAGTCGCTTGTACATGAAGGCACGGATGTCTTGCTATCTGGCAACATTGGTCAAGTCAGCATTGCCATTCGAGGTCTTGGAGAATGCCCCAAGGATGTTCTTTACAGCTTGTTCTCTTCCTACGGCGATATCGAGATGTTTCGATCATGTGAAGACGACCATGGAAGCCGCCTCGTGTGCGAGTACTTTGACTTGCGCGATGCATCCTTGGCAGTACGTGAGCTAAACTCGAAGCGTGTTCGAGACTGTACTCTGATGGTTCATTTTGTGCCACCCGAGGAGAGTCAGACTTCTGCATCCAATGCGCACGCTCTGCTTGCTCGTCACCATGTCTGGGATGCATTGGGCCAGTCGTCACCCATTGCGCTGAGTCCACTCAATTGCCCAACGCAATCTTCGATTCCTCTTTGGTTTACCCCTGACTTGCATCCTGCCTGGGCTGGAATGTCAACCCTCGAGCGATCGCACAGCTGGCAGGCCTTTGAGGAAGAGCAGAAGCACCGAGTATCGCGCCATGTTGACCCTAGTCGCCGCGCTACCTCAGCCAAAATGCCTCTTGTCGCCCTTGACCCTCGCAAGTACTCCCCCACTGCAAATGCCAAGGTCCACTTGTCGACGCCTACACCCAAGCACTCCGTCAGTGGCTACTTCGACTTGCCTCGTGCACAGTCTCGTATGACGTCCATCTCTTCGCCTGGTGGTGCACTCGACCAGAGCGATGCACTCAAGGCAACTCTGCTTTCGCAGCTGGCACATTTCACGCCCTCTTCTGGTGCAGCGCTTAGTAGCACGGATGACTCTGATCGCAACAAGGTCACCGCGGAACGCATTGAAGCGGGCACTGATGCACGGACAACAATTATGATTAAAAACATCCCAAACAAGTTCACACAAGCCATGCTCAAGGATTGGATTGACGAGACAAGTGCCAATTGCTACGACTTTCTGTATTTGCGCATCGACTTTCAGAACAAGTGCAATGTTGGCTATGCTTTCGTCAATTTTGTCGAGCCAAGGGACATTGTGACCTTCTCGCAGCGTCGCGTGGGCGCTTGTTGGAATGTCTTTGCGTCTGAGAAGCGATGCGATATCAGTTACGCCAACATCCAAGGCCGCGACAAACTCATTGAGAAGTTCCGCAATTCGAGCGTCATGGATCAAGACCCTGCCTTTCGACCAAAACTCTTCCACACAATTGGATCGCTCAAGGGACAAGAGGAGGCGTTTCCTGCATGCAATGACCCAAAGAAGAAGGCTCGATCAACCATGGACGCCCAAATGACAGGGCTCTTTCCGCCAGTGGGCAGTCTGTCGAATTCTCGTGCTGGCACACCGGTGCGTACGCCTGTGCGAGAACGTACCACAGGACGCGCTTCGCCATCTGTGGGACTCATGACACCGCCTTTGACGATCCGTACTGGGCAAAACAAAGACGCAGCTGTTGGCCAGTCTCCTCTCGCCAAAGTGCAAGTGCGCTAGTATTGGAAGCATACGACTGGCTCATATACGTGGACAGCTCAATGCTGGAGTCGCCTCTTTTGCTTATTTTTGATGAGCTTTGTTCTTGCTTTTTGTTGTCTTCTCTTGTCGTTTTGCGACGCCTGTCGTGGCGTATAGATCATTAGGTTCTTATTCAAGCAGTCTTAAGCTTTCAAGTGAGCGTGATGAACGTGTCTGTGTGATGCAAGTAGCATTCAAGCAGCGACTGCTATCAGTGCCTCCACCTTTTCGATTGTCGGTGTCAAGACGCCCTCTTCCTCCTCGTCTGACAAATAGTCGTCCTGGTCGTAGATGACAAGAATGATGAGCGAGCAACTCGGGCATCGAGCAATGTCGTCTCCTTCCTTCAATTGCTCAACAGTGATCTCAAATCGATCGCCGCACGGGCACGGGAAATGATAGAGATTCTTCTCTGTAGCTGTGTTAGCACCGAGCCGCATTTGAGTCATGGCGTTACCCTTATCAAAGGACATGTCCTCAATCTCCACTTCGTCGTAGAAGCCGCCCTCCGACATGATCACTGCTCTCGAGCACTAGCAATTGTCGCAATTAGAAGCCTTCTTGTGACTTTTTTTCTGGATCTGTCGCATGAGGCGCAGGTGGCAAGTGCAGAGGGAGCGACACGTGCAGCTCTTCCAGGAGTCGGCCACGAAGGTCAATTGTCCATCTGTGCGTCCTTTCCGTGACTCGTCAACCAGTCCATTGCTGCTCTTTCGCTGAATCAAGTTTGCTGTGTGCGAGTGCTGACGCTGGTCGGACCTGCGTAGGCTCACAATTGTGGTTACAATGGAGCGTGTAGTGCGGCTACTAAAAGCCTATGCGCTCTATGACACTGAAGTCGGCTACGTCCAAGGCCTGCATCTTGTTGTTGTCCCTCTTCTACTCCATGTAGGTTCAACAACGTACCCTGCCCAGGATGCTGAAGCATTTAGCTTGCTTGTTCGTCTCATGAAGCATTACGACTTACGATCTTTCTACCTACCAGCAATGCCTGGCCTTCACCGGCGACTCTACCAATTTGATAGGCTGATTGAACAAAGCTCACCAGCTGTGCATGTTCATCTTGCTCGTCAGGGTGTGCACAGTCATATGTACGCATCGCAATGGTTCCTCACGCTCTTTGCCTACAAATTCCCAGCAAGTCTCGTCACGCGTATTCTGGATATGATCTTAATAGATGGCTTGGATGCTTTGCTTCAATTTGCAGTGGCACTCATCACGCGTAATGCACAGCAGATTCTGAGCAAGACAAAATTGGAGGATTTGCTGCATTTCCTGAAGGATGGTTTGTTTGCTGCCTATGAAGTCGAGGGTGATGTGCGACGCTTGACAGGTGTCTCCCTTCTGGCAGGGCTTGCGAAAGGTGACTCACCTGGCCAGGCATACCGTGCTCAGGACTTGCTCGAAGATGCAGCCTGTGTGTCGCTTGACCAAACACAACTTGCTCGCTATGCCAAAGAGTACGAGGAAGCTGCAGTCTCTCAGCGTCAACGCGAAGAGGCTGAAGAATCACTGCGTCAGAGCAACATCACTTTACAAGCGACCGTCAAACGACTGGAAGAATCGCTTGAAGTCCTCAACACGGAGCATATCGCTTTGGCGAACGATCTGGTGACCTCCAAGATGTCTCTTGCAAAGCTCGAAGACGAGAATGAGGCACTCGAGGCGACTGTAGCCGATCTCAAAGTCATTGTGGATCGTCAGCCTGTTGAGGTCGAGGATCGCTTGCGCGTGGAAATGCAGGCATTGATGTCCAAGGAGCAAGCGACGAGTCTACGGAATGGTTCGCTGGAGGAGCAACTTGCTGATATGGAGCAAGAACTGATACACATCAAGATGGCCTTTGCCACGGAGCATCAAAATCACGAGCTGCTGAAGCAAAAGATGGAAGGGCTCAAGAAGAGCTTCAACGCATAGAACTAGGAAGCATTTCGTCTGGCCTGCATGAATCGATAAAATCTATGGTCATTCTGTCGTCAATTGCATCAATCGTCTCGCGCTTCATAATGCAGAGTTTTCCCTAGCAGCTGCCAGATTTTCTTTCTCCTTGATCTTCTGCTCTGCAACCCAAAGGCGCTGCTCCAAGTCCTTGAGTTCCTGGTCCTTTTGCAACACGCTGGCTTTCTTATCCTCCACTTGAGCTTCTAGTGCTTCAAGCTTCTTGTCATCAGAGAATTCATCACCCAAACCGATAGAGCGACTGAAGGCTTCGTTGCTAGAGGAAGGGTCAGTGTGTATACGCGCTTGCAAGGCACACTCACTGCGTGAAGCTTGGAAGACGGGTACTCATGATGCGAATTGTAGGCGACAGCTAAAAGTCAGAATTCCCTTGAGGGTCCTTGCTTGTCCTGATGTTTGCTGGAGCTGCTGGTTGTGGTGTGAGGCCGAAGAAGACAGTCTCCAGAGGTGTGTGTATAGAGTGCGGTGCTCTGATTGCCTGCGTGTTGCTGATTTGGCGCGTCCCAGAAATCGCGCACAGAAGAACAAAATTGCCCCTGAGAGACCAATTTTGCGTGCACCTTCCATACCTCGGGAGCAGATGCCTTGGATTGGGAGCTACATGACTAGGATGAAGCACGGGAGCACACTACTTGCCCGGGATTATTACTTCGATAATATCATTCTTGGCACCACCCACCGTCTTCCAGCGAGCTAGTCTCGTTTCATAGCCGACCGCGACATATAGCCGCCAGCCTTGCTTCTCATCGCCCGTGCTCGTGATGCAATTGACAATCCCTCTTCCAATCTTGACCTCTGCAATCTTGTGTAGTTTTCGCAAATCAGCAGAGATCTGGTAGAAATTGAGCTTGCCGTCCCATGACCCAGACACAACGAGGTCAGAGAAGGGAATCGCATGCACTGCTGTGATCCATCGTACATTCTCGGGTGTATCGCCAACAGGTTCGAGCTCTGCCGAATTGCTGACTGGCAAAATGGTACCATGCGCCATGGGTAAACGTGAAAGGGCCTTTTTCTTTTGCGTTGACCAAAGTGCCACAGTGCCATTATCACTGCCTGTAACAAAGAGCTCCTTGTCGATTTGAGTCACGACATCCATACTGCCTTCGCCGAATCGCTCCTTTCTGTCTCCACCACGAAAGACAAGCTGTGTCTCATCCACAATCTTCCATAATCTCGCTGAACGGTCACGTGCACCTACAGTGACGGCTGCGTTTGGGTTGAGTGCAGAGATGCATGTGATGATATCTTGATGTCCGAAGAGTGTCTCAATATACGCCTGTTCTTTCGCATTGAAAAGCTTCACCGTCCGGTCTGAAGATGCACTGAAGAATTCAGTGCCAATACTAGGAAAGACAACAGAATTGACAGAGTCGCGATGTTGAGGAAAGCTCTTGAGCTGCTTGAGGCTGTTTGTCGACCACAAACCAACAGTGCCGTCTGAACAACCGGTGGCGAGGTATTGACCATCTGCACTCGCACTGCAGCAATGGACACTAGCAGCATGTGCTCGCCTGACTGTCTTTCGCAGCTGCAGACTCGATGGACCACGGCCCTCTGCACTGCAACGCCACTTTTGTATATCGCCATTCTTGAACGAAGCATAGAGACACCGCTCGCCTGTATCGCTTTGCCCGTGAGTCAGGCTTGTGATGCATGCCTTTTGTCTGGTCCATGTTCTAGTCACCTCCAATCTTGCAGTCGTGCAAGATTCCGCGATGAGCAAATGCACCTTCTCCTTAGTCGCCAAGTTGTCTTGCTCCAGGCGCGCAGAGATGAGCTCGCGGTCAATGTCAGCTGCATCAAAGCCAGCTTCCCCACCAATCTCCTGCTCAACCTGTCCCAAGTAGCTCTTTGCAAGCCGCAATCGTTTCTCCGCTGGTGTCTCGTGAATCAATGCAGCATCTTCGTCAGAGTCACGCTCATCGTCCTCCTCGAAGAAGGCTTCATTCCCGTTCGAGGAGGAGTCAGACTCAATCTCATCCTCCTTGGGCGCCCGCTTTGCGCGTTGTGGACCACGCGAGGTCAGCCTCCGGTGTTGACGAGCCTGTGTAGTGGGCCGTTTCCGCTTCTTTGTGAAGAAGGGATCAGACGACATGACTGTATTATAGAGCCTGTAGCGCTTGACTTGATGTCTTGCTTATCTGCGGCGCCTCAACTTTTTTCTGTTCGTGGGCGTGCGATCTTTGGCTGCAGACTCGACCTGACCATGAGCTCAGGTGGTGCTCTTTCTCCCCAAACAACTTGCCCGTGAGGTCCTATTACAGTCTTCACTTAAGGCACAGATGTCAATTGTAGCTCATGAAGCGTCTGAGTTGGTCTCCTTCGAGGTGCGAAAATCTTATAGCGCAGCCATCACAATCATCGTGTGCTGAATGATGTGTCCCGGGGGCCTTGTCTCACTCATCTATGGCCTGTCTGCTATGCCTTCTTTGGAGAAGCCCCTCTTTCTGCCTAAGGAGGTAAGCAATGCTACTAAGCATGGCCAGCAGACACTGACCTGAATGTCTGCCTGTAATCAAAGCACGGAAGTTTGTACCATCTGGTCGCCTTTTCAGTGTCCTTTGACGCCCACAAAGGCCAGGAAGGAGAGAGCCAGATCAAGCAGCAGCAGACATAGCGCTGTCAACCTCTAATCAAGCGGCACAAAAGAGATTTCCGCTGCTTTCACTCCCGCACTCTGCAGCTGCTCATCCTCAATGTGATTTGCAGGCGACCTCTACGGTCTTGTCATTTGGGAAATCGACTTTACAGCTCTTACACATAATACAGCTACCGCGCTCCCTCTCTCTCCTCTCCAAAGCTCCAAGCTGCAGCGTCTCAATAATCCTTGACCTGCTCTGAGCCATGAGTCGTGGGCAGTACAACCAGGACCCCATGGCAGGTTCCAACTATGCCTCGGGACAAATGGATCCTAATAAGTCCTTTCACTTGTATGCTCACTCGCAGCAAGATTTGTCGCCTCACGGCCATGAGCGTCCGATGATGATGCAGCGGCCGAGTCAGGAACAAATGTATAACTCAAGTGCCATTCAGACTCATCATGCGCCTATGCAGCAACAGCAACAACAGCAGCGACAACGACCCACCAACCTGTCCCAACATCTCGGCCACAATGAGTATGACACCACCGACGCGCAAGCAGCTGCATTGGCTGCTCTGATTACCGCAGGAACAATCGATCCTTTATCCTTGCAACGATTCGTTGGCTACCAGACGACACTATCATCTAATGCGCCTGTAACGCCATCAGATGCGAAGCATGAGGATGCGATCATGGCGTATTCGTCACGAGATGCACGGTGTGCACAAGAAGCACTTGCATTGTTGATCCCAAGCGCCGAGATGCTCACAGCATACAGCAGTCTGCCAGAGTACTTGGTAAATCAGCCTCCACTCGGCTCCACCCGTCCCTCTGGGGTAGATGAAGAGGATCAGTCGCCTGGCGTGGGTAGCAGCTCTGGAAGACGTCCAGCACCTCGGAAGCGTGGTCGACCACCGCGAACACTACCCCCTTCTCCACCTCAGACTGCTTCGCTGCTTGAATTCCCAACAGACGCCAGGTCAGAGCAGACTGGTGTGCCACAGGCCATTCCAGCAGCTTATATTCGCGAACAGGTCAGGACATTGAAGGATTCATGGATGAATAGGGATATGGCTACACACAACCTCTTCATCCGCGCTCAACAACCGGCTTTTGACCAAGAAGAGGAGACTTTCCTGCCAGATACACGGCTCTATCCCATTCATGAAATGGTGCTCGTCTCACAACTAGCATACTGGCAATTGCTGTGTCGCTTTAGTCCAGCTCGCGAAGAAGGCTGGATGCCAATCGTGGAGGTTGAGGTGCCACAACCAGACTTCATTGATCCATTGATGCATTGGCTTCATCACCACGATGAACAGGCATTGTATAAGATGCTGGATGAGATGGTCGACAGCAGTGCCGGTTGGATCGGAATTGTCTGGTTCGCACGCAACGTGAGAAGCCTGGGTGTCTGCGATAGTAGGGTCAGAATTGTGCTCGAGGCGGTCGTCCATGAACGATTCGGCTCTCATATCAAGTAGTCATACAATCATACTCGGAGAATTCGAATGAATGGAGAGATGATACAATCGTCAAATCCTGGAACATCATTTGTTGAAGAATGCCTCATCACGCTGAGCCGATCGTATTGTTTTGTCCTCACGAGATTCAGTAAACTCTGCATTTGCGTTTGCTTGCTTTTTCCTTGCATCAGCTGCTTTGGGCGTGTCATCTGCTACTTCTTGTTGTGTGTCGGCCTTCAAGCGATTCTTGGGCTTCTTGATTTTCCTTGTCTTGTCTGCAAACCTGAGTGGGCTGTGCTTGATATACTGATATCAGCAAAACGCATGAAAGCACAAGAACCTTACAGCAGAGACATTTGGAAGTATCCTCAATGTCTCAAGATACGCCGTGACTTCTCTCAAAGCATCGTCTGTTCCCTGCGCCACTCGTTCTGCGGAAAATTCTGGTACCTCGATCAGATTGTGTGGGTGCGCCAGAACCTTGAGCTTGGAATCATCAATGATGATGGTATCTCGTTGACTGAAACGCTTAATCTTTCGTAGATGTGGATCTCGCCATACTTGCTCGAGGTTCTTTGAGGTCTGGCATTTCGAAATGTACTGCTCTGGCGTGAGGCCCAACGTATCTCTCGCCCATACAGCAACAAGCTGCTCGCGCTGTTCATGAGAGAAAATATTGGCACACATTGATTTGACGCTCTGCGGTTGAGCTGAAGACCACACCATGACAGCAAAGTTGTCAAACAAGTACTTGCAGAAAGCTCGCAAGCCAGGTCTCGGTATGGGTGTATTGGATGAGTGAGCCCCATTCTCTCGAAACACAAGCGTACCATTCAAATCTAGTATGACTAGCTTCAAGCGTGCAAGTGGTGTATCGTCTGCAGCTTTGCGTTTCTTGGTAGTGCATCCAGCCAAGTAGGCGCGAGAGACGGGTACTGGAAGAGCAGCATGGCGAGCACGCACGAGCTGACGAGCTGCAGCAGTGTATGGAGACATCAGAAGCTAGTGAGACGCGTCATATGTAGAATTTGGCATCCTGGAGCTATGTATCCAGCTTCACCTCCGTTGACCATCTGAGGACTTGCTTGCCGGCCGTGCGAAGAACAGTGCTTGGGTTAGGGTATCTGCATCAAATTTGTTTTGAGCAGGACACGGACGTTGAATCAACTACATCCATCATGAGTTTGTACGTGCTGCCTTCTTGATTGAGCTGTGCTAATCTATCTAGCGGAAAACTGTACTCCTTCACTGGCAATGCCCGCACCACCGCCCTCTTGGCTGTGGCCAAGGCCAACGCTTTGGACGTTGAGATTCTTGAGGTGAAGCCTCAGTCTGAGGAGGTTCTCAAGGAGTTCCCTCTCGGCAAGGTTCCTGGCTTTATCGGAGCTGATGGCCTCAAGCTCACCGAGTGCAATGCTATCGCCATTTACTGTAAGTTCTGTCAATTCAGTAGAAGAAGGTCGCAATGATGTCTGATACGATTTCAAATCGTTTTAGTTATCCCTGACTGAAACCACAGTGTTGACAATGTACACTCTGAGTTACCTTCTTCTGCTTGCAAAAGACTTTTGCCGAGCTCAAGCTAACAATTTCAAGTCGCTAGCCAAAATCAGAAGACCACTTTGCTCGGCAAGACCAAGGGTGACTACGCCCAGATCCTGCAGTGGCTCTCGTTTGCCAATACTGAGCTCCTCGCTACCTTGGCTGGATGGCTCAGTCCTCTCCGTGGCATGGCTCCATACAACAAGAAGGCCGTTGAGGAGGCTGAGGCCAACTTTGAGAAGCGTGTCTCCTTCCTCGAGCAGATTCTTGCCAGCAAGACTTTCCTTGTTGGTGAACGATTGACGCTTGCTGATCTTGTCGTCACTGCTCATCTTGCTCGTGGCTTTGAGTTTGTCTTTGACCCTGCATGGCGATCGGCTCACCCAAACACGACCCGATACTTCACGACTATTGTGAACCAGCACATTTACAAGAATGTTGCCGCTGATGTGCCTATTTGCGAAGAGGCCATCAAGTATACTGCACCGAAGAAGGAGGCTGCTCCCAAGAAGGAGAAGGAGGCTGCAAAACCCAAGGCCGCCGCCGCCGCTGCAGCTGCTCAGGGCAATGACGAGGAGGATGAGCCTGTTGTTGAACAGCCCAAGGCCAAGCACCCTCTCGAGGCACTCGGCAAGCCCAAGCTCGCTATCGACGAGTGGAAGCGCACGTACTCCAACAAGGAGACTCGTGAGGAAGCACTTCCTTGGTTCTGGAAGCAGTTTGAGGAGAACAAGGCAGACTACTCTCTGTGGAAGGTGGACTACAAGTACAACGATGAGTTGACTTTGCCATTTATGTCTGCCAACCTTGTGGGTGGCTTCTTCTCGCGTCTCGAGGGTTCTCGCAAGTATGGTTTCGGATGTGCTAGTGTGTACGGCACCTCGGGTGATTCGCTGATCACGGGAGCCTTCTTCATCCGTGGCCAGGAGTACAAGCCCTTCTTCGAGGTTGCACCTGACATGGACTCGTACGAGTTTACCAAGTTGGATGCAAGCAAGGATGAGGACAAGACATTTGTTGAGGACCAGTGGTCGTGGGACAAGGAGTACCAGGGCAAGGAGCACGCTGACGGTAAGGTGTTCAAGTGAATAGTCTATATTGTTGCAGTCCCATCCTCCAACAGGGCCATAGTGGATTGTATAGGCCCATCTGGTTTGCGCCTTGAAAGTGATTGGACCTGGGAAGAGACATTTGCCCGCTCCACCACTCACAGCACAGCAACAGCACCAGCCAGTGTCACACAACCACACCAGCCTGCTCCCCTAACATGTACAGGCACACGGGCCTCGACGCCTATGCACAACAGCAGCAGCAGCAGCAGGGACAGCAGCACCATCCCCTCCATCAGCAGCAACAGCAACAGCAGCAACAACAACAGCAACAACAACAACATCATGCTCCCGGCTATCAACAACAAGCACACACCCATCACGCGCCACAGGGGTACCATGCGACAGGCCATCTGCAGCAGCTCGGACCTGCGCAACACCTCATGCATGCTCAGCAGCAACAACAGCATCAGCAACATCACATGGCCGGCCATGTCCCAGGTGGGCATACAATGGAGTACAACAACATGATGGAAGAGTCAACCAACCAGTTCATCTTTGGCAATGTAGCACGCGGCCTAGACGGATCTCACCGTGCAACCTTGCAAGCCTACTGGCAGGATATGATTCGCGATATAGAGACGCGCGATCATGACTTCAAAACACACGCCCTACCACTTGCTCGCATCAAAAAGGTCATGAAGTCGGATGAAGAAGTCAAGATGATTGCCGCTGAAGCACCCATCTTATTTGCAAAAGGCTGTGAAATCTTCATCACTGAACTCACAATGCGCGCCTGGATACACGCAGAGGAGAATAAGCGACGGACGTTGCAGCGCAGTGATATTGCAAATGCTATTTCACGCAGTGACATGTTTGACTTTCTCATTGATATTGTACCGCGCGAAGAGTTTGTCTCAACGCGTGGTAACGATGTACCAGAGACGAGTAAGCACAGTGGTCAAGATCAGCGCGTACAGGGTGCAGCAGGTGGGTTCTTGGGTATGTCAACCGGTCGTCCTGCATCAGGAACAACGACACACCCTCCGCCTCCACCGCCGGCGTCGTCACAATCTCAGCAGCAGCATGCTTTTCCGTCGCAGCAAGCGGCACCGCAGCCATTGCCGGCCGTTGCTCATAATGGCGCCGCACTCTGGCCACAACAGGAAGCAGCACGTCAGATGGCAGCGCGTCAAGGAAGTCTCGATAAGGGACATTTAGATACTCATGCCGTGAATCACGGTCATCACCCAGGAGCACAAGGGCTGGGTTATGATCCATCAGCCAACGGGCAACCACAGCAGCAGCAGCATTTGCAGCATCATCCACAACAACAACATATGTATGCGCCGCCACCTCCACAACAGCAACAGGCAGCGCCATACCCGTATCAGCCGTATGGTGGGTACTATCAAGCGGATATGGCTTCCATGGCAGCAGCGGCAGCAGCTGCGGGACATTATTTTCCACCACCCATGGTACAAGCTTTTGATCATCACGGTAATCCCATCACCATTCCACAACCGAATGTTGGCTATGGCTCGATTCCACCGCCACCGCCTGGACAGCAACCACATCAACAATCAGGTCAAGCTGGGCAGGATGGAAGACGGTCGAGTGGGTATGAAGCACAAAATCAGAACTATAGGCCAGAGTATGCGCAACAACAGCAGCAACAATCTCAGCAACAGCAGCAGCAGCAGCAGCAGCGATATGGTTATGAGCAGCCAGGATTATACGCGCAACAAATGCATCAACAGCAGCAACAGCAAGGACCGCAACAGCAGCAACAACAACGCGAACCAGCTCCTGAAGTCATTCCACTGCCCTCCATCACAACGGAAGAACCTGTCGCTGTGGCAGAAGAAACAACTGCCTCCAGTAAGCCTAAAAAGCCAAGAGCGAAACGTGCACCACGAGGTAAGAAAGCCGCCGCCGCCGCAGCTGCTGCTGCCGCTGCAGAAAATGGAGAAACTGGGGAACAGGCTGGTGATGCCTGAAAGATTGGGTTTATGGCTTCAAAGAGGGGTTTCAAATTTCCTGCATGCTACTACTACAACTACAAACTGTATCTTCTTCTTTTCACATTTCGCTTGCACCTCAAACTTAATAACAAGCGTGTAATATCAACTTTGCTCTTTCCTGCAGCTGCAGCCATGTCAGCGGGACTCGTCTTGTTCCGCCAGTTTGAGCTGCTGTTTTGCTAAATTCGCTTCATATGCTTCTCGTAATTCGCCTTGCAGACTGATGTTTGTGCGTTCTATGCTGGGCGATTCAGCAATAATGGTCATGGAGGCTGCAGGTTGTTCAGCCGACATGGCCTTGTAGTCGAGTCCACCGCCGACATTGAGGATCGGTGGCACGGTATGTACTGCTTGATTGACAGATTGCTGAGCCAACGGAGCCGCTAGCGAGCCAAGGAACCCTGTATTGCCCATAGCAGCCTTGAACTTGGCAGCCGCTTGACCGGATGGTGCAGCCAAAGATTGGTGTCGTGGTCGGTCTTGCTGTGCAGCACTCGCCTTTTCAGCAATCGCGCCCAAATCAGACGTGCCACGATGCGCGTCCCCTGCACGTTGCCAGAGTTGATTCTCCTTGGCACTACCACCTTGCAAAGAATCTGCGCGCTGCGCCCGTCCTCCAGTGTCGCCGCTCGATGGGCCCTTACCGCGTTGCTTTGTCAATTGCGTTCGTGATCTGGCAAGACCATTCGATTTTGCCGTCTCTTTGTCTGTTGCGTCAGAGGCACTCGGCATGGTAGTGACACAAGCGCGCTGGATTTTCGTCAAGTCGGCAATATGCGCATCAAAACCATCAGTCTCGAAAACACCATGATGTTGCTCACGACCAGGCTCAATACCCAACATGGCATTCCATAGGATTCGATCTTCCGTTCCGTTGATACGCGCCGAAGCGGCATCCATACTGCGGGACCGCTTGACAATGGTTGGGCGAGGCAATTCCCGAGGATACGACGTTTTTGCCGCTGCGTCACCAGAGCCACTCGGTTGTGGCAAGTTGGATTCGCTTGCCACTTGTAAGCCTGTTCTTCCACGCTCATCCACCGCTGCTTTGCGCTTCGAGTGTTCTTCTTCTGCAAGTCTTGTCCGTTCAAGGCTTTGGGCCAGATCATCCGCTGTTGCTTGCTTTTCAGCATCCTCACGGTCCTGCGCAGCGGCACTTTCGCGACGTTGTCGTTCAGGTGATCCTTCCCTCGATTTCGCCTCTCGCATTTGTTTGAGTTTAAAGACAGCCTTGACCACGGTGACTGCGCCACGAATACCCTTGATGGCTTCACGCAAGTCATCTTCAGTAATTTCTTGGATCATTTGAGCAGTATTCTCCTCAGCAGACAGTAATTCATCTTCGCCATCGCACGTCACCCAGGGATGTTCGCGCAGGGCATCCATCGTGATGCGCTGTTCGGGATCTTTAGCAAGGATCTTGTCAAATAAATCGAGCAAGTTGTCGTCGCATATATGGCGCTTGTTCCCCGGGAACTCCGGGTCGAGCAGGATAGGAGGCCGATTCATGATATCCGCACACAGCTCAATGAGATTCGTCTCGCCAAAGGGCAACGTTCCAAATTTCCAGCAAAAGAGGGTGACGCCCATACTCCAAATATCGGAAGCTTTGAGGTAAGAGGTATTGCGTGCGCCGTGACACAATTCAGGTGACATGAAAGCTGGTGATCCAGATTGTGCGACCTTTTGATCATCATCCAGTTGAAAGAGCTCACTCACGCCAAAGTCTGCAATTTTCAGGACAGAATCTGAAGAGAGCAGCAAATTGTCGGGTTTGATATCTCGATGCGCAATGCCTTGTGCGTGCAGGTATTCGATACCGAGGATCAAGTCTCGAAAGTAGTGCCGACACTCTTCATCAGAAAAGGCTTCCGCATTCGCCCCAAAACCAATCTGCATGATGACACCTTTTTTACAGAGTTCAAGGACCATGTACAGCGCATCGCCCTCGGGGTCATCCAGCACTTCAAGCAAATCAATGACATTTTCGTGATCGAGCTTCTTCATAATGGCAAGCTCTGAACGAATCAAAAAGAGCGGGTTGCCAGCTTCCTCGTCCTTGTGTATGTCTGTCGCACTGCGTCGACTGAGTAATGAAGGACGTCCACCACGACCACCACCACCACCACTCGGCCCTTGCGCGCCGTACGGACCACCTAGAGCGCCTCTCGGCCGTCTCAAAATGGCAGAATGGTTGCGTTTCCTCAGCCGCGCTTTTGAAAACTCCTTAATAGCATACTCTTTGCCGGTGGTGGAATCAACCGCTTGCAAGACTGTTCCATACGCACCTCGACCGATTTCTTTTTGCAGGACATATTGGTTCAGCATGCGTTGACCATCTTCACGCTTCGTGACGCGCGCATCCAGTGTTTCCTTGACTTTCGTCGCGCGCGGCGCAGAGAGGGCGCGACGATGATGACGTTCGGGTGAGCGTGGTGGGACAGGGGAGGTGGATTGGCGTTGTAGGTCTGGACGTCTTAGCAGTGCAGACAGTGGTAGCACGCCTTGTGCATCTTTTGGCGCAGAATCAATACTGCTAGCGGTTGTATTGTTACTGTTACTTTGGAGACTGTGTGAGGTGGTGACGCTGGTTGATGTTTGTGCAGAGACACTGTTTGGTCGCATGCTGCTAGAAGTCGTTGTACCTGTGCTGCCTCGGGAATTAGGCGTCGATAGAGACGAGGGACGCATGAGAGCAGGCGCGAGGGACGCGTAATCCAACCCGACTGCAGACATGGTGGTCGCGTTCTCTTCCTCTATATGGATGAAGCTGGACGATCAAGCGAGCGTGAGTGCGGGTTGATAAGGGCAGGGAGTCTTGAGCTTCTCTTTACAAAGCTATCGTCGCGTGAGCCTGCGCACCCAGGCAGGCGACGAGCCAGACAGCAGGATCTGGGGTCCTGGTTGGTTTGGTTGTCAGGCAGCACAGGCAGCAAGAGTCCGGGGAAGGGCCGGGCATGTTTATAGGGCTGTGCATGGATGGATTCAGTGAGTGAGTGATATGTCTATAGACTCACGACAGGGCCAGGTCATATGCATGAGACAGGCTTGCTACTCCTAGGACTTGAGTAGGTCTGTCTAATATATATATATATATACTGAAATGCTGTGACTGTTTCCCGCAAAACAACAGAAATTGAAGCAGCAGCAGCGAGGAGAAGGAAGAGAGACACAAACAGGACACTCAGACTTCCTCAATACCAGCAGCATCCAGCCATGAAGTGTGAGTACCTGCAAATGCCATCTCCTCTCTTTACCTCCCTCTGCACATCCTCCCCATTGCTCCACTCTTCTTGAGCAGCATGACTGGACGCCAGAACTCGGAGTGTGCCAAAACAGAAGACATTTTCTACTCATCCTTGCCTGGTCCCCTTCGCGTCCCGTGTTTCGACTGTCTCGCTGGCACCACTTCTTCTTGTTTGGCTCAACCGCCGAGAAGGCACCAGCAGAGACAGGCACGGCCGAGGTTCCAGAGAGCATTCCCCTGGGTCGAGCGCTTCTCTTTTTGATGCAAGCGCTCTTCTTAGCGGAACAGACCACAATACCCCCAATGACCTGTTCATCAGGGATTGCTTACCTTGTGTTCTAAAGAAGGAAGCCGAGTAAGGGAGAATGTCAGAAGTGGACACAAAAAAGACGAGATGTAAGAGGAGACACCCAAGCTAACATGCATCCAGTGAACATCTCATACCCAGCAAATGGCACCAACAAGCTCATCGATATCGATGACGAGCGCAAGGTCCGTGTCTTCATGGACAAGCGCATGGGCCAGGAAGTCCCAGGAGACTCCGTCGGTGATGAGTTCAAGGGCTACGTCTTCAAGATCACCGGTGGAAACGACAAGCAAGGTTTCCCCATGAAGCAAGGTGTCCTTCACCCTACCCGTGTTCGTCTCTTGCTCTCCAAGGGACACTCATGCTACCGTCCTCGTCGTACCGGTGAGCGTAAGCGAAAGTCTGTGCGTGGTTGTATCACCGGCAATGACCTCTCAGTCCTTGCCTTGGCTGTTGTCAAGCAAGGTGACGCCGATATCCCCGGCCTCACCGACGTTTCTCAACCCAAGCGTCTCGGTCCCAAGCGTGCCACCAAGATCCGTGCCTTCTTCAACTTGTCGAAGGAGGATGATGTGCGCAAGTTTGTGATTCGGCGTGAAATTACAAAGGAGGGCAAGAAGACATACACCAAGGCGCCCAAGATCCAGCGTCTTGTGACACCTCAACGTCTTCAGCACAAGCGTCACCGAATGGCCATCAAGCGTCGGCAGGCGGAAGAGCAGAAGGAGAAGGCAGCCGAGTACGCGGCCCTCTTGGCCAAGCGTGTCGGTGAGGAGAAGACTCGTGTTCTTGAGCGCAAGCGTCGTACGACTGAGGCCAAGGCTTAGATGCCTGTCTCTCCTTCGCGTCCACTACCACTGCATCTCTCATACTAAAAGCTACACACTTGACCATCTTGTTGCCATCTCTCTGAACTCAGACTGCGTGTTCGTGTCGTGAGTTTGCGACTTTTTTCCTGGCGACGACAGCGACCACGTCCAGCTACGTTGACTCTGCCACATCTGCCCAGCAGGCCCTCAGCTAAGGCCGCATCGCAAGTATGAACTCCATCAAGATCTTTGCAGGCAACAGCCATCCAGAGCTTGCCCAGAAAGTCGCGGAACGGTAAGGCCCCCCACCACACTAGCAAGGGATGAAATGCTAAAACGACACTCCAGGATCGGCATAGAGCTGGGCAAAGTTGTTGTTCTCAAGTACTCAAATCAAGAGACTGCCATCACCATCGGCGAGTCTGTGCGTGATGAAGATGTCTTCATTATCCAAACAGGCTGTGCAAGCATCAACGACCACCTCATGGAACTCCTCATCATGATCAACGCCTGCAAGACTGCTTCTGCGCGTCGCATCACGGCCGTCATCCCAAGCTTTCCGTATGCGCGACAAGATAAGAAGGACAAGTCTCGTGCTCCGATCACGGCGAAGCTTGTTGCGAATATGCTACAAACGGCTGGTTGTAACCATATCATCACGATGGACTTGCATGCCTCACAGATTCAAGGATTCTTCAATATCCCTGTGGACAACTTGTTTGCTGAACCATCCATGTTGAAATATATTAGAGACAAGTTGGATTATCGGAACTGTATCATTGTATCCCCTGACGCTGGTGGTGCGAAACGAGCAACCGCAATTGCGGATCGACTTGACCTGGACTTTGCCCTCATTCACAAGGAACGGAAAAAGGCAAATGAAGTGTCGCGTATGGTCCTGGTCGGTGATGTGCGTGGTAAGGTGTGTGTCTTGGTGGACGATATGGCGGATACGTGTGGGACTTTATGTTTGGCTGCAACGACACTACTTGAGAATGGCGCTTTGCAAGTCTATGCCATCGTCACGCATGGTATTCTCTCCGGCAACGCCATGGACCGCATCAATGCCTCAAAGCTGGAAAAGGTCGTCGTTACCAATACCCTGCCACAAAGCAACAAGGTGGAACAATCCTCCAAACTCGACATTATTGATGTGAGCGCCGTTCTTGCTGAATGCATCAGACGTATTCATCATGGCGAGAGTGTGAGTGTCTTGTTCTCTGCCATTCCTGCGTGACCCCTTCCACGCGTTCTCCCTCAAGGCTGCCTCATGCAGTGTGGAGAAGGGCAAAGAAAGAATGTTATAGAAATGCCATCTACGTTCAACGTCTAGACGGGATCTTGCTTCTTGCTGATGCTTGGATGTGACCTTTGTTCAAGGCCATGAAAAAACAGAAATGAATGCAGAAGTGCGTCCGGCGCTACACTGACGACACAGGATACGTATGTGCCATGCGATCCATGACCCACGTCTGAGTAGGTGATGCAAGTGGCCAGTCCTCCTCATCTGTGCCTTCTCCCTCATGCCCAAGCAACGGCGAGTCATCCAGGTATAAATCAGGAACACGCCTCAATCGCGCAGTCGAACCACGATGCGGTGATAATGCCAACATGGCCTGCACGGGTATACCATCCTCTTGCTGCCGCCACAACGCACGCCTACCAGATTTCTCAAGCCGTGGACGGACACCACCTTGTGTCATGGCAGGTGATGCTTCTTGCAATGTTTTCCCACGTTGTGACGACCTGAGAATAGCAATCTTGACATCTTGCCATGATAAATTACTGCCCCTTCCTGCACGAATCACCGAGACCACTGCAGCGAGATTGCGCGGTGTGATGAGTTCCTTGAATTGATAGTCGAGGTTTCGCAGAATGAGGCGTTCAATGAGATTGATGTCGGATCGCGAGAGTGACTTTTCAGCAACAATGTCAGACCAAGTAGCCGTTGTGTAGGGAGCATCGTGTAGAATCTTTTGAGCAAGCACAAGACACACGAGATTGATGACCTCAGGACGCTCTCTACCCACTGTGAAGAGGGATTCTTGTGCATATTGGTGATACAATTCTGGCGACAGTTTTGCCAGAATGAGGATGCCGAGTGCAATGGTTTCTGTTGGCAGTGTAGCACGATAGAGCAAGCCATATGTCGCCTCATAGCTATTTCCATTCCTCACCTTGAGTAGATGCGTCATGAGCCCTGCAGCACTATCGAGTGTAGTACTTGCGGCAATGATAGATAGGCAGCCAGGAGGGAACAAGTCTGGCTCATCAATAACGGATCGACAGTCTTCCGTGGCGCTGGGTGAGGGTAGATGGGTGAAGCGCTTGAGCCATCGGTCGCGCGGATTGTTGTGTTTGGCGGAATCGATAGAGGAGAGTTGGAAGGGGCTGCTGGAGATGTAGGGCTCCACCAACGTCGATGTGCT
Organism: Protomyces pachydermus; assembly: GCA_003717275.1. Classification (NCBI taxonomy): domain Eukaryota; kingdom Fungi; phylum Ascomycota; class Taphrinomycetes; order Taphrinales; family Protomycetaceae; genus Protomyces; species Protomyces pachydermus. The sequence continues at coordinate 187,006 of QXDU01000275.1, read as the reverse complement.
TGAGAAGCCCCACGATGGATCTTGCGCCATTCGAAGGATACCGGACTGCGGATGTCCTGCAGGCACTGAACGGATCCTCCTAGCGAGTGTGAAGGGCGCGCATGGACGGCAGCCCGTATGGAGCAGTAGATGGTGTGCAGTGTGGTGTTGTGTTTGCCTGCCCCTGAGTGAGCACCGGAACCAGGCAGGAAGAGCACAAATCTACAAGGAAGCACAGCAGCTGGTTTACGCAAGGGCATCCCAGATCACCTTTTCGATGCTGCTCTTGTCGTACTTGATGTACTTGTCCTTGTTCTTGGCAAAGTCCATCGCAACATACTTGTCATAAAACCGCACATACAGCGGCACAATCACAGCCCGAATCTCGCCCGTCAGCTGCTGCTTCAAGTCAGCATCCTGCACCGTAAAGCTCTTGCTACTCCGAATCAGCTCCTCAAACTCAGCATTGAACAGACGAAATCGTTCCTTCACCGCTTCCCTGTCCTTCGACGTCATACTGCTTCCTTTCGACTTGTTGTCTGCTGGACGGAGCATCGTAGTCGTATCCATGAGCTGTCGAGCAGGCAAGTCACATGCCTCCCGGTAAACCTTGAAGATCCGCTTGTGCGTTTCATCCAGTTTAGCCAGCGTGCGTTTCCCTATGTATCGGTGCATTTCACTCCGCTTGATGGTGGAAGACACGTAGGCCACATTATTGAGCATAAAGATGGCCATTTGATTCGGTCGCTTCAACAAGTTGCGTGCCTTTGCCTCGAGAATCTGCAGATTGGCATCGATGCACTCACAGGCGAAATTGTCAAGCAGTAATCCAGCAGCTGGTGTCTCGGTATGCGGTAGCTTGACTGGCCCCGTGACAGGTCGCCGCCAGCCGCCTTCACCGACTGCACTGAGTAAGTCTGCGACAATCTCTGGATACTCGCAGCACTTGCGTAATCGATTGCAGAGCTCTTTTGTGTGATCGAGTACGCCACCATCTATTGGCAATGCCAAGACTGCACCCATTTTGCGTTTCATGTCCTCTGCCATTTCATGGAATGCACCAGCAGAGACAGTTGCAATGGACGTGACGGTAGCATGCAAATCGCGTGCAATCTCCGGCGTCTCAATATCCACTACAGTTGCATTCAGGCGTTTGAGATGTCCAAGCGCTTCAAAACCAAGATAACAATCTGGTCCGAGATGTACTTTGACATGCGCAGTGATACCTTTACACGTCCTGCAGTAATCTGAAAAGGCAGGAGCCACCGTGCGTTCATACACATCCAGTCCAGTTTGTTCGCCAAATACATTTAAGCACAGCTCGCGGTCTTGACGTGTCATTTGGAGTATTGCCTCTGTGTAGTGGCCGATACCGTTAAACTCACGATCATACAGCGCAGCGGTACGTAGTTCGAGACTACGCTGCGAGGCAAGCGGGAAGGTCTCCAGACTACGTTGGATATAGTCAGAGCGAATCTCGATGAAGGACTGTGTTTGCTGGGTTTGAACAGAGGCAAGACCTCTCGACTCTGCAGCGACTTTTGCCATATCGCGCATCTGCTCAGCTTGTTCGGATGAAAACACTGGAGGCGCTTGGCCCTTCAAAACATAAGTCAGCGGGGCGATAGGGACAGATCCACTTTTCAGAACAGCCTGCCAGTAGTCTCTGAGCTGTTCTGTCGCAGACTTGAGCAGCTCGTGTGTCTTGTTGACGATGCGCTGGGATGAAGACAGATCAGCCGACTGTAGCGTCACCATCCCTTGATCAAGATTCCGCACAGAAGTCAAGAAGCGTTGCAGATTGGTGGATGGGCCTGCGCGGATGGTGGATTCCTCTTCAAATGGGATATTCCAATATGTCTTGGTCTTTTCTATCGCTGCAATAGTCGCCGTCACGTCTACTTGTTAGTATCACAGACTGATGTGGAGGATACATACTGCTTTGTACCTGCCATAAGCGCTTTGTTGTGCGGTGGATCGGCTTCATGGTCCCCTCAAGTCGGCCAAGCCTCTCGTCCAAGCCGGACAGGACAGCGGTGATCTTTGCAGAGTTCTCATTTGTCTTGCGCAGATTGGCATTCAGGACCTCTAGCTCTGCGCGGTCCTCGTCGACAGCGAATCCGGCCATGCCTTGATGTGATGGTCTGCTGGCGGTCTCTTTTTGTGTTTTGTTGGAACATGACGCAAAAGAAGAGAAACCAAGTAACCACACGACCAGACCATCCATTGGCGCGCCGGGCAGTATGCTCAAGTGGTTCAGGAAGGTAGGCAGAGAACTGGCGTAGGAAATAGCTGACCATCAAAAGGAAAACGATGCAAAGACGCTGGAAAAGGAGCTAGCATCAATCGCATCCAAGATCACAGCGCATGAGACAACCCTTGCATCCCTCAGGGCGACTCACAGACGCTACAAGGGTGCCTTGACACTCTATCTCATTCTTTTCTACACCATTTATCTTGCGGGATGGTTTCTGTTTATTGCGCGGCGCACGCCCAAGGACTTGCGCTGGCTAGGAGAGTCTGCACCTGCCGTCCTAGGTCCTTTCATCATTGTAGGCTTGCGCTACGTCCTTTCTGCTTTCTACAATCGCCGAATTGCGAGTTACGAGGCTATGCTTGTTGAACAACGCTCTTTGCAGCATGAAAAGATTGAGGCCTTCAAGACACGTACTGATTTCTACTCGACCAAGTCACTCATTGATCGCTATTCTGGCAGCGAGTCGCCCAAGTCAGAGGCGACCACACCATCCAAGAGTCAGATCCAGTCAAAAGAGGCTACAGGATCCTCTCCTCAGAGTGCTCAAGGGAAGCAAGGGAAGACACAGCAACAAGTTGGCATTGCTCCAGCATTGGCGACCCCTCCCTCCCTCCATGGAACGGTCCCCACGCCTCCCCATCTCTCAGGTGTCAAACAAACGCCTAGATCTTCCTTGACTACTGCTCAGCAATCGGCAAGCCCTGTTGAAGCACGCCACGCTGTTCAAGACTTGCGTGCCATTCCAGCGCCTCATCATTGGTATGACCGTATTCTGGACGTGGTTATTGGAGAGGACGAATCAGCTGCTTCTAGTCGGTATCAGCTCGAGCAGCGACTTCTCAAAAAGGAAGAAGAGGTTCGGCGTTTGGAGGTTGAAATGGTGAAGATGCAACAAGCCCTTCAAGAACGTGAGGGCAACGAGGCGACAACAAGGACCCTGCCTGAACAAGAGCAAGGCTCAACGGCGCGCGATGAAAGCGGCAAAGCAGGAACACGCGCTCGACGTACGAGTCGTCGACTCAAGTCCAAGTTGACGGTGCAAGAGGATGCTTCTGACGATGATGAAGAAGACTAAGTAGTTCTAATGATTAAGCATAGCGATAGCACAATTTTTCTACGCTACAATGACTTCTGACCCTTTAGCTCTGTCCTTTTCTAAGCTGTTCCGTTGCTCTGCGATGGAGCTTGACGCATCCTCACCGGTTTGCGCAGCGCCTCACCGGTTTGCGCAGCCTTAGTCGCTGGCTCGCCGGGACGTGCTCCTTCTATCTTGGCACTAGATTCCACAGGAGCATGTGAGACAACAGCAGGGGACGAGCTAGGCCGCTGATCAGTATCAGCGACCAGAAGCGACATGTCCACTTGAACCGGCATCGACCCGCGCATACCACCAACCCGACCAGCGGGCAACGAATCGATCATGTCTGGTGTTGGAGGTAGGTCCAAACTCTGTTTACTAACTTGTGGCGCTGTCGTCGTCGATGATCCTTCAACAGTCGTATTTGTTGCTGAAGTTCCTGTAAAAGCACGTTGCCAGCGAGACTTGAAGCCACTCAAGTATGACTTTGCAACCTGAATCTCTTGCGTTGGCATTTGCAACAGCGGCGGGGGTGTATTGTCTGCTGCCTTCTCAGCCAGGGAGCCCTCTTTTAAATCGGGTGGAGCTGAAGCCGTTGCTGCAGTTCTGCGTTGCAACGCTTCCATATTTTCTTGCCAAAACTTGCCAACCTTGACACTGCCATGCGCCAGAGTTGATTTAATGGCCTGTCGAGTCTGTGCTGTACGCTCATCCAATTTGAGCTCTCCCACGGCAGTCACAAGGCGTTGCTGCACATCCGCCAATGTCAAGTCACGTTCAAGTACAGGATGCCTTGGTTCAGCAATATCGAAGCATTCGTCATCGCAAGCTGTTGACCATAAGCGATAATTCTCCGTCTTGCGCCAGTGTTCGAGAAAGAGGGGTCCATAATCCTTGAGCTGAATTTCATGCTCAATATCCAGCAATGCTTCAGGACTAGGCGATCGTGCTCCATCGTTCGGTTTATTGCGTCGTTGTGTATAAGTGTTGTACTTGTCAACTGCACAGAGGGCAAAGATGTATCGTTCAAACAAGTTCCGAATATCTTCCTCACTCCCTGAAAAGGTGCGCGTGGGAGGCATGTCTGGAAAGCTCGGGTCCCACGTCTCCTCAACAAGCTGTACCACTGCATCTGCCCATTTTCGATCGGCACCAGACAAGGCGAGCGCAGGGCGTAGTGTCGGGTCCAGCAACTCAATTGTCTTTGTATCTACATTGATGAGAACATCGCAATGCCGTTCTTTGGCATGCAGAAAGAGGCTGTTGGATGATCCAATCATATAGGAGCGCGTGTCGGGATCTTCAAGCAAATCAACTTGTTGAAGGGGCGTATAAGGCCCAAAGAAAGCGCCTTTGCTGAAAGGCTGTAGTGGCATGCCCATGTATCGCAACATACTCTTACGATCACTTGAACGCACTGTTTCGTGCTTTCGCTGTCGTGTGCCATCTTCAGGCTCCGACAAGCTTGGATCTCCGCAGTATTTAAGATTTTCGAGGAGACCAGGGACCAGCGATAACACAGAGTATTGCACTGTACAAAGCTGCTCGATATTGGTGCCAAAGTACAAGATGCGTCGTTCAAGCAGAAGCGCTTTAAGCATGACGAGCACTTTCCATTTGAAATCATGAATGAGCTGTCGGACAGGCATACCAGTGTACAATGCATCTTCATCTGCATGACCCGCTTTCAACCGCGCGACAAGGGAGTCGTAAAAGCCGCGCAAAATCTCGCAATCGTCAAAGTCGCGCTGAGCAAAGAATGCCCGAGTCACTGCGCCCAGCTTGTCCTTGATATGGGAAAAGACGTGCGGCGTCGATGTCAGTACAACAATCGCCTTTTGTATCGTACTGCGCGTGACATCTTCCTTCTTACGCAGGAGTGTGTCTGATTTGAGTTGACGGTTACAGGAGATGCCAAATGCTGTTGGTATATCCGCATCACCCGTGATGACAGTGAAGTAGGAATAATCCTCGTCATGCAGATGCGAGCCATCTGGCAAAGCCTGGAAGCTGAGGATATCCCAAGACTTGGGCCGATCGGCATCCTCGACGTGTGGGAAGCAGTATTCGATTTCGGGCCCGCGGGCATGGTGAAAGTCCACAACGAGGACGTTGAGAATAGGCGAAGCTGCCATAGAGACTAAGCTTGGCTACGCGAATGCGAATGACATGCCGGCCAAGATGTCGTACCGATGAAGCGCCGCCCGAGAGAGGTTGACTCGGTGACATGGGAGGCGACATAGTCAAGCTGGACGGACAGTCACATTTATGCTATGGGAAACAGGCTACTTCCACTTTGTGCTTGTCGAGTTCTTTGGCAACGGTTTCGTGTAGGGAAGGAATGTCTTGCCTCCCATGTACGGCCGCAGCACTTCCGGCACAATCACGCCGTCTGGTGTTTGGTAGTTCTCAAGGATGCAGCACAATGCACGCTCTGTAGCGCATAGCGTTGAGTTGAGACAGTGCACGTACTTCTTCTCTCGCTCACCTTGCTTCTTTGCACCGAATCGGATTTCCAATCGGCGAGACTGGTAGTCGGTACAGTTTGAGCAAGATACAAGCTCCTTATACTCGCCCTGGAAGGGGAACCATGCCTCGAGATCATACTTTTTCGCTGCGGCATTGTTGAGGGCACCAGAGACAATTGCAACCACGCGATACGGCAGCTTGAGAGATTGATAAAAGGCCTCACTGTGTCCAATCATCTCATCAAACATCTCCCAAGACTTATCGGGTGCGGTTAGCACGAATTGTTCAATCTTTTCAAATGTGTGGACACGGAAGATGCCCCAAGCGTCTTTTCCATGAGAGCCTGCTTCGCGACGGTAGCAAGACGAGAAGCCTGCGTATTTGATGGGTAGTGCGCTCGTGGTGTCCATCCATTCGTCAGAATGAAATGCAGAGATGGGCTGCTCAGATGTGGCAATCAGATATTTTTCATCGTCGCCATCAACCACTTTATACAACTCCTCATCGAACTGCTCGAGCTGAGCAGTCTTGGCCATGACATCCTTGTTCATCATCTGAGGTGTTTGTAGTGCAATGTAGCCACGGTCAGACAAGAAATGCAGGCCGTAGTTGATGAGTGCCTGGTTGAGGAAGACGCCATACTGACGCAGGAAGTATCCTCTGTGTCCCACAACCTTGACACCACGTTCTGGATCGTAGCCATCGATACGCACAAGGACTTCGTGGTGCGACAGGCAGGTCTTCTTCTCCACCGTGATATCAATGGACTTGGTCACCTTGTCCTCGCCCGCCTGCGTTTCTACCTCGATGTGGGAGTCTTCCGGTGCATAGGTACGCACAATCTCATTGTTCTCCTCATCATTGCTGATCGGTACACTGTCGTGGACCAAATTGCCAATAGTAACGGCTTTACGCCTGAGTGCTTTATCCCGTGCAGCTTCATCTGCAATCAGCTGCGCCTTACGCACTTCGAAATCTTGCTTCTTGGTGAGTAATGCGCTTGCATCTTCCTTTGCACGCATCTTGAGGCCGATTTCCTTCTGGTTCTTGTTCATATCTTCGTTGAGCCGGTCGAGCTCGAATCGTACAGCGAGCCATTCCTTCTGCAGAGCTGGGTGTATGTTAGCTTTGCGGTCCCTAGGTAAGGAGAGGAGGGGCGCCTACCAATGACTTCGTCAACGGCTTCTTCAGGCGCATGTCGGCGCCGCTGAGACTCGCGAATGAGTTCTGGGTTTCCGCCTTTGTCCTCCAGGAAGCTGTTGAGATCCAACTAGAAGACTATTAGCCCCTCTGACTCTGTAGCAACCATCCTGTCCCTACCATTGCCTCTGTGTGTGTCTTGGTCCTTTGCTTGCTGTTCGCGCGACTTTTTGTGCAGTTGCCAAGTGGACGGCGCAATCGACGACTCAGACCAAGATACAGAGCAGAGTAACAAGACTCACTGCTCAGACTCCAGCGACAAGGAGCAACACACAAGGGGATGGCAGGTCCACGCTCAACGCCAGGTGAATTCCACTTCCATGTAAGCATCTTAACGAAAAATACCATGAGCGATGTTCAACTGACCTTTACTTTCAGCCGCCCGGTCGATTCTACAGGTACTCAGCAACCATTCTCGGCGCGAGCATGTGGTTTTGGATGCTGTATCGCGCGAAGCAAGATGGCCCTGTACTGCTTGGTTGGAGGCATCCGTGGGAGGGACATGGACACGGTCATGGACATGGCGAAGCAGGCGAGAAGCACTAGATTTGCACAAGCAAACAACCAACGAACTGCTCATGCCCATGTACAAAAGATCCTCATCATTTTCATACAAACGACTTTTGCTTGGAGCCGTGCTATATACTGCTGCTACTCAGTGTCGCTGACTTGCGATGCGCCAGGAACTCCTGTGTTAAGATCGAGCCATGGCCAGTGGAGCTCATTTGCACAACCTCAACAAAGCCAAGTGTAGGAGCAGCACCGCGTTGTGGTTGTGACCTGCCCGCATACTTGATCCGCCAAAGTCCCTCTGCTTGATCACTCAAATTTTCCTTGATAAAGGCAAGCAGCGCAGCTGCTAAATTGATGCAGACATTGCCATCCCATGCATTGGTACCTTGCCGTACCATACCTGGTATCTTGAGTGTTTCGAGCTCTTCCTCTTGCTGTAGATAGCCTTCATCGTCGCGATACCCGACGATGATGCGTGGTACCCCCAAAAGGAAGCTTTGTGCCCAAAACTTGAGAAGTTTGAATCGCTCAAAGGACTCTTTGTCTCGTCGGGATTGTTGCACTTTGGTCGTCTTGAGCTCGACGTAGTGGGAGACGATAGATTCTGGCTTCAATGGTGTTTGTGGTTTCTTGCGCAGCCCTTCAATCTCATCTGGACTCGCGGCCTGTAAGTCTGGATCGGGAACGGGCTTGTAGTCGTAGATACAATCCACCTCGCCACCCAGTAATAAGGAGCATTGTCCGAGTCGTGTTCTTACAATTGACACATATTGTACATTGGTGTTGACCTGGACCTTGTCTCTACTCTCAATTTCAGCACGAGAACATGCATCGTATGGCTTGGAAAGCGTTGCAAGAGCTGTTTGTCAGTCAGTATTTTATGTGAATGTGATTGAACATACCTTCATACTTGTATCCCCAATAGCTCATGAGACGCTGCCGTACATCTCCCTCGCGCTTCTTTTTCTCCAATCGACTCTCATCTGTAATGTGCTCTTCGATGTAGATCGTCCCGTCCAGAACTGTAGCATTCATTTCAAAGGCATCATTAGAGAAGCCAATCGTCAGCAACTTGGTCAGCATGCCACGCCAAGTGACAAAATCAACTTGTTGACTCTTTGCAAGTCCAACAGAGTCCTGCGTTGAACTGCAACGTTGCTCATAGTGTATCAAGCCAGACAGCAGACCATCAATGTGTTCATCAATTGATTCATCCCTAGAAACAAGCTGCTCGAAGCCCGTTGACAGACTTGCTGGGAGATTAGAAGCAGGTTGGTAGTATGCTAAGCTTCGGTCATCGTGATGAAGCCGCCGTTCATGGTCATAGGAGAAGCTCGTGAGCTCGACAGGTTCTATTCAAAAGTCAGCACATAAAATTATGAGCAAGTCTGAGCAGCAGTACGTCTCGAGAGCGATGGAATAGCGAATAGTTGGAGCGAACCTAGCTCGAATCTCGCCTGTGGCATACAGAGATGCGCAAGACAGCTGATTTATACTTGGGTTGCAACGGGTGAATTTGGATTCATGCGCCTAATTTGAATCTTTTGAGACTGACCATAACAAACTCGCATCTGTAAAGGCCCGTCAGTGAGGGAACCACTACAAGCTGTATCTCTACGTGTTTCTATCTCTCTTTCTCTGATCAAACTGTCGATTTACCTTCTGAGCACAACCCTGCCCCCTTCAAACTAGTCAAGCAAGACACGATCGATATGCCTCAACGCTCGCTCTCAAACACATCAGACGCGTCCCTCGCTAGTATGCACAGCCATGCTCCTGCTATTGCTCCAATCGCTCCCGCTGGTCGTTCGCGTGTCCGTCGTCAACCAAGTCGCTCCGCATTATTTACATCACAACCTCAACTCTCGTCCTTCTCCATTTCTGGAGGCACGGCAGAGACACGCGATGCGATGGGTGGGTGTGATCCGCTTGTGATTAATCTCAAACAAGCTATACAAGTCTGGGATGGCTTGAAAGTACCACAAGCAAGTAGTGCAACAGGTACAACAGCTGAACCTGTTAGTGGGATATCCATTGAAGAAGAGACAGCTATGCGGGAAAGTGAGGAGATTCGTCGGATGTTGTCACAATACAGGCATGACCAGCAACAATTGCAACAAGCATACCGTACTTCACACAGATCCGGTGCATCACGGCAAGAGTACGCTGGGAAGGATTTGTTTGACGATTCAGATTGGGATAATTTGACTGTTGCAGGGATGGTGCGCGGTGTGATGCTTGATCGATCACGGCGGGAACTTGAGCGTGATGCTTGGATCTTCGAGTAAGCTCCTCACTGCTGCGACCCTGCCTGGCATACAGTAGAAGGATGAGTCAGCCTGGGTACCAGGGTTAGGGAGAGTGCGTTGCTGGAGGATTCGATGGCTGGACCAAGTATAGCTGCGAAGAGGGGACTGCTGTGTCGAGCTGTATCCTGGCGATGAAGGGAGATGGAGCAGGGAGGAGCAGGTTGTATGGCCTTTGTGTACTGTAGCATAGCACCAGCTGAAGTCCATCATGGTCATCTATACCTTCGCCAAGTCATCCCATCGTAGTCTCGCCAGTTGCCAGCCCCAGCAAGCAGCAAGGGACCCTTTCCTCTTCTTGCTTCCTTGTGTGAGCTCAGTCAGCAGCATCCTCGAGACACAGCCTGCAACAGAGGCGGCCTGCACAGTCCAGAGACAGGGAGAACTTGCTCGCAACACAGGAAGACAGAGTTCCCGTCGTCATCCGCACCCGCAACCAGCTCCCTCCCCTTCCTCCATCTCTCCATCCATCATCAGCATCCATTCAGCAAGCAGCATCCTCCTCGAAGGCAAAAGCACATTAGAGCAGGCGCCTTTCATTGCTTCTCAAAAGCGACAAAGCCATCAGGAGTCTCTCTCCCCCTAAATACACGCCAAGCAGAGCAGCAACAAGCAGCAAAGAAGCATGACTGTCGAAGTCATCCGAGAAGAGCCAGAGTCATCCACTCCAGGCGACATACACCCATCCACGCCATCGACCACCCAGCAAGCAGACTACTTCACCCAACCCACCTCCACCAACGGCCTGCAAAAGCCATCGCGCGCATTCTTCAGTCGAGGCGCAACACGCAACGACGCACAACATTCAGAGGCTACGAGTACTGGCATGATGACGCCCGGTGGAGGAGCAGGTGTGGCCTTGTCACCAGCAGAGTCACTCAATCAAACAACCCTGCATTCCGGTACAGCGACACCATTAGAAGGCATCACGCCACAAACCACACTCAACGGGAATACGTCTCATACCGGTGGCGACAAATCTGCAACAGCTGCACATGCCGTCAGGCCAGTTCCAGAAAGCAGAGAATCCAGTACGAAAAAGGCAATGGGCCGATTGCAACGCATGTTTTCACAAAGCGGTAAAAAAGAATCCCTACAAGCAACCAAAATCAAGGAAGAAGCAGGCATCCCTAGTTCTGCCAATGGCACAGGAACGCCGGTTGGTGGTGGACAAACGGGTCATGCTTCAGAGACAAGTGGTGCAGCCACACCGGAAGATTTGTACAGCACCACCACCAACCCTGTTTTACGGGAGAAGCTCGCACATATGTCTGATACGGAGAAGTGGACACATATGCGATTCCAGTACAACCAAGAAGACGGCACGCATACACATCATCTCAAGCGCGCCAAGCGTGAAGAAAAGTTGCGGAATATGCTCAAGGATTTATTGGGTGGAAAGGCAAAGCGGGAAGAGGAAGAGCGAAAGCAAGAAGAAGATGAAAATAAGGCACTCTCCCTTGTGACTTCCTGGATCGATCAAGTGCACATGGAGAATGCATCTGAAATGGCCAAAGTCAAAGATGGACCTCAATCGCAAAACTTGGTGGAAAAGTATGGTCGCTGCCATGAGGTCATTGGTCGCGGTGCGTTTGGCATTGTACGTGTCAGCCACAAGCAAGATGCAAGCGATCCACACAAGGAATCCCTCTACGCCGTCAAGGAATTTCGCCGGAAGCCTAATGAGAATGATAAGAGGTACACAAAACGGCTCACCTCTGAATTTTGCATTTCATCAAGCTTACGGCACCCGAATGTCATTCACACCCTCGATCTGTTACAAGATGCTAAAGGCGACTACTGCGAAGTCATGGAGTTTTGCGCAGGTGGTGATCTCTACTCACTTATTCTGGCAGCAGGCAAGCTTGACATGCACGAAGCGGATTGTTACTTCAAGCAGCTCATGCGTGGAGTCAGCTACCTTCATGAAATGGGTGTCGCTCACCGCGATCTCAAGCCTGAAAACTTGCTCCTCACACCGTCCGGTAATTTGAAAATTGCCGATTTTGGTAACGGTGAGTGCTTCCGTATGGCATGGGAGAAGGAAGCCCATTTGACTGCGGGACTATGTGGATCAGCGCCGTACATTGCACCGGAAGAGTACACGGAGCGTGAATTTTCACCTGCAAGTGTCGATGTTTGGGCATGTGGTGTAATTTACATGGCAATGCGAACCGGTCGGCACTTATGGCGTGTTGCAAAGAAGGATGAAGATGAGTTCTTTTCGCGCTACCTCGAAGGTCGCAAGTTGGAAGGTGGCTATGAGCCTATTGAAGCGCTGGCTCGTGCTCGCTGCAGGAATGTTATTTACTCCATCTTGGAGCCTTCGCCACGACGACGCTTGACGGCACAGCAAGTGCTTGATTCAGAGTGGGTGCGCGACATTTATGTTTGCAAGTCTGGCGATATCGGGTTGACTTCAAGTGATCAAGCGCGGCTCAAGGAACTCAACAAGGCGGCATTGAAGCAGCTTGCCGTTAAATGAGAGGTCATGGGGATTGTTACTTCATCTGTTATCTTTGCCTACTTACTCGAGCGAGCCTTGTTAGTCGAACATGTCTGTTTTTGTAAAATTGTGTCACTCATTCTCTCATTATGAATGCCGCCTAGTCCTACCTTCCTGGTAATGCAATCTCCTAAAACTCCCTAAATTGATGCCGTCTTGAACTCCTCAACAGCTGCAGACACAGCACACAAACCGTGCGTCGGCCCGGGGTGCGACGCCCCAGCTTCAGCAGCATTTTTCGCCTCCTCGTCCTCATCTTCGCGAGAGCGCGCGACACTTCCACGAACAGATGGCTCAGCCGATTGTCGATTGTGCTGGCGAGTTGCACGTACCTTGCCAGGTTCAGGCTCGATGGGAATCACCAGTGACTTCCATGGTTGATTGCGTGGTTCAGTCACGAGCTCATAGCGTCGAAACATGCCAGAACCCTTGAGCACGGAACCCGCAGACTTCTTGGCCTCACTTGAGGGCTCCTTTGCTGAAGGCGCCGAAGATGCAGGTCGGCTCGATTGTTCCACCGAGCCGTCTCTTGGTGCCCTGGGACCATTCGCGTGAGCTTGCTTGTTGCCATTTGCTGATTCAGGCCCATCGTCGTCCGACTCGTCAGTGTCCTCTGCGCCATCCTCATCATCGCTAGCACCTTCTTGTGGTTCTGAACCACGCCACGAAGCATCTGCAGGCTCCTGAGCTGCTGAACTGCGAGAATCATCCTCGTCGCTCTCCTCATCAATGAATTGAGCAGCCAGCGCTTCGCGATCCAAATCATTGACATCCACTTCATTGCCAGACGAGGTCAAATATTCGCGAACAGAAATGTCTTGACCACGGACATTGGATTCCTGCACTCCATGACCCTCGGGAGAAGTTCGGCCGGAGTAATGAGCACTCTCCTGGTACAAGGCTTGTGAATCATCGTCATCCTGTGTACGTGCTCGCATGGCGGATGCGGCTTGCATCCTTCCAGATCCCTTCGGACGACCTCGACCTCGTTTCACGGGCTTTGCACGTTTCTTTTTTGATGCACTCTTGGGCTCTTCAAGAGGTGGTAGACCCGCTTCAGCACGTTCTGCATTCTCTTTTGCTAATGCAGCACGAAGCGCCAATGTTTTGGGGCCAGGTGGTCTGCCTCGTGGTCGTCTGAGTGACTCGTCCTGTGAAGCATCAGCCGGTGCACCTGAAGCTACATCACTGCCAGCAGTAGCCTCAGCCTCAGCAAGAGCAGCGGCCTTCTTCCAACCAGGTTTGGGTCCAGGCTTGGCTCGTTGTTTTGGAGCAGGTGTTCCATCACCTCCTTCTTCGATGTTGTTAGAATCAACAAGTCGGATGCGACGAATTCCTTGTATTGACGTACTTGAAAGAGCCTCTCCCGACACACCCGACTGAGCTTGTTGAGCAAGAGCATCCGAATGAGCACGCTCGGCTTCAGCAGCAGCCTGTGCCTGCTTCCAACCTTTCACAGGACCACGCTTCTTCTTGGCATGCGTGACGACCGGAGAATGCGCTGCCTCTTGCACAGTATTTATTGTCTGCCGAAATTCTTCTGGGCGAATCTTGCGAGGTCGTCCAGGTCCACGTTTGGCAGTAGCCGGTGTCGCAGTCTCAGCAGGAGCAGCCTGACGATGTAGAGCAATCAATTGTGAAGGTACCACAGGTGACAAACTGCCATCGCCTTCGGCAATATCGAATGGCTGTAAATACGATGCTTGACTTGGCCCCAGACGAGCCTTTTTGGGCGACACGTGTTGACTGCTTGAGTCGGCCAAACTACGTTGTCGTTTGTGGCCTCCCTTGGCCGACACAGCGGCATTTTCGATTCGATCAAGCCAGTCGCCACGCGAAGGGCCCTTAGTCAATAAACCGCGAGCTTCCTGTTCAGTCATGCCGTCGATTGTCAACTCGCCTTCATCTTGCTCGACATAAATCTCCTTGCGCTTGATTGAGAGATGCTTATTCGCGAGTGGTGGTGCGCGCAATAATTGCTCATCTGCCGTTTGCAATGGCCAAAGAGTCTCACTTGGCACAATTTCGTAGGGGTACTGAAAGGTCATATGCCACGTTGCAGCAGAGAAACGATCATTGACGAGTGCAAGAAAGTCGACATTGGGCTGTTTTGATGCACGATAGACCACACTGCTCAACACAGCTGCTGCGTGTTCACAGGGAATACCACGTTGCTGCCACTGACCACAATCACATTTGTGCTCCTCCCAAAAGACACGACGAACTTGACCAGTCGCATGCGTGCAAGTAAAGAGTGTTTCAGACATGTTGGCCAGCACAGACCATCCACTTCGCTTGCTGCTACATTCGATAGCACGGTTAGTGGCGCGCTCCGTGCATCGCTTGCCTGCAACTCTGCGTTGTGTAGCAGCGATACGCTGGAGGCTAAGTGTCTCGGCAGTCTTGAATTGCAGTACTTGCAACAATCGATACGCTGGCAAATCGTGCTTGTCCTGGATCCACATAAAGATATCTTGAGCGACACTAAGATTGTAGACACCAAGTCGCTCATTGTTTGGCATATTGAGATCAACCCAACGATCAATACTGAGCATTTCCAGCTGGTCTGTGACCGAAGAAGACGCCTTTTGTAGTTCTTGCCAAGCGCGTGCGAACTCGCACTCATTAGTGGCCATTGCAGCTCTGGTGAAGAGTCGCTGATCGCGCGGAATAAACAAACCCACATGAAGCTTGATGCTGTCAAAGCAATAGGCTGCGTAAGCGTCGGGGAAGCAGGCAGTGACAATATCGGCAAGAACTTCATCCACCTCGAGCATAAAAGTGAGCTGCCCGAGCGGTGCCTCAAGCGTAGAAAGTGATGCTTTGAGCAGCTCCAAGAACCATTTCCAGGTGTTGTCGATACACTGCTGCGAAACTGCCCAGGCAAGAGGTAGGACGTGGTCATTTGCGTCCACCATAGAAGCCACGAGAAGATAACCATTGCGAGGCCCTTGAAGTGGGATCGATTGCAAGCAAATCAGTCGACGACAGTGCTTAAATGCTTCTGCGAGACAATGCAGCGAAACAAAGATGCGTGAAAATTCAAAGTCATCTTCAGCATCCTTAACGCAGACTTGAGCCACAGATCCAGGATTGCTGAGCACAAGCTGGCGACAGTATTCTGGGAGCAATGCGTACGTAGCAGCAGTCTCATCCTCCAGCTCTCCTTCGGCTTTGAGAGAAGCATCCGTTTGACGAATCATCTTGCTGCATTGAAAAATGCGATGAATTGGCACGGCGACCTTAGCAGTTTGTTCGACGTACTGCTGCATTTGCTTGCCTGTTATGTTCGGCATTTCTTCCTTGAGCTTCTTAATGATGGGCCGCAGCCAGGCAATAGAACCAGGCGCTGGTCCATCATCGGTCTGATTCTGGGTAGCAGCCTCCATAGCAGGCACAGTACTGGAAGCCAGCGGAGTGTCAATAGCTACTGGAGGAGCGGGTTCAGGAGCTGGGATAGCAGAAGGAGCAGTGACCGGCTCAGAAGACATCTCGACATCGGCAAGCCCTTCGAACGACTCATCGGCAGCATCTCCGCCGATGTCGGCTGCCGCTTCGCCTTCCTCATCAGCAGAGAGACTGTGTACAGCAGAAATGTTGCTGGCACGCCTGTCTGGATACTTGTCTGGGTAAAACAAGTACATTTTGCGATTTGCGTGAAAGACGCGCTGCAAAGGCACATCAACTCGTTCATTCTCGATAATCCAATGCTGAATTTCCCGGGCCGTCATCTTGGGTCTGTCGACCTTGAGACGTTTGATGATGGCACCAATCCAGCGTAGACATCCGACCTTGTGTTTGTATGCTCTGGGTCCGCGAGTGGTTGTTGTAGCAGCACTCGTCTCAGTCGCCTGGTCCAATACAGGGGCCGCGGTTGGTGCTACCTGCGCACGCGCGACAGTGACTGGTGTAAAGCCGGTTGTCGAGCTGTTGTTCGCGACTTCCTTCGAGGCGGCGGCGACGACAGGAGATGTCGCATGTCCACAAACATGGTCCGCAATGCTCGACATTTTTGTGATGATTGCGCTTGGTGAATTCTTGTCAATCAATTGTCCGCATATTTCCCATGGACAGGCATTGACTGCATGCTGTTGGCACGATACCCGGTACCTGTCGGGGTCTGAAGTGTGCCTATGTTTTTGGTTAGCTCGGATTCGAGGGTCAGGGATTCTTGTGTGGTTACATTTTCACGGTAAAGTCATGCGTTGCGACATATTGATCAACAGACTTGATCAGGTCTGCGAGGGTCGAGAAAATCTGCGTTGTGTGAAGGGGGACGCTCTGGACGACGCTGCTGGCCTGCGCTGTATCCGCCATGAATATGAAAAGGTGATTTGAAGTGTTGGTATTGGGAAACGGAAGAAAGGCGAGGAGAAGTCTGGCAAATTATTAGTAAACCCTCGGGCGCGCCCCCAATTGGAGGGGCACTTGCGCCGCAGCTTGCCAAACACAAAGAAACAAGCTGCAACATACACACGGCCTGTGCTCTGCTCAAACAGCCGACTATTCTTGTTGCATTTAGTTGCTTGCTCAAATTATACCTCGTTTGAAATAGAGATAAGAGTCAAAGGGAGTCTATTTGTGCCTGGCTCGCGCTCAAAGTCGATTAAGCAACGTGTCAAAATGTGCTCGCTTTTGCATGCGCAAATTCATCTCACTTGGCACAGTCGAGTGCCAGACCAAATGTCCTAGGCTCTGCCAATCTCTCCTCGCCTAGTGGGAAAACCTCGCTTTATGATGAAGGCTCTCACTTATGCTAAGGGAGCACCTCATCCTTTGCTAGATATCCTAGTCGGATGGGCATTGATCCGAGCTATTTTAGGAGACCGGTACAAAGTAGCTTGAGTCTACCTATCTTACATGCTTACAAGCTTGTAAGTGATGTTGGTACACCGCTTCTATGAGTATACTCCAGCCTACTAAGCGAATATACATTCAGAGAGTTCTCCTTCAGCTTGCAAATGTGATCTGTCCACGAATTCGAATTCAGAATCTCGGCTATCTCAAAAGCTGCACAGCCCGCAGCCGATGATTTCATTGCGATGCGACAAACTACAAGCAAACACCGGCCCTTATTGAGCATTAAAGCGACCGGGTGCAGCGCCCAGTCATGACTATGCGGCATTCGGAGGAGGAAGAGCAAGTTGGCTTGCTTCGGCCGGATGGCAGTGCGAATGAGCCGATCTCACCAGCGCCTCGCACGAGTGACGCCCAGCAATCAGTACCACGCCGGCATTCAATGTTCACAGAGGAGCTTGCTTCTGAAGCAGATTCCCGAGCCTCTCTTTCCAGCGACTTCATTGGCTCTCAACAGAATTATTCCGGTAATCTCGTCGTTCGTGTTTGCCAGCGCTTTTATGGCTTTCTTCAGGGGCCCAAAACTCCGATTGCACCTGGTAATCGCCCATATTTTGCAGAGGCACAAAAGGGACTGAAAAGTCTCCTCGCAAATCGGTCTGGTACCTTTAGACGTGTATTTTGGGTAGGCTTTTACACGTTGTGGTCAATCACTTTGCTGTCCCTCGTCTATCGGTCATCGTTTGCAGCAACATCGGTCCGACCAGCAGGTGAAGACAAAGATGCTCGGCCTCCACAGTTCCTACGCTGCACGACTACACTTTGGGCGCGAAAGAATGGTTGTGGCTTGGACGGCACCGACTGCGAGCCATTCAGTGACACCTCTTTTGAGTTTCGGTGCCCAGCTGGATGCAATAGCGTGTTTCTGCTGAATCCTTATACTATTGGCAACAAGCAGGTGGTAGGCAAGCCGCTCGTCATTGGTGGGCCTGTCGTCAAATTGCCACCCACGTCTGCTACAGGCGTTGTCCTTGACGAGCATATCTACAGGGCAGACTCAATGATTTGCGCAAGTGCCTTGCATGCAGGATTTATCAGCAACACGCTTGGTGGCTGCGGCACACTTGTTACGCTTGGCACTCAGGGGTCTTTCACGAATTCAACTCAAAATGGCATCGTTTCTGAGCCCTTTGACAGTTCCTTTCCGAAATCATTTGCCTTTGCTAGGCAAGAAGGAGCTGGTGCAACACGAGCTGGATGTGTTGATCTGCGTTGGACCATCACAACCATTCACATTTTCTTCACTGTGGTGTTTACGCTCTTCCAAGAATCAGCTGCCGTGTTCTACTGGGTCTTATTTGTTGCTGCATTTTGGCAAGTTGCTCTTGTTTCGTCGCCACCTCCATTGGCAAGCTATGACTTGCTTTCACAAGGCGCAGGCGCGTTTTTGCCTGCTCTGTTTGTTGCGTATGCTACATGGCGCTCAGCAGCAAGACACACGCTCGCTGCTCCGACATGGCCATTTGATAGGCTATGCTGGTTAGGAGGGTTGTGGATCGGTATCCTCATGGACTACATCACTGTCAACGTTCCAGTCTCACGGCTCATTGCAAGTGACATCCGGCGAGATGGTGGTGTCTTCTGGGTATTAGGCATTGCTTCCGTGATCCTCGTCATTGTGCTCTGTCAAATGTACAAACTACGACGACTCAAGCTGCTGCCCTTCTACCTTGCCTGCTACGTCACAACAGGCTTGGTCTTTGGCTTGCTGGCAGCCTTGCCACATCTGACATTCCGCTTGCATCACTATATCTTTGCCATGCTCTTCCTGCCAGGTACTTGTATGCAAACACATTGGGATATGCTGTACCAAGGCATATTGCTTGGCTTGTTTTGCGATGGTATCGGCAGGTGGGGTTTCGATGCCATTATCGAGACGAGCGAGCATCTACGCGGTGACGCTGTCTTGAAGTCCTTGATTCCGACATTCCTCAACAATAGCACGACGCTCGATGTATTGGCAGAGACGACGCATGGTGTTTCAGCAGGAGTACTCAGGTGGAAGGCAGACGCACCTACAAACTACGGCTATTCGCTCCTCATCAACGACGTGGAGCGGTTTCGTGGCACTGCTACGCAATTTAGCTTACAAGCGCTCAACATGACAGACAGCGTGCCATACTACGCGCGACTAGCGTATGCATATGGGAGTACAGCGCTCGACTACACAAAAGCAGCAGTGATGTTTGCGAATGGGACATTCACACGTCCCGATCCAGGTCGGACATGATGACTTACTTTCATAATGATATTACATGGTATAATGATATGTACAAGGAACGCCAGCGCTCCTCAGTCGTGTAGTGTTGGTCATGCCACCATGTGTGTTCATACGAATCGGACTACCGGTGGTCTCGTGGGTCGTGCGCTCGATTGAGTGGTGATGAGACTTGTCCATTGAGGCGGTGCTGCTCTTGTAGTACTGCGCATATCTCCATGAGGCTCTTGAGAACTGCGTGTCATCTCATTTGTGCCAGTTGCTGTTGCAAAGATCGTCGTATTGAGCAGCAATGGGAGCGTCCAATTGACGGAGGTTGCCAGTATGGGTGACGCGTGCGTGATGTTTCTTGCAGGTATTTCTGAGCTGGTACTCTGACATGAGCCAGATCTTGTGCTTGTTGCATTGTAGCAAAGACCTTGACCATTGCTCAAGCGCAAGAGAGACAGGGGTGTGCGTGAATTGATTGACAGAGCAACACTTGTACTGAGCGCCAGGCAGAAGAGAGTCATGAAAATGGATGGTGACTGCATGCTATGTCTTGGGAGAGTGTTTCTGAATGTATGGAGAAGTAGGTGTTGAGGAGCGATGTAGAGGATTGATCACCTGAGGTAGCTACGGCATTTCGGAATTGCTGCCCATCTGACGAGGGAGTTCATCTTTTGAGCAGATCCCGGGGCATGTTCTTGAAGATTGACAATTCCAAACACTACATACAGTCTTGTATGGGACAGCTCTATTTATAGACAGAGATACGCAGCAGAGATCGATCCAGTCTATATCCTTGTGATCTTGGGTATCTTGGTTCATGAATGTAATCTTTGCAGTTGTTCACTCTCAAATAGTCAATGCATCCACGACGTCTTGCTAGCATCACAGCAAATGCAGTACTTTCTCATCTACATGACCGTCGGTACAAAACTTCAAATTATCCATCGACTGAACGGGCTAGTCGTATACTTGCATAAACTAGTCGGCGGTTGGTCCGCTCTGAAAGCTATGGCCTATTTGTCGTCCTTGTCTCAAAGCGCGAATGATCCTCAACGGATACGGCCAGGCCGCACACGGATGAAACAAGACAAATGAGTGTACCCCTAGGATGATCGCATTGCTACGGCATCAATGCTGCAAACACAAGCTCGAGTCTGCGGATGTGCCTCGTGGATTATGTTTACTAACAGACAAGCACATCACCGCTCATCCGCTAGATAGCGAAATTCAGGGTGAGAATCAGGAGTTGCCTTTCTGTGATGCCCATGAAGGATATCTTATATCAGATCACGACAATTGATTCGGCACAAGGTTCTGCTGCTGGAAGAGGACATCGCAGTGAACAACGTGTCGCTTAAATGCAGCAGCGCATGTCAATTCCGGTGTATCTTCTGAGCATTGTTGTAGACGACGTCGTACTACGCCATGTGTGAGACCGTGTAAATGACGAGCAATAACAACTGATCCGCGACTGCTCCCACCCGACCTAGAGTGGCCTGGCCAAGGTTCTCTCAGCAAGATCCTCACAGCAGAACATAAGAAGTGCACGGCCCTGCTGCGGTAGTTGATTGCGGATATTTTCTCTTTGGCACAGTCAAGGTTTCAGCGAGGTGTGTGCGAGCATCACAGTTTAACGTTTCAAGAGCAGTGTCAGCGTCGGAGCTCCGCAGTATCAGCAGTATCAGCATCGCAGCAGCAGCAGTAGCAGGAGCAGGAGCAGTTGGGTGAGAGTCGCGAAAGAGAAGTGCTGCCCAGCCACTTTCTCGCTTCCTCCCGCTGATCCAACACGCAGCAGAAGCAGCAGCAGCCAGCAGCCAGCAGCCTCTCCACTCGCCCAGCAACAACAACATCATCATCATCATCATTTCCCACCCACATCCACACGCACAATAGACACCGGGCAGCAGCAACACCGTCTGCTCTCTCTGCCTCCCACCCGGCACCTTCTCGGGCCGATTTCCCCCTCAAAACGTCCCGGATTGGCAAACACAAACAAAGGCGCGCCATCCCTATTGAGCTGCCTACCCACCCCACTCTACCAACGTCAGCAACCTCACTAGCAAGCTCAACCGCTTCAAATCAGCCAAGCAACTCAGTCTGTGGCTTGCTTCTTCTCGTTGACCTGAAGACCCGGCTCATATCTCTAACGGCGACAGCACAGCAACGTCCGCCGCAGCAGTATTATCTCATACACCGACCCATTTTGCACAACCCGGCTTAGCAAGACGTGGGCCGGCTCACAGGTCCCTTCATAATCATTCAAAATGGGCTCATGCTTCAGTTCCGATGCAGGCGCGCAAACGACAGAAAAGGCATCTGCTGCCATTGACAGACAAATCGAGGAAGACTCAAAGCGACTCAAGAAGGAATGCAAGATTCTACTCCTCGGCTCTGGCGAATCCGGCAAGACGACGATTGTCAAGCAAATGAAAATTATCCATCAAACAGGCTATTCACAAGACGAGCGAGTCATGTTTCGTGCAACTATCTTTAAAAATGTGCTAGACGGCGCCAAAGCGATTTGCGAAGCGCTAGAGAAGCTCGAAATTATACCTAGCAGTGTTTCAACGGCGGTATGCACCAATCGAAACAGATGCGGGACTAACAAGTGCAGGAAGCGGCCGATAGAATACTGGCCTACTCACTAGACCAAGATCCAGGCGCAGCATTCGATCCAGAGTTGCAGTCGGATATTCTACAACTATGGCATGATCCAAATATCGCCAACCTCATGCTGCGGCAAAGTGAATTTTACATGATGGACTCGGCACCGTATTTCTTTGCCGAGTTGGATAGGATAGCGCAACCGGACTACGTTCCCACCGAAGCAGATGTCTTGCGTGCGCGTACAAAGACGACCGGTATTTATGAGACCCGCTTCTCGATGGGCAACTTGAGCATACAGTAAGACGGCCTTGATATGCTCTGCAAAGCTAACGAATAGTATGTTTGATGTTGGCGGCCAACGGTCAGAGCGGAAAAAGTGGATTCACTGCTTCGAGGCGGTCACCTCCATCATCTTTTGTGTTGCACTGTCAGAGTACGATCAAGTCTTGCTGGAGGAATCCGGCCAGAACCGTATGACAGAGTCACTCGTTCTATTTGACAGCGTCATCAACAGTCGCTGGTTTGTGCGAACAAGCATCATCCTCTTCCTCAACAAGATTGACATTTTCAAAGCAAAACTACCGAAAGTACCGCTCGGTGACTGGTTCCCTGACTATCAGGGCGGTGCTGACGCCAACAAGGCTGCTAAGTATATCCTCTACCGATTCACTCAAGTCAATCGTGCAAAACTCAACATTTACCCACACCTGACGCAAGCAACCGATACCAGCAACATTCGGCTCGTTTTTGCAGCCGTCAAGGAGACCATCCTTCAGAATGCATTGAGAGACAGCGGCATTCTCTAGAGCGATCCACCTTGCGCTGAGCCGTGGCGATTGATGGTGGGTCTTTTGTACAGAGCTGCGATGTGTTTGATTTCATGATGTTAGAACTAGCGCACAGCAAAGAGCGCGTTGTGCAGAATAGCCCTTTTGGTTTGTCAATAATAATACATGCCTCTCGGACTCGTTGTGATTTGAACTCATGCGCCGCTGCCGTTCAATGAGCTAAGTATCGGGCTCGAGCTTTGTTGTTATACAGCTGGGTAGTGTTGAACAAGCATCTGTCGACCAGACTAGATCCACAATGACATGACAAGGGGTGTTGAGCTGTACTTTCACAATGGCTTGTACCAACAACTTCTTTTTGTAGCTGATGTGCTTTTGTGCAAGTTCGCCGTTCATCAGTCATTGATGTTCGTCTGTTGAGAGTAGGTGTATTCATGGCACAGACATGGTGTACGATCGCCGCCGTGGCTCTTTGAAGCCAACTCATCCCCACAAATCAACAGACGAAGCTGAGCATGTGGACAACATGTCACTAGAATGCCGCTTGTGAGGGGACATCCTCTTGAATGCCCTTGTCCGTTCTATTCTGCGTCGGCTTGGATGGAGTAGCAGTAGCATCTCCGGTGATAGCAAGCAGCTTCGCCTCAAACTCCTCGTGCATTAGGATTTGCGATTCTTGATGTTCAGCTTCCAACCTAGCTTCCAGCCCTTCCAGCTGTACATTATATACTCTTGACAAGCGGCCCTCGGACTGCTCCATATCAGCTTGGTGTATCTTGCTTTGCTCATACAAGATACTCGCCAGCCGTTCTTGCATCTGTTCAAGTTCAGTCTCAAGCCTCGCTATCCGCTGTCTAGCATGACTGACATGAGACGACTCGTTTTGGCTCGCGTGCGTCTTCCCAATCTCGACGTTGACATGACCATTCGGCAGTGCTTTTGTTGCCAGAGGAGGATGTCCGTTGATGGCGACACCATCCACCATTAACAAATCTGCATCTGGCGGAGACTGTGGATCTGGGATTATACCAGAAGGTTCCGCCGGGTCCATCACATGCTGCTTGTTGGGGGGTTCATTTTGGCTCGTGGATGCCATAGAAGGCTTTGATAGGGCAGCAGCGGGGCGCTTGAGCGACTGAGATGCTTGTGCATCATTTGAAATTGGTGTGTCCTTCTCTGATGATGCTACAGGCTGGACGCCTTGTACCTGCCTTCCAGGATACGATTTTTCTATGCCGATAGATGACACATTGACATGACTTCCTAGCCCAACAGCCACCGAGCTTGAGACATCTTGCGTGCCTGTGCGACATGCAGAGGCATGAGACAGAAGAGACTCCACGGCCTGCGCATTTTGGCGTTCCTGCTCTATCGTCGAAGCGGGACGACCAAGAACGTCAATCGCCAGCGAAGCGTGCAAATTTGAAGAATCGCTTGAACCCGATGGCAAAATGTTCGCCGCTGTCATAGAAGATGCTGAAGATCCTGCTTGTGCATTCGCATCAATAGGAGACGCGCTGGAAAGCGCCTGCTCCGGCCCTGAAGGTTGGGTTCGCCTACTCCTCCGGTTAGATTGACTCAGTCGACTTCGCGTTGTCTCTTTTATGCGCCGGTACTGAAGCTCCTCTAACCGCCTGACATCACTGCTCGGAAGCTGGCCTTGCCTTGCGCGCTCTTTAAGCTCTGCTTCTTCTGCCACGGCTTCACGCCGACGCCTTCTCCGGGCCCCACAGCGTGTAGCACGAAGTCGTTCAGCCCTTGCGCTCTCATTCTCAGCGATCTCTGCCTCCAGCCCAGTCTCACCTTCCTTTTGTGCTTCTCTGAGGCGAGCGAGACGTCGTCCAAAAGATAGTGTCTCCCAGCGTCTACGATCAAACATTTAACATGATAATAATCGTGTGAGGGAATCTTTGTACGCTTCTATCTTCTGTGTGCGCGTCTATCACAGAACAAGGCGCATGCTACCTATGGCAAGGGAAGAGGAGACATCCAAATGTGCTGATTTGCTCGCTGATGAGCCATTTCCTGCCGCTGGACATTTGCTGCTGGACAATTCTGGTGACTGAATCTGCTTCCCCAACTTTCCCCTTGACAAACCCGAATCCCCAGACAAACGACATCTGCTCAGTACTCCGTCACCAAGCACCTCAAATGACAAGCGCTCGACCACGGCATCAGAGGACTGCCACGGGCGTGACAAAAGCCCACGCACGGCAGCTCTCCCAAGAATTCCCAAGCCCGCTCCGTCAGGTATGGGAGAAGAACAAGCCAGAGAGTTTCTCGACCAAGGATGGTTTTCAGAAGGAGTTCGTCAAGGCCATTGAGCACAACCTTGCTCGCAGCATGTACAATGCCGATGATTTGGCTGCATACCAGGCAACGTCCTTGGCTATGCGTGACAAACTCATCAGTGCATGGAATGACACGCAGAACTTGTACACCGAAAAGGATCCGAAGCGTATCTACTACTTCTCCTTCGAGTTCTTGCAAGGTCGCGCTTTAGACAATGCCATGCTCAATCTTGGCGTGAAGCAGGTCATCAAGGATGGCTCCCTCGAGCTCGGGTTCAGGCTCGAAGACTTGATTGAGGAGGAACAAGACCATGCTCTCGGTAACGGTGGTCTCGGCCGACTTGCCTCGTGTTTCCTGGACTCATGTGCCTCCACACACATTCCTGCTGGCGGCTATGGAATGAACTACAGGTATGGCCTGTTCAAGCAGACCATTGTGAATGGCCAACAAGTTGAAAGACCTGATTCGTGGCTAGAAAACAACCACTGGGAGCTGCCTCGTCACGATATCCAGGTTCCAATCCGCTTCGGTGGTAATGTGCATCAGGAAACTGACAAGGATGGCAAGCAGAAGTCTGTTTGGGACGGTGGTATGCTCGTCGTCGCCGAAGCTTATGATGTGCCCATCCCATCATACAAGTCCCGCATCACCAATAACTTGCGTCTTTGGTCCTCAAAGCCTGCTCACGGTGACTTTGACTTTGCCGCTTTCAACTCTGGCGACTACGAGAACGCAGTGCGTGACACTCAAAAGGCAGAGGAAATCAGTCAGGTCCTTTATCCCAATGAGAATCACACGCAGGGTAAAGAGCTGCGTCTGAAGCAGCAGTACTTTTGGTGTGCCGCGTCTCTGTCAGACATTGTCCGCCGCTTCAAGAAGTCTGAACGACCATTCTCCGAATTCGCCGATCAAGTCGCTATTCAGCTCAACGACACGCATCCTGTCATTGCAATCCCTGAGTTACTTCGCATCTTGATCGACTTGGAAGGCCTTACATTTCACGATGCTCTTTCAATTGTGCAAAAGACATTTGGCTATACCAACCACACCGTTATGCGTAAGTTTCCTCCACTTCGTCGCATTTCTCACATCTAGCCGAGGCTCTCGAGAAGTGGCCTTGCGATATGATTGGAAAAATCCTGCCTCGCCACCTGGAAATCATCTTTGACATCAACCTCAGCTTCCTCCAGCAAGTCGAGAAGAAATTCCCCGGAGATCGTGACTTACTCGCACGCGTCTCCATCATCGAGGAAGGTGATGTTAAGCAAGTTCGTATGGCATATCTTGGTATTGTTGGATCTCACAAAACGAACGGTGTCTCGGAACTCCACTCTGACTTGATCCAGACCACCATTTTCAAGGACTTTGCCAAAATCTTTGGTAAAGACCGATTCGGCAATGTCACCAACGGTATCACACCTAGACGTTGGCTGCTGCAGGCGAACCCCCTGCTTTCTGACTTGATTGCATCGAAGCTTGGCGGACAAGACTTCATCAAGGAATTGAGTCTGCTCAAGCATCTTGAGAGCTTCGCAGACGACAAGGACTTTGTGCAGCGCTGGATTGCAGTCAAGACGCAAAATAAGGAACGTCTCGCTCGTTACATTCAGGAACACAATGGTGTTACTGTTGACCCTACTGCTCTGTTTGATATTCAAATCAAGCGTATCCATGAGTACAAGAGGCAGCACATGCATTTGTTCTCCTGCATTCACCGTTACCTTGAGCTCAAGGAGATGTCGCCAGAGGAGCGTAAGAGACAGCAGAAGCGCGTCAGTATCTTTGCTGGTAAAGCAGCCCCCGGCTACTACACTGCAAAGGAAATCATCCATTTGATCCATGCTGTTGCCGAAGTTGTTAATAATGACGCCGAGATTGGCGACTTGCTCAAGGTCATCTTCATTGCCGACTACAACGTCTCCAAGGCTGAGGTGATCATTCCTGCTGCGGACATTTCCGAGCACATTTCGACCGCTGGTACAGAGGCTTCCGGTACTAGCAACATGAAGTTTTGTCTCAACGCCTCCCTCATTATCGGCACGTATGATGGTGCCAATATCGAGATATGCCGCGAGGTTGGCGAGGAGAATGTCTACATCTTTGGCTACCTTGCACATGACATTGAAGATCTTCGTCACCAACACCGCTATGGCAATTACAAGCCAGACCCTCAATTTGAACGCGTCCTGGATGTCGTTCGCAGTGGCAAATTTGGTGATGCCAACCAGTTCCGAGGTGTTTTGGATTCCTTGCAGCCAAGGAATGATCATTATCTTCTTGCTGATGACTTCGCCAGCTACTTGGACTCGAAGAAGCTCATTGATACCGATTTCGCTGATCAGTTGGCTTGGCATAGGAAGACCATCAACACAGTGGCTCGCATGGGATTCTTTTCGAGTGACCGTGCCGTCCAGCAATATGCAGAGGAGATTTGGAACGTCGAGGCCATTAAGTTTTAAATCTCTACATAGACTGCTATAGACGTGGTATAGAGAATCTTGATCAGCTGTTTGAGTGACCCTTCCGGGGAATTGGTAAAACTATTTGGTACAAGTGGAATATGTAATTGGAATGTGTAACTGGATGAACGCTGCAAGATTGCGGAACCTGAGTATTGAGAGAGGCAGCACTGAATTTACAGACACGCATGTACGTATATCTGGTCTGCCATCATCCTTATCGAACAAGACGCACGCAAATGTGGATGATGTGGAGTAAGAATGAATGTCATCTTGCCGTGTTCAACTCGCCTGGCCTTTGAGTACAGAATTAGGTTGGCCGTGTCATGATCGAATCTGTGCCGGTCACGATTATTGCTAGAATCGTGGTGCTTATCATGGGCATGGAGCCTCGAGCGATAGATAGTCGAGCTTCACGATGCCGTGGCCCATGGCTGCAAGCTCAGCCTGTAGCTGCAGACTGCAGCAGTCGAGTGGATTACGTACAAGACTTATGCAAGTCGAGCTCGCCTCATGGTCTCATAGATACTTTGCAAAAAGGTTCTTCAGGGCTATTTTGTGGTTAGAGGTCTAGGCCAAAAGGTTGCTGCGAGCTGATGCAGAGTGTAAATGAGCAAAGATGGCGAGCTGTACTAGCCAAGGCATAGAACGTAGTGAGATGCAAATGTGCCTAGGCTACTGCTAGAACTGCTGCAGTGCTGGCGTCCTGACTCCTGGGGCACGCTGCAGCGCAAGGGCCGAGGCAGCGAAGGCCCTCATAAGTGACCACTGACTAGCAGAGTCTGGCACAACAGTCATGCGGCAAAGAAGCGTTAATTTGTTCGACCCCCAAGTTTGGTAAGCTTGACTTTGCGATGCGCCTACAAGCGGGCCTGCCGTCTCCAGAGGGCCCCTATCAAATTGACACGACAAAGACGGCCTGGGGCTGCTACTACAACTTGGCTACAATTTACTAGACTCTGCCGCTGGAGGCAGCGGAATCACACGACTCGACAATCGATAAGAGGCGACTCGACCTGTCAATCGACCCAAGGCTGTGGTCAGTCCTCGTCGAGACGGCCTGACCGCTCCTGCTTGTAAGGCGAAAGCCTATAAAGGCATAGAGTCCCTCGCTTCAGATCCTCATCCTCACTCACAGCGTGCTCCATTGAGATTCAACGAGCACCGCGACAATGGACTTCTTCATGGGTGACTTCAATGAAAGCAGCATCTCGCTGTCTAGCAATGTGAAAAGGGATGCGCTTGCGCACGAGACCTTGGAACGCGTTTGTTTTACAACGTGCACAGGTCTCGAGGCTGATGCCTTTAATTGCTTACGTGCCGCGCGGCCTGAGCTACTGAGAGAAGAGCAGCCCTCCATCATTGCACAGCTGGCGACCGGTGCTGTTCGGCCGCTGCTAGAGCATGGACCGCCAGTACCGCGGCTACCGCATCAAATGTCGGCACGTCTGACTTTTTGGCTCAGCGATTCCCTCTAGATGCATATCATCATGCACAACGAGAGATTCCATTTTTTAAATGTTGGCAGTGCACAGATGAATCAACTGACGAAGCTATGGTAATGGTACATCTGCAAGCTATCCTTGCGACTGCATGTGCTCAGGCCGCTAGTCTGCTTAAATTTAGATGCCTGTATGAGAAATCCTACAGCATCGAACGGTCACCCTTAGTGTTTGGCACTGTTGGCATGACATTGATCGGCGCGCACATCAAAGCGCGGTACCGTATGCCGGCACCAGCTTAAGGGCATCCTTGCACTGCCCTTTCACGAGTATCACGATTTATGACAAATGGTTAGCACTTCACTGTTACTTCAGACATTTCTAGGCTTGAAGTTCTAGCGCCCCCATCTCTAAAGCTCAATCACGTCTGCTGTTCTCTTCTGGTCAGGTATGTAGCTAAATGAGGTCCCAGGCCACCTGTCCATCACGTGAGCTGCCAAGCTGTCAACAGTGTCAGGTGCTGGACCAGTGCTGGCATCCGTCTCTTGGAAGATTCACGGGGCATGATTGGCTGAGATTATTCCCCGCGCTATGACACTTTCCATCGCGTGGACCGCATGGTCCGCCGTTAACAAGGCGACTCGCGCTGAGGTCTTGGATGATGAACGTCTACGTATAAGTCTCGGAGAACTGCTTGTTATAAGCTGGTAGCTTGCCCAACAATCTATATTCTAAGTCCATCCATCATCATTTCGTAGATGCGCAGTTGGGCGGCACTACTTCTTGCAGCCAGCGCTCTTGCAACTCCATTACACGCCAGAGAGACACTTCAGAGATGGACGGCCGACGATCAACATCTGCTCCTCAAGATTGTTTTTCCGGAGCTGCCTCGGTCGTCGAGCGGAGTAGACGCAGAAACAGGACATATGCTGGTCAGTACAAGTCGCCTTGACCAAAGAAAATCGTTGCTAACCAGCACTAAAGCACTTTGACTATGATTTGGATTTGAAGGCCTTGCTTGAAGAGTCATCTGCAGGCAGACAACCGCTTCATCTGCGCAAGATCAACTGCCAAGCGACTCGAAAGGCTTTGTCGGAGATCGACGAGAGCCTTGATATACCACTCCAAGAAATGCCTCACTTGCGTCCGGCAGATATCGTTGCTGAGATGGGTATTTTAGTGGATGACCTACCAGATGTGCGAGTCGTCAGTGTATCGACAAGATTACTTCGAGTCGATGGCAGCAGGACCTCGAGCGAGGTTCATGCCGAGCAGTTTACACTTCGTCGAGAAAAGAAGGGATGCATGAAGCAGATCATGAACATTATGAAGGCTGTACAGCATGGATTGAGTGTGGCCCTGGTGGTCGACAAAGAGCCCTCATTGCTGGACTCTTCGGTCGAGCGCGAAGATGCGCACGACGACAATTTCTTCAGACCGACAACAATCGACTGTCAACTCCTGCTTCTCTACTTTGCGTTCTATTTCGTTTTTGCAAGCCTCATTGTGCAGACGCTTTTGCTGGTTCGCGACACTGGGCGCTGGCTAAGACAGCAACGTCGTCCAAGTCTCAGCGAGAAGGTCAAAGTCATGGACACCATTGAGGAACTTGATGAGGAGTCACTCTATGAGAAACCTCACACGCCTTTTCGTGTTTGATCTCGTCTCTTTTATCATCATCTAGCATCGTAGCAATGGCATTCATCATCTTGGAAATTGGTCCCCATCTGAACAAGTGATTGGCTGCGACCTGTGGACCTCAGTTAGGAACCAGACGAGGTAAATCTCAAGCTCGACTCCCTGTTCTCTGAAGATTTCTCGAATCAAACTTGCTCTCAAGAACGTCATCAGTAGAATGCTTTCTCAGGTCGTGGAGTTATTGTTGTGTTTCATGCTAGTGACTGGCTTCCTGAAGCACAGACCGTTGTGCAATCCTGAGGGAACACATGTTTCAGCTTCTGCTGCAAGTAGTCACCCATGAGTCGCTCTCAGAATCCAAAGATCCAGACACATACCGGCTTTGAAAGTAGTAACGATCCCACTTGACCGTTGGCGGCAATTGCAGAGGCGGGAGAGGTTCTATGGGGCGGCGTCCTGCCTCGATATCTGCTCTAGCTACCTTCTTGATACTCATTGGTCCGCTCATCAGCGCACAACAGGTTGCGCCAATAGCGAGTCCAGCACTCTTTGCTGCGACCGCTGCCAATGCTGCTAAGCAAGGTTCGTCGTCTATTGTATCGTCATCGAATACAGCCGCCTTTGCGCAATCGACGAGTACAGCTGCTACGGCTCAACCGCTGACAGTCCTCTTCACAAGTCAATTAGCCAATGCGCTGTCGGCGGGCTGGAATAACAATGTTTCCCAACAGTGCACAACAGCTGCCTCTGCGCTGCTCGCATCCATCGCATCGGGCGCGATTGCAGCAGATACAGCACCTGTACCAGGCAACGTCGTTGCTTGCTACAACATTGCCTCTTGGGAACCCATCACGGGTCTATTCGCAGGGGATCTTCGGCTCTACAGCCAGATGCCTGCGCAATCCTTTGGCAATATCTCAATGCGCGTGAGTTTTGGTAAATTGGCAACATTGCGCAGCTTCACAGACAGTAAGTCGGGCTCGGCCTCTGCTCCTCGGCAGAAAAGACAATTGAGTCAAATTTTATCGGGCTTTTCAAGTTTGGCTGGTGGTAATAGTGCCTCTCCCTCGAATGCTGTTCCCAACACGAGTTCTAGCTCTCCAAAATCTTCAAACACATCCAACAAGGGCACCACTGCAAAAAGTAACACTGCATCAGATCAATCAGCGTCAAAAGGTAGCGCAGGCGTAGCTGCTGTGTCTCCCAAACAGTCCAACTCTGCTACAACAGCCAAAACACCTCCGCCACCAAGTCAACCCGTGCCCGCCGCAAAACCTGCAGCAGGCAGTAATCCAGCTCCAGCAGCTCCTGCTGCAAGACCTGCCACAGCCGCTGGCGTTGCGCAACCAGCAAGTGGTCTCAAGCCCATTCAAGCGGAAGACCGATCAGGCGGAGCGCGTGCGCCCGTCCCTGCTGCCGTCCTCCCAAACGAAAAGGGGAATAGGCCTGTCACTCCAAATACTCCCGTTGGTTCTGCGCCCAACAGCCCTGTCGCTGTAGCACCGCAACGTCTTCTCGATCAAGCGCCGGTGGCTCAGCAACAAGCAAGTGATCCTGCCGCTGCACCACAGGAAGTCGAGCGCTTCCAATTCCTTGCGCGAGCAGCATTACCTGTTGCATCGGCAGATGCGTCAGGTGAAGGATTAATGAGAGCATTAGTACCGAATATTGTGTTATTGGTGTCACAGAAAGATGCTGTGCAGGCAGAACCCATGATGATTGACCTGGTTGGTCGAACAGCTGGTTTTGTGGCTGGTCTGCCGATGCCTCGAGGACCCTTTGTTCCTCTTTCTGGATTCATGGGCACTTATCATGGACTTGGCGGCCGTGGAGGTTCACTACCCGGGCGTACCTTGCTTGGTCTAGATGGCTCAGTCACGCTAGGCTCCATCGGTCTGGCACTGACATGGAGCACCTTATTCACAGCGGCGTGGATATTTGGCGTAATGAACAGATTCAATCAAAGACAGTCGTACAGAAAGCTCAAGCTACAGTTCTAAGTATTCATAGCCAAAAAGAAATTAGGAAAGAGCATGAAAAGCGGATCCACCTTGTACTTCAATCCAGCACAAATCGTCTTGCACCACGCGGCTTGAGTCTCTCAATCGTATGTGTTTCTTGCTGTATGTGATCTGATACAGGTGGCGATTTACGATGACGACCACTGCCACGACCACTACTTGCAGCGCTGTGCTCTGATCGTGTTTCACTTAAAGTACGCTTGCGAGGTGGCGAGAGGTCAGAGTTCAGATGGGCTCCGGCAACAGACACAAAGGAATCGGAAAAGCCACGGCACCGAAAGTCCATGGATACATCCTTTGGTGCCTTTCCTGAATTGTTTGTGTTGGAACTGGGCGGTGCAAAGACATCGAATGGTTTGAGAGCAGCTCTGTAAGGTCGATCGAGTCCCCTGCGAGCAAGACCTTCAAGAGGTTGCGCATCAAGCGACTTGGCAGGCTTTCCTGACGATGCTTGCGAGTGATCAGATGCTGACCTCTGGGTATTGAATCCACTGTAAAGGGAATTTTGCGAGACAGACTCGTCAAGTGCTTGTAATGCTGCCCTGGAAACGCCATCGCTGCGACAAGATTTTGTCAAGATGCTCTTTCGTCCATTACTCAAGCGCAGCGCATGCACTGCTTGTAATGCCTCTTCGTAGCCTTTGTGATGCTTGACTTGCTCGAGTGCAACATCAATCAGCTCAATGCCACGCAACCAGCGAATCTCACACAGTCTTGCCAGTGCCACGCGTCGCACCTCTGTCCAGGCAGTCCAGAAACCTGCGTAAAAGTTATCAGATTGCTGTGTGTAGCCACGAGGGAAAAAGAAGCTTGACACTTGCTCCAGTGTGGTTTGTTCAGCTGTGAGACCTAGCGCGGCAGATTGATCGGTAGATCGATTGTACATCAAATCCTGCTGTGCATACGAGAGCTGCCTCAGCGTCGCTTGCAGGATGAGACGCGCATTGAAACTGTATTGATAATGGAGCGCCATGAGTTCGCGTGGGTCACACTGCGAGAGTTCCTTGAAGACACGATCGATGCGCGCACCGGAACGTTCTGCGTCTTGAGAGCGAGTGCTGCTGTTCTGGCTCTTGCCATGTGTGCTTGCACGCAGTGTCGAACTAGATGAGCCAGAGGAGTGGGAGTAATAACCAGAGCGACGGAAGGGAAATGGAGCACCGAGGAAGGCTGTAGACGAGAGAGAGTCATTGGCTGTAGGTCAGAATGAATCGTCTGATTAATAGAGATGCATACGAGGACATGCGATGAGCCCTGCGGAGGTATTGGTTGTGCTGGAAAGAGCATGCCAAGATGGGTGTGCTGCTGTCAGTACTGGGGTTGCTTATGCTGAATTGTACTCTGTATTTCAGTCATATCAAGCGTACAGAGCTTATACTACAGCTGATGGAGACAGGGAGGGTGTGGTCCAGGGGACGAGCTCGGGAGTGGTGTCGCTTCTTGAACATCGAGCCAGTTCAGCTACACCAAATGCAGTCAGGGACACGATCAAGGCGTCGACCGTTGTTCTCCCATAATCTTCTCTCCACTCAGCCGTTGCTTCCGTTTCCGCTCCCACATCGCCTTCACTGCACGCCGTATGCGTTCCTTGCCTGTTGCAAAGTTGGCTCGTGTCATGTCCCTGAGCAAATCCACCTGCTCTGGCTGCCACTCAAAGTTCCAGGTCGAGCAGAAGTCACTCGTTGCAGGATCGATGCCAGCAACCTCATCATTCGGGAGCAATGGGAGGTATATCAGCATGAGACCCGTAGAATCAGTGACACTCTCGGCATTCTCCTCAACCTGTTTCGCCGTATATTCATTCGTGTCCGTACTGCTCGGGTCTTCTGATTTAGTCGCTTGACCAACCCAGATATTGACGGGGCTCAGTGCAAACTTCTTCCTCTTCTGTGCAGCACTCATCTTGGCTTTGGCCTCTTCTGTTGAACTCGCCGTTGCTTCCGCTAATTGTGCTTCAGCATCATCACCGGCTTTCGGCCAACCAGCACCCACAGGCCATCCCTTGACACCACGCAACTTTGCATAACCCTCAACGCGGCTGAACCATGGATTCGCCTCAATATCGGCACTTGAATCAATAGCAATCAAGATATCCACGTCACGTCGCAACAACGGGTAGAATGGCAGATTGTTGGACATACCAGCATCGCAGAGCGTCAGGTCTGCATCTTGATTGAAGTGTCCAGGAACTGTATCTGGGAGTTGATCCCGCATGCCCTTGACGTAGTTGGGTACTTTGCTGGCATCTACCAGATGGATCGACTTGAAATCTTCATCGTGTGAGAGGATCTGTTCATTGATGAGCTTGAAGATACCGACTTTTGGAAGAAGTGGTTGGACTTCCGCCAGGTAGTGTGAGAGGCTTGCACAAAACGCAGAAGAAAACGTGCCGAGGAGTGTGGTGAGTTTCAGTTCTGGCACCTTGTTGACGTCCTTTCCTTTGTCAAACTTCCGACCAAGTGACCAAGTGGGGATCCAGCTGGAGAGCTCTTCACTGCCAAACTCGAAGGGTGTGACTTCAAAAAATTGAAAGTAAGACTTGCCCTCTGGCTCGATATCCTTCGGACCCTGTGAAACAGCTCTCTCCTTGACCTTTTGAGGCTGACCAACCGGTACTTCATGATGAACCATGCTTGAAATGGGCAACGGGAATGCACCCGTCTCAACAACTTTCCGTTGGGATGAGATTTTGAGATGATCGTCATTGACCACAAGCTCATTGTTGGGTAGCAAGAAACGACCAGTCAGCATCAATCCATACAGATCCACCAGACCAATATCTTTGTAGCCCTGATGCCAGCGCTCAAGGACGCCACGCAAGAGATACTTTTCCAAAGCATTGTCATTGAGTAGTTCGAGATTTGCAACGGGACTGGCTATATGTGTTGTGATGCGTCGTTTGAGATGCGCCAAGACGCGTGTTGGATCTTGGTTGCCAAGAGTCATGAACAATGCCTGCGCCCAGGTGGAACCTGAAATACCCGCTAGATAGGTCGTTGCGCCCAAAAGGCCTTCCTCTTGTAGGACTTCGTAAATACAGGTCGTGGCAAGACATGCTCGTAGGCCACCTCCGGAACCAGCAACGCCAATCACCGGTATATCGCGCTCGTCAATTTCTGACTCAGGTATGTGAATGTACTTGGCGAGTGCCTTTCTTGTGAATTGCCGTCGCTTCTTCAGAAAGGCGAGCTCCTCATCACACAAGCCATCACCAATACGTACCTCTGCCGTCAGGGCCATCTCCGGATTGCGCTTCAAGTCATGCGCCTCTTCCATCACCTCCTTGCCTAGTGAACCCTCGTCAAACGAAAATGCCGCCACCACTTTTTGTCCAACCTCCGGGATGAGAAGCGCGTAGCGGGGCAAGCCCAATCCCGAGAAAACGCCCGAGGAGAGATCTGCTAGTTTTGCTTGAAAGTCAGGAACGGTCCATGCACCAAATGGCCAGTCGATATCGAGTAAACTGACCAGTTGCTTTGTCGCTGGTTCTTTTGGCGGTGATTGATTGCCTCCATGGTCAATGTTGAGCTTTGCAGGGGTGGTTTGAAGGTCGGCTTCGAGATGTAGAGCGCGGCTGTGTATGTATATGAGCGATGGCGGGAGGGCTAGGGCTGTGGCGGCGAGAGCGATTCTGCGCTGTTGAACAGATGCCTTTCTCCATGCTCTGAGCATGATGATGCAGGTGGGAGAGCGAGCGATGGGTAAAGAGTGTGTATAGCTGGTTCCTGGTCAATTCCTTGTACTTTTTCAAGTTTGTGGATGCCGTCATTTTTGGAATCTTGCACAGGAAGGAACACATTCAGCGTATACAAAACATCTCCTTGGTCTGCAGCTGCTGTATAATAGTCAAGGCAGGCGCATTCGCGACAAGGGCTTTTCATCTGTTCGCCATCTAACCACTGCATGAAGCTCTACGCGGTTCCTCTGCGCAATGTCAGCTCAAAGAAAATCTTCTTCTATGCCGCTCCCAGCAAGACGCTCGCAGCAGACATCAACCCCTCCATTCAGGATCGCGTCATCAATAAGGCATCTTCCACTTGGCTCAAATTTGAAGATGCCAAGAGCGGATGGAAGAAACACCTCGTTGGGTGGGGCAACAAGATGATTGACAGAATTGACTATCGCGAACACGCGCTCAAGAGCGTCATGCCACAGTCGAGCTATGATCGGTACTACCCAGGAGCAGCAGCGGCGCGTCAATCTGTTGTCCTCAATCATCCTTCCAAAGTCGCAAAAGAGGAGGTCTTACAACAGTTGCGAGTTTTGGCTGATGAAGGATACCCGCGGCATCGTCAAAAGATGATTCTCAGTCTCATCTTGGCGCCGCTCATGGCTCCGTTCGCCATTATCCCTGTTGTCCCTAATATCCCTTTCTTCTACGTTGCGTATCGCGCGTGGTCACATTACAGAGCCATGAGCGGGTCAGCCCATCTTCAGCTGCTTCTCAAGGAAAGCAGGATCCAACCAAGTGCGTCAAAACGGATGGACGAGCTGATTGATGCGGAGGATCAATTGCAGCTAGACAAGGTGAAGCACATGTTCAAAGCAAAAGAACCGCAGATGACGGTGGAGATTGAGCGAGCAGATGCGCAACTTGCGAGAGAGGCACAGACACTGGAGCAAGCTGCCAAGACGAAACCGGCTGGGACGGCGACTGTGGCGAAGGCTGTTGAAGCAGCGCAGGAGCAGATGGAGGAGGCCAAGGAGCCGAGTGCAGAGGAGGTTGCTCGCAACAAGCAGCGCCAGTCCCGGATAGGGTTGCACAAGTAGTAGACTAGTAGACTAGTAGTAGACTGGCAGACTAGTAGCAAACTATAGCAGACACTAGAAGATCGAGTCTGCTATAAAAAGAGTGCACGTGCTGCCCCAAACAGAAATCGAGATTTCGAGTCGCACAAGGGAGGAGAGAAGAGAGAGAGAGCTTGCACAGACTACCGACTCCTCCCTGCTCCTGTAACACACAGCGCGCGTCCAGATGCAGTCGCAGATCAGAGAAGACCTAGCAGGCTCCACATACTTCCTCGCCGCGCCCCCAGGGCATGCACAGCAGCAGCAATATAATTACCAAGGAGGAGGCCAACAGGCATATCAGGTCGTACATCACCCATCCGCCCAATCTGGCTACGACGGCAGCAGCAGCGTGACATCCAGTCTTCCGGGCGACAAGAAGAGACCCTCGGAGAACTTTCGTCACTTTTCATCCAGATTCTCAAATACCAGCTATAACCCATCCTTCCGGACACACCAACAAACGGAATCTTCTGTCGGTACGATGAACCAAGGACCAGGACTCGAGGGTTTCATGATCGAAGACGAAACCAAGATGCGTGGTGACCAAAAGCGAGGCATGTTTCGTGGTACTGCTCAAATGGACTGGCTAGACAAGTTGCGGCAACACCCTAAATTTGCGCTCTATGTCTTCCTCGGCCTCAATGCTGCCATGTTGCTCGTCATCTTCATCACAGGCATGATCTGGCTCGCTTTGGGTATTGTAAAGAATAAGAAGTTCTTGAGTGGCATCCCGCCGCCCTCAAATGTGCCCATCAACAATCCTTAAGACCACTTCTATATTCCTCGCTCACGACTTCGTTGTCCTTCCTGTATACACAACGTCTTGGCATTGCTTTCCACATACACATACAAAACGTACATGATCAAATACATTGTGCTGTTACTTTTCGTAATGACTTTTTATACAGTCGTCTCTCCATGCCGAGTAAATGCCTGTAGTGTTACACATAAGCCACGCGCGCCAATATAGCCTCGCGCTCTCCTTCTCTTGACCTCATCCTCCATCAATACATTTCCACATGGATGACATCTTCTTCTGAGTCACAGTCGCGGTCAAATCGCCATCGCGACAACGACCGTTCTCGCGCCGCATCCTCCATCTCCGCATCCTGATCCTCCTCTCCCTCGCGTATCAAGATCTCATCCTCCGCCGCGGCAGCAACATCGACTGCCACTTGCTTACTTCGTGTCTTGCCACTCTTGCCACCGACTTTCGCCTTGCCAGGGCTCACGAGCTTTTCCGCATTCGCAGACTCAGAAGCAGTATGCACTCCATTCTGCACTGGCTTCATATTCTCCTTGCCACCACGCGAAATACGCGTCACTGCACGGACTGACGATATATGCGATGCAAAAGACGATCGTGACGCCAATGCCGCACGACTGAATCGTCGATCCATCATCACACGACCGCCACGACCAATACGTTGCCTGTAAAAGACTTCTTGCTCACGCTTCTGCGTGTCTTCATCACTAATCGGTGGCGCATGTTCAACACCATCCTCACCAGCGTAAATGGCACGAATCGCACGGAAGAAGCTAGATGGCCACGATGTCTGTGGCGCAACAA
Source organism: Protomyces pachydermus (assembly GCA_003717275.1). Lineage (NCBI taxonomy): Eukaryota > Fungi > Ascomycota > Taphrinomycetes > Taphrinales > Protomycetaceae > Protomyces > Protomyces pachydermus. The sequence goes on along the minus strand of QXDU01000275.1, from coordinate 148,024 downwards.
ATGGCTGGTCTGTACAGTCACACCATTTCGCATTGATGGCAGCAGCTTGTTCTGCATTCGCCGTAATCGCTGCACGCGCTTTTTGTTCCCGCTCTTCGAAGTAGTCCTGTAGAGTCTGAAGTTGTGGCTCGCCAGACGCATCTATGGCTGCCGTTTTTGTTGTTGCACGACCACCTGGAATCACGCGCGGTGTCGTTGCGCCGACTTCCGAAACACTTCTACGTTGTTTTTGAGTGATAAGATCTTCATCATCTCCCTTGATACCCAATCTTCTCTTCAGCTGCTTCACACTGTTGCGCTTCTCAGATAAGGCTTGTTCCGCCAGTAGCGCATCGCGCTTCATTTGTTCACGGCGTACCACGAGTTCTGCTAGCTGACGCGCTTGTACCATCTCCTGTCGAAGGCCACGCAAGCGTACAGTGGCACTTTGTCCGGTTTGCCTGGTCTTCCTGATTTGTCTAATCTCACGACGTCTGAAGCAGACATAAGGGTCACCGTCATCCTTAGCATTCTCTTCATACCGAAGAAGTGGCATAATGGGTTTCCCGCCATTCTCAATACGACGCTGACGCCAGTGTGGGTAGACGAATTTGGCGAATTGCTTGTAGGGTTTGCCAGGGGCATCGTCCTCATCAAAGGCAGACTCAATCTCCTCAAACGGCAAGATTGAATCCGGCGCAGTGGATAAGAAGGGCTGCTTGATATTGATGGTTGTCTCAAATTGGTGAACAATCCATTCAAACGCATCTTCACTAATCACGGTATTCTCCATGCGGCCATTGTTGAAGGCCGTCAACCATGTTTCGTCCACGTCGTCCATCGAGTACGGGCAGCCTTCCGTATCCTCAACTGTAGCAGAGAAGCGAATGAAGCTCGGCGGCATTGTGAATGGCTTGCGGTACTTTTTCTCATAGCCAGTCACCACTCGACTCGCATCTGGTGTAGGGATGTAGACTGGTTTTTGTGCTGTTGATGTGATAGCAGCAACGAGATGTGTTTCATTCTCTTCCTCCTTATCTACACCCGTCTCCATTTGAGGTGCAGCATTTTGTAGGACAAGTTCCTCTTCGAGATGGTCAATGTCCGTGCTACGCAGAATGGTCAACGCCTGCTTGATGGAAATCTTGCGATTCCTAAAGTTGGTGCGCTTCGACATAGTATAAGCCCGATGTGTTCAAGCGTAGCAGAGAGGTCTACGGCCTTTGAGAGCCGTAGAGAGCGTGCCGAATAGGGCCAAAAGCAACACAAAACAAACAACAGCAAGAACAAGTGCAATATGCAAGCTTTTCGACCAGAACAAATGTGGATCTTCAGTCAAGTAGACCCACAAATCCGATCACGATGGCAACGAGAGCGTTGCAAAGAGCCCTCTATCGGCGCAACGTCTTGTTGCTTTTGTGAGGTCCCTTGCAGAATCCTGCAGCGTCACGAAAAGCTCGGCTAATCGAACACGTGCCAGTAAAATTCAGGAACGCTCACACATTTTGCAACCGCGTGTACTTTGGTGCCTACTGTGCTGCCTACCAGCTAGTTAGCTTGACCATGTCATTTGCTCAACCGTTCCGTCTCGTTCACGGGTCTCTCCGTCTGAGCTCCCGTTTTATTTGTCGCAGATGTTATTCAGTTGTGCACCAAAAGACAATATATAGCGGCATACAGCCTACTGGCATTCCGCACCTTGGCAACTACCTTGGAGCTCTCAAACAGTGGTTGCACCTGCAGCAGACTGAGCCAGCAGATACTAGAATTATTTTGAGCTTAGTGGACCTCCATGCTATTACTCAGCCGGTGCCAGCAGCTCAGCTGAAAGCATGGAAAAAGGAAATGCTTGCCGTCTTGCTAGCCATTGGCTTGGACCCTGCGCGCTGCATCATCTACGAGCAGTCTCGTGTGAGAGAACACACTGAACTTGCTTGGATCCTCAATACAATGGCGCCCATGGGTGCCCTTTCTCGCATGACACAGTGGAAAGTAAAAGCAAAAACGGAGGTTGACACTGTGGACGACTTGCCGGCCACTGGAGGCCCGAATTTGGCTCTTTTCGCGTATCCCGTCTTGCAAGCAGCAGATATACTGCTATACAAGACAACAGGGGTACCTGTAGGTCATGATCAAGCCCAGCATATCGAATTATGCCGGGATCTTGCTAAAGCGTTCAACTCTCGTACACGCACCAACACGCTCCTCTTACCACGCACTATGATGCCATCAACGGGTGCCCGTGTACAGGATTTGCGGGACCCGAGCAAGAAGATGAGCAAGAGTGCCAAGAATGCAAAGAGCCGGATACTGCTGATTGATACGGAAGAGACCATCATCAGCAAGATTGCAAGCGCAGTCACGGATAGCGAGTTGGGCGTCACCTATGAGCCCAAGAAGCGACCTGGCGTGGCAAACTTGCTTGATCTCGCGGCCGCCTTCAATACCGATGGGCGCACAGCTCAAGACCTTGCCAGGGATTGGCAAGATCTGACTCACAAGCAAGTCAAAGGTCAGATTGCGAAGAGGCTCAACACTGGCATCACGCCGATCCGTGAACGCTTCTATGAGTCGATGCAGAGTTCGTCTGGACAACAACGACTCGATGCTATTGCTGAAGAAGGTGCAGAGAAGGCTCGCGTTATTGCTGCAGAGACCATGGTCGTCGTACGCGAAAAGATGGGCCTATATTGATCAAGAAATATACAAGAAATTAGACCTAAAATCACAGCTGCATCACTCAGACTCTTCTCCACTCTCATTGCTCGAGTCGTCGTCGTCGCCGCTGCCTTCTTCCTCTTCCTCTTCCTCTTCCTCTTCCTCTTCCTCTTCCTCTTCCTCTTCCTCTTCCTCTTCCTCTTCCTGCTCCTTCTCCTTCTCTTCTTCTCTTCTTCTTCTCTTCTTCTTCTTCCTCTCCTTCTTCTTCCTCCTCCTCTTCCTCTTCCTCCTCCTCTTCCTCTTCCTGCTCCTTCTCTTCTTCTTCTTCCTCTCCTTCTTCGTCAACCTCTTCCTCATCCTCCTCCTCCTCTCCGCTACCCCCCTGGTTATTTTGCTGCTGTTGGACTCTCTGTGGCTTCTCCGGCTTTCCCTGACCATAACGTTGACCACCACCGAAATTCATCTTGCCCATCTGCGCCTCGACACCGCTATCACCGCGGCTATCGCCAAATTGCTGTTGCTCTGCTCTTCCAACCATAGCAGACATACCAGCGCCTGCCTGAGCAGCTTAGTAAACGTCCCGCCACCAGAATAATATGTCGGCCCGGTTGTTTCGTACAACGTCGCGTCGTGCGAGTGTCCACCGACTCCGTAGGCCTTTTCAAAGTCATCTGAGTGTTGGTTGAAATTGACAGTTGTCCCAGCTGATGCGCCATAAGGGCCGCCTGAGTAAGCACCAGACATCGTGATTGAACTTGTTGTATGATGAAGGTGTTTGTTTTGGCTGCGACTGATCTCGCTAACCTTGACATTTCATTTCTGGGGAAGATCCCGCGGAGGCGCAGGTGGCACAGATTAGGACTGCCAGATCTACTACTTGCGACTTCAACGACGTTCACCTGCAAATTGAAATTGGTACTTTGGCCGGCAGAGTGTTTCATCTATTCTGATCATATCCGAGCTCTACTGTATTTGAAGAAACTGGTCTGTCATTACCTTTGCTACCTTGAAGAGCAGGATGTCTGCACGCCAGACACTCTTCAGACCTTGCATCGATATCCACTCTGGTGTCGTCAAACAGATTGTCGGTGGCACTCTCACAGAGGAGAAGGACAGTCATGCCTCTGATTCGCTCAAAACAAATTGGGTATCGACCAGGCCTGCTAGCTACTATGCAAACCTATACAAGGAGCACAACTTGGAAGGAGGCCATGTCATCATGCTTGGACCCGGCTGCGAAGATGCAGCTACAGAAGCACTACAGGCATGGCCCAATCATTTGCAAGTAGGCGGTGGTATCAACGATACGAATGCGGTTAAATGGCTTTCTGCTGGAGCGAGCAAGATTATCGTCACGAGCTGGCTCTTCCCGGATGCACAGTTCTCATCACAGCGTCTCGACACGCTCGTGTCACATGTTGGGAAAGAAGCACTTGTTGTGGATCTCTCATGTCGTCGGAGAAAAGACGGGCATGGCTGGACTGTTGCTATGAATAAGTGGCAGACACTCACGACACTTGATATCAATGATGCGAATTTGGACATGCTCGCGGATCGCTGCAGTGAGTTCTTGATTCATGCTGCTGATGTCGAAGGTTTGCAAGGCGGTATTGACGAGGAGCTTGTTCAATATCTTGGACACTGGGCCAAGCAGCACAAGGATCCCATCAGCCTCACATATGCGGGCGGTGCACGGTCAGTGGAAGATCTGGAGCGAGTTTCGGACTTGAGTGGTGGGCTGGTTGATTTGACCATTGGTTCTGCTTTGGATATCTTTGGTGGCCGAGGTGCGAGTCTCTCTGACTGTGTGGCTTTCAACCGTAGATGAGCAGCAATAGATGTGACTGTTGTGTTGCGTGCACATGCGATGACATCTCCACTTCACTCGATTACAGCATACAAACAACCTCGCCCTTCGCAAGTCTTGAGTCACAGAGGGAATGGCTCCAGCATGGTACGAGCCTCTTCTCGATGGCGGCTACATGCCAATTCCACTCCTTCGCTATGGCATTCGCAAACAACTCCAAGTTCGTCTCAATGAACTTGCCTTTCCCGATGTTGAAAAGGCGCTTGCCGACAAGCTCGCCTTTGTCGCTTCTCTTCGAGAACGCCCTATTGCCATCAACACGGAAGATGCCAACAAGCAACACTATGAGGTCTCCACGGAGTTTATCCAGATGTGCTTGGGTCCGCGTATGAAGTACTCATGCTGCTTATTTCCAACTGGACGCGAGACGCTTGCTGAGGCGGAAGAGGCCATGCTTGCTACGTATGTGGAAAAAGCGCAGCTCAAGCCAGGCATGTCGATTCTGGATCTTGGCTGTGGCTGGGGCTCCTTGTCGTTGTACCTTGCTGAGCAATTACCGATGTGCAAGATTACAAGTCTGTCAAACAGCAAGACGCAAAAGACCTTTATCGACGAGACTGCCGCTGAACGAGGTTTCAAGAATCTGACGGTCGTGACGGGTGATGTCAAGGATTATGAATTTTCCGATGGCAGCTTCGATCGTGTTATGTCGGTAGAGATGTTTGAGCACATGAAGAATTACCAATTCCTGCTAGCTAAAGTGTCGCGATGGCTCAAGGATGAAGGAAAGCTGTTTGTGCACATCTTTTGCCACAAGACGCAGCCATACGATTACAAGGATGGGGATGGTTGGATGACGGATTACTTCTTCACTGGTGGCACCATGCCATCGAATGATCTGTTCCTGTACTTTCAGGATGACTTGGCTATTGAGGGACACTGGGCTGTGAATGGCAAGCACTATGCTCTAACATGCGAGGAATGGTTGAAATTGCTACTCAAGAACAAGCGTCAAGCGGAGCCATACTTGAAGCAGACGTATGGCGAGGGTGAAGTGACACGTTGGTTCAACCGATGGATCGTCTTTTACCTTGCCTGTGCTGAGCTCTTTGCCTGGGGCAATGGCAATGAGTGGTTTGTCTCGCACTACCTCTTCAAGAAGAAGCCGACCGCTGCTTAGCGTCTGCTGCACATCAGCACATATTCTCAATCCTCGGCTTTTCACATACATAGAGAAGGTTTCTGTATTCGTAGAATCTGTAACACGCTGTACATCCACCTTCATGACGTGTCCAGCTGGACTCGCTTGTAGTCTCTGCACGAAGAGGTCGAGCGATGCTTGCTGTGGATGCTGTGCTTCTCCCTCGACGGTGCCAGCGCTGGTGTTGCGCACAAAGCCAGTCAAGGACATTTGACGAGCAATGTCACGCGTGGTCATACGGAAGCCGACGCCTTGGACACGGCCGTGCACTTGATACACTATGCGAGGCATGATGGAAGTGGTCGTCAGAAGCAAGGAAGCAGATGAAGTGAGCACAAGGATGGGCAGAGGGCTTCAAGACACAGGCGCAATAGAGAACGAAAGGAAGGAAAGCACGTCCCATGTCGAGAGAGATTGCAACCGTACGCTATTCCTTGAAGGTCCCAGTCCATCATAGAAACCGCATAGCATGCAGCCATAAAGACACACAACACACACATGAACCGTGAATAACGCCTTAGCAGCACTTGGACTTGAGGCTTCCACCGCTGTTACCATCCAGCTTGACGCCTGCACTACCGCCCGCACTACCAGCGTCTTGCGCACTTGTATCCAACAACCTCTTGAGGATTTGCCGCGCAAGTTGCATAAAGGCCTCTTCCACCTTGATATTGGCCTTGGCACTCGCTTCAACAAAGGGCACACCAAGCGAGTTTGCAAGTTGTTCACCCTCTTCACGCGACACTTGCCGCTTCTCCTCCCAATCGCACTTATTGCCAATCAGGATCTTGTTGACATCTTCACTGGCGTGTTGCTCAACATTGCCGAACCAGGTCCGGACATTTTCAAAAGACTTGCGGTCCGTCACGTCGTAGACGAGTAAGATACCCATAGCGCCGCGGTAGTAGACGGTGGTGATTGTCCTGAACCGTTCTTGACCAGCGGTATCCCAGATTTGGAGTTTGACGCGCTTTCCATCGATATCAATGGTGCGGATTTTGAAGTCGATACCAATGGTTGTGATGAAGGATGGCGTAAAGGAGTCTTCTGAGAATCGTAGCAGGAGACAGGACTTGCCGACGCCTGGGAGGGTCTTTGTTAGTACGCTTGTTTTGTTATTTGGAGCGCATGGCATTGTGTATCTTTGCGCATGTGAACAGATGAGCATACCTGAGTCTCCGATGAGGAGGAGCTTGATGAGGTAGTCGTAATTTCTAACGGTTGTCGTCATGGCTGGCTGGCGCTAGATTGTGTGCTGGCAGGATAGAGGGATGCGCGCGCAAATGCTAGGAGCGTGTTGCTGGGGAATGAAGATGTGAGAGTGCGGCCTTGAGTGTGCGCCTGTGTGTCTACTGCTGCTGCTGCTGCGTCTTGCTAGCTTGACTGGGTCTACTGATATCTGATGTTGCTGCTGCTGCTGCTACTGTGTCGTGGTTGCTTGGGAAGGCGAAGAAGAAGGCGGGAACGGAGTCTGAGCATGAGCATGGACATGGACAGGCAGCAGCAGCAGCAAGAGAGAGCATGCAGAGAGACGCAGACCAGCAGCAGCATCAAGGCTCCAGCTACCTCCTCACAGCAGCAGCGACCGCCTTCCTCATAGGCCTCACCGTCGCACTCACAAAGACACGCAAGCAGGCACACGCACAACCCCTCCCTTTCTTCCGCTCAAACGCAGCCCATGACCATGATCCAGACTTCAGCCCAGTCATCCATGCAGCCAAGGCGTTTGGGATGGGCACTCTCCTCTGCTGTGGGTCAGCCACGGTTGTGGTCTGGGCAGCGAGTACAGCGCTGGATGTCCATAGCTTGCCTGAGTTCAGTATACGCATGCGACAGTTGCTGGGTAAGGCAGCACCGAAGCTGCAACAGCGGCTCAGGGACGTCGATACACTGGAGTCGCCTGGATGGCAACAGCAGCAACAGGATCAGGGAGAGTGGGACGCAGTCTGGTTAGAGGGACGGCGGATTGATCAGGAACGAGCAGAGGTCAAGCGGCGGCGGAAGGAGAAGCAGCAGGAGCAAGGTCAGGGACAGCAGGATGAGGCATCAGCATAGCATACACTTGAATATACGTTCAACACAGGCGAGTCTTCTACCGTTTCCGAGCACTCTTGCGGGAACCTCGTGCAGGTCGAGCACTTTCTGTCTCGCTGGGCTCGTCTTCCTTGCCAAGCTTCGAGGCCCTCCGCTTGTTGGGCTGTCGCTTCGTCGTTGATGCTGGCGGACTCGCCTTCTTTGAGCGTGTCCCTCGTTTGCTCGCGGCCTTCTTCTTCGATGATCTCGCAGCTGCCTCGTCGGCTTCTTCTTCGTCGTCCTCGTCCTCTTCCCCTTCTTCTTCTTCCTCGTCCTCCTCTTCTTCTTCCTCCTCTTCCTCTAAATCGCTCAACGCTTCCTCGTCATCATCGCCGTCTTCCTGCATGCGATCATGCGCCGACGTCGGACTCGCCTTCGACGACGCTGCGCCATCCTCCTCCGCAACACCCTCTATCGCGCGTGCCTCGATTAACTCCCTGTATTCTGCATACGGCAATTCGAACGACCCAGAAACTCGGGCCATACCATCCGGATCGCCTAGACTGTCTTCTCCCGCTGAATCGCCCTCAACGTCGCCGTCGAGTCTTGCCGTCATGACATCCATTGCTGCGCCTTGAATCTCTGCCATATCATAGAGTGCATCCAATTTCTGACGTATGGCATCCATGGATATCCGAGGCGCATCTTGGGTATCGTGGTTGAGTGCAACGAAGAGGTTAAGGAAGCGAAAGGCTTGATGGATGCCGACGGGCCTGCATTTGATTAATGTGCGGAATAGACAAATCTCGTCGCTAGATTGTCAGCACACTCTTCGATCAGCTGGGGCCGTACTCATCTGTCCACTCCATAGCCATTAGCCCAAGGCCTGTTAGTCGTCCGTTGGTCTGGTTGTCGCATCTTTTCCTGAATTTTGGAAGCGACGAAAACAGACGCGACTCAACATCAAGACTCAGACTGCCGCATCTATACAATACAGATGACAAATGTCTGGCTGGACTTACCACCATTACAACCGCTGAGTAGTACACACTCGAAAGCTAGCTCACTTGACCCGATCAGCAGCTTACATCCACTTGATAGACTGACGCTGACATCGCTGTCCAAGTCTCAAGTTTGCTTATCCTTGCCCGAGCTACGTGCTGCAAGCGCTGATGTCTCTTTGCAGCCTATCTCAGAGCTGTCAAAGCCGAATATTCTCCAGAAACTGCCTGAGTTGCCATCAAAAGCCTACAAGAAACGCCAAAAGCGAGCACACACTTCAAAAGAACCAGGCAGCCCTTCCCGCGATGAACAGACTCTTCAGCACGAAGTCTGCTTGTTGATGATTGGAGAAGGGTCAAACACGTTCAAGTGGCACGAACGCACTCGAACCTTTGCATGCCATGGGCAATGGTCAAAACACTCTAGCATGCTCGACAAAGTTGTTGTTCACGGCACGCATGTCAAACGACTGAGGCAGGCTAGAGACTTGTGGCGTGTGAATCTGCATTCTAGTACTCGCCGAGCCTGTGCTCGCTTTCTAGGCACCTTTCTTGATGCCCTACGAGATGATTGCATCTTATGTTGGCAAAACAGCACAGGCACAGAAGACACTGCACAACTTCTTGAAGAATCGCAAGGACAGGTCGATACAATTTCTTGGCTCTCAGGTGTACTTCAGCTGCAGAAGGGAAGCTGGGAAGAAACAAGTATGGTCTCCGTTATGGAACACCTGGCCAATGCGCTAAGCCCGGATGTTTTCCTACAAGACGCATGTCGTGTTGTGGCTGTGGACTTGTTGGCATGCTTGCTTGAACCTCTACTCTCAGAAATTCATCATGCGTGTCGCTTGACGCTAGGCTTGGCTGCACCAATCGAGTATCTGCTCGGCAATGTTGAGGACGAAGACGGCCCTAGCTTCCCAAGCTTCATCAAGCCCAAGACAATCACTGCCGTGCATGAGATTACACAAGGCCTAGCACTGTTGCAATCGCATGATGCGGCTGCATACAAGGCGCTTCAACCACTTCCCCTTGCCATGGCAAATATCTCCTTCGTGGCAGAGCATGTGGATGCACATTATCACATAGTCGAACAGTGGAACAACGAGACTGACGTGGTTGACAATGTCACCAAGAGCCTAGACATCACACAAGTGCAAGAATCTACATTGACCACACTGGAAGACGTACTGGATGTTCACCTAGACTGGCCCGTCGAGGAACAGCTCAGACGCGTTCAAGCGCACATTCTTCACCTCATGCTCGATAAACTACAGCTCCAACGACACCTGGAGCTCCTCGAACAAGTCTACTTCTTCGGCAATGGGCGGTTTGTCGTCTGTCTGACGGATGCACTGCTCGCAAACACAAGCGACTCAGTGTGTCTCTATAATCGCGCTGGCATGTGGCCACCTAGTAATGTCCACATGAATATCGCTACCCGTGCCATGCTCCAGCATAGCATCGATGGTCAATACACACAACCCAATCTTCATGCATCGGGTGATATGGCTGAACGCGACTACTTGGGACACCTCGGTTTTCGACTCGAAGCAGACCTCGTGCACCATCAAATCCCACGCGATGCACTAGACGCCTTGTCATTTCTCAAGTTTGACTATCGTCCACCCGCGCCACTCGATCAAATCATCACGAAGCAATCTCTTGTGTTTTATGCACAGATTAGCGGATTCCTGCTACTCTTACTCAGACTTGTCTATGTCGTGGATCAACTCACCATTCAAGCACGACTCCAACGCAACGTCGTCCATCATCGCGTCAAACAAACCTTGCAATTTCGACTTGAAGCGCTGTGGTTTGTGAGGAAGCTAGCATCGTACTGCTTTGAACGCGTCGTTCAACCTGCCTGGCGTGCCTTTCTCGCCGATCTACCAGTCGTTGCATCGGAAAATCCAGGGGAGATTCGAGACCGTCACTTGGCACTCCTCATGACCATCAGCCATGGTTTGCTGCTTGATGCAGAAGGCGCTGAACGGATGGAAGGGGTGCGAGAGGCATTCCAGGCGATATTGACATTATACAGTATTCCGGCTGATCAGCGGGAGGGATGGAGTGCAGACCCAGAGTTGATTGAGGTGCTGTACCACCGGTTCAGAAAGCATGCTGCGTTGGTCTTGCTAGATGAGTTGGTGAATGCGACAGATGTGGATTATCATGATCATCTGGAGTCGAGCTCTGATGAGACATAGCACGGAGCAAGATGTGACTGTCTGGTGGGCGTGTGAAGTAAGTAGTCGGATGTCAAAAATTGTGGACGGAATCAGTACAAGCAATCAGACCAGGACACCGTCGGATGCTCTCTCGCACGACGCTGAAATGTGTACAAGGCAGGCTATGTCGGATAGCGCCTGCTCCACATCGAAGTCAATCCTCAACAGCTGCCACTGATGCAAATGAAAGTCTGCCGAAAAGCGATGCATGGACACCGACTGTCTCTACGGCCGTTGACAGACCAGACAGCAGCAAGCGTATCATCCCAGAAGCGATAGAGGCGAAAGGAGGCAGTAAAACTCTACACAAGATTCCTCGCGTGACGCCCTTACCGACACATCATTTCACGCCGCGACGTGCATCACGCGGTCAACCAACCAGTCTTGACTATGAAAAGATTATCAGCCATTTAGCATCGAACAAGTCACCAGCGACGCAATTCAATGCTGATTTGTTGGCATTTGAACTCTTCAAGGAGATGTTGGAGCATCAGGTCGCACCTTCCCTGCACACCCTCAATATGGTTCTACAACTTGCGTGCGAGGGCCCCGATTCAGATCGTGTGAGCTGGGTATTGGATATTCTACAGAAACACTGGATCACATTGCAGAGTCGTCAGTATACCCAAATTGCGCAACACTATGCGAGAACTGGGCAATTCGAGCTTGGTCTGGTGTTTCTGTCAAAGGAGGCGGATGTTGCTGGAAGAATGATACCGACTCAGGCGTATAGTGCACTGTTGCGAGGCATGCTGCAGCGCAATGAGCTGGACGGTGCACTTGAGGTGCTTCGCATTGTCGATGGTGAGCCTCAACCAGGCGAAGCATTGACGAAAGCCTCTTTTGTCACTTACCCGTGGAATAACTCAGATGCACTCGAAGCATTGACTGCATTTGCCATTGAAAGGCATGCTCAAGGCTTGGAAATTGCTTGGCGGCTCTGCACACAGGGTCGTAAAGTAATGATCGACGCTGACCTCTGTCGTCGAGTGCTGTTTGTGACGAGCCAGTTGGGTATGCCGTTGCTCGCAACAGATGTCATGAAGTACATGGCGGTCCGGAATATAGCCATCGGAGCACCGGAGTACGCAAGACTCCTGATGGCCTACACGACGGCTGGCGATATCAAAGTAGGCTTCTCTGTGCTTTCTGTGATGCGATCAGCGGGCGTTGCTCCTTTACCTACCACGGCGAGTCCCATTCTACGAGTCATCTCAAGAGACCTCGATACGGTGGATCGTGCATGGTTCACGCTACTGGATTTGAAGGAAAGCGGTGCGACAGTTGATGTAGCAGCTGTCAACTGTATCATCCAAGCATCTGTTCTGAGAAATGACCTCAGCCGTGCAATGGCAACCTACAAGGAATCAGTCATGTCGGCAGAAGATGGTGGTCTGGGTATCAAGCCCGATATCAACACTCTCAATAGTCTCTTGCTTGGCTGTTGTGCCGTGCTGGAACGCAAAGCAGCTTTGGATCTAATCACAGAGTTCAGGGACGAACATGCCATCAAGGCTGATGCAACGACCTTTGAGACTTTGATTTGTTGCGTCTTACTTCAAGCAGACTACGAAGCGGCATTCACAATTCTCGAAGAAATGAAGCAAGAAGGACATCAACCCAGTGCAGGTCTCTACAAGATGCTGGTTCTCAAACTCGTTGCTCAGGGTGATGAGCGTGTGCGTGTGGCATTGGAAGAGATGCGAGGCTGGGGATACAGGCAGCGTGATGTGGAACGCGTTGTAGCAGATGGCGGAGTCGTCAGTTACACGCAAGTTCGACCCTCGGGACAACAAGGTACTGGCTTTGTTGCGCAGAAGCAGGAACTCAGAGCACCAGAAATCACAATCCGGCTTGTTCCTGGCTATCAGAAATTGAGAGAACAAGTCAAGTGAGTGGTGCACGGACGATTTCATTTGAGATGATCGCTATCTAGAATCTCTTGTAGAACCGTGTACATTGGGCAGCTGTGCTGATACTGCATTTACTGGCGGCGTTCAACCGAAGCCCTGTTGTGTTAGTGTCGTCCTCAAAGCAATTGTTGCACGTACTTGAACTGCTCCCGCTGGGCAGCGAGCATGTTATCGTTGCTCTGGCTGACACTCAAACGACGGAGCTGTGCGCCAGATGGCTGTTCAGCTGGATTCTGGCTGTTCGCTGCTTTTTGTGCAATGTCACCTGGGATGGCAGTAGCGATCTCTGCATTTGCTTCTTCCTTGTTGGTGCTCATGTTTGATGTAGGATTGAATAGACTGGGGGAGTGGTGTGTTATCTCAGTTTGACAGCTGCCATAGATGAGGAGAAGTCGTGGAGTTGCGAATGACGCACCCAACTTGGGATCTACAAACTGCTGAGCAGCAACTCACCATCGTACGCTGTACGAGCAGATGCACAATCACTATCACTGCTGCTTCATTCATGCTTTGATCGTTACTTATATACAATATGCAAAGATGCAAGAAAGTCTATTTGCCGCCTACAGGGCCGGGAACAGATGCATCACCGGCTCCAGCTTCAGCTTGCTGCTCTCCCTGTGTTCTGGCTTGTGAAGCCTGTTGTTGCTGCTGTTGATGCTGAGGTGGACCCGAAAGACTACCAGGTCCCGAACCAGGCCACCCTGATGTGCTTGATGGTACTTGTCCGGGCGATGCAAACATGAAGTCTGAAAAGTCAAGACCACCCAGGCCAGCGGACATGGGAATTCCTGCACTAGGCCGCCTATCCAACAGATCATTCGAAAGACCATCAAGAGATGGCAGCGTCGAGTTTGGGTTTGGCGGTACCAGGATGGACAAGGATGATGCAGGTGACTTGTTGCCTCCAGCAGCAGACGCACTAGCAGCTTGTTGTGCAGATGGCGACCGGACACCAGCGTGAGAAGCAGCAGGTGCACCTTGCAGTGGAGAATGTCGCTGCTGCTGTTGCAATTGTCCAGGTGAACCACGCGAGACCATTTCATGCTGTCGACGCATCGCTGGCGGTGGCATCTCGCCGCCAAGTCCACCTGCAATGCCGCCCATATTACCATGGCCTGGCTGTCCGATTTGCTCGTGCATCATTCTCTGTTGAGGCGGTTGCAACGCTTGTTGTTGTTGCTGCTGTTGCGAAGCTGCACTTGGGCCTTGTTGACTAGGCGATTGCTGCAGCATGGAGGAAGACGCGCCGACTTCAGGAGCAGAAGTCTGCGACCCTGTTCCAGTTGTCTCCGTCAACCCATTATAACTAGCCGAGTACTTGCCAATAATCTTTCGCAATGCAGAAGTGAGGATACGCCAAGGGAAGGCCTTGACATCCTTTTCAATATTGCGCGGTTTGGGTGCAGGAAATCCCATAATGAGCTTGAAGAAGTTGTCCGAATCAGGTTTGCCCTTGCCCACAGTAAGTGGACGAAATCCCTCAAGATTGCGACGAATGCGATTCTTCTCCTCGACGGCGAATCGGTTCCCAATGAGTGACTCGAGCAAGAAAATAGCATCGACAGAGGTGAAGAAGCACTCTTGTCGCTCCTCCCAATAGATGCATGAAATAATGACAGCATGCGGCGATCGCGTTGCTCCTGGTTCAACGGGCCTGAAATTGATGCGAATGATGTTGCCATCCTGCTTCCTCCAAAACTGAACCAGACGTCTGCGAATGGCAAATTCCTCACCAGACCAATTGCGCGACATGTCGTCGAGGTTCCCCATGACGTCGAGCTTTGCCTTTGAATTGGGCATCCAGCCAGCTGGGAGACCACTCGTTGCTGCAGCATGAGGCGCTCTGCGACTCGAAGCAGACAGAGTACTAGTCCGTTGCAACGTCGGTGTATCTGAGCTGGCCTCAGAGTCTGCTGAGGGGAAAGGTTGATCGTAGCTACTTTCAGACTTGGCAAATGTCGCTGAATGGGGTGGAGACATGTAATTAGTTGTGCTGGAGAAGGGTGATCTGAATGTTGCTGAAGTCGGACTCGGCTGATAGCTGTATGGCGAAGGAGTCTGCTGTTGCTGAACAGAGAGGTAGGAAGGATGTTGCCTGTTGCTGTCCGGATGGTAGGGGTGCTCTTCTGCAGAGGGCAAGCCAGAGAGTGAGAAACTCGGCGCCCGGTTGTGTGATGGGTACTGGTCGCGTGGTTCAGCGATGTACCGAAGTGGTGCATCTTGCAAGCCTACAGGACCAGGAGGACCTCTGTCTGGCGCATACGGACTCGGTCCACCCACGGTAGACGGGCCACCAACAAGGGATGGATGCAATGAATTCGCAGAGGCATAAGAAGCGGTAGGTCGATGTCCAAGTCGTTGTCCTGGCTGATCGTGGTAGGATCCTGGCGCGCCTGCATACGGGTTGCGCTGTGAGTTTGTGCTGTTTGCACGACGAACAGGTGATGTTGCAGGTGGCAGACCGACAGTGTCTTCGTCTCGTGCGCGCTTCGTGCGTCCAGGGGAAGAAATGTACACAAATTCGCCAATCTGGATAGAGTGCAGGTCCTGGTCGGTATGTGGATCGACAATGAGCAAGTAGATGGGAACTTTGCTCGACCACCAAGCAGTATCTTCAAATCTAGGCACGCCGGCACTCAGAGTGCAGGTATTGAAATTCCTGCGACCTTCGAGAAAGGCACCAATACGACGCGACCCAAACACAAATCTGAACTGTCGAGAGGAGGGATCCATATTGCCGATATTGATGGTTGCAGTAAAGTTGGTACCTGGACCACCTTCCTTCGGCGCATAGTCGAGGACTTGTGGTTGTCGCGAATGGTCTGGAACTCCTGGCATACCAGCAAGCCCTGGCGTACCACCTGCCATCGGGTCTCGTTGTCGCGAGGGGTCATAACGAGGTGCTTCGCGCGTGTATGGTTGTTGCGCATATGATGGAGGTGGTTGTTGCGGATGGCTCGGTAGTCGATACTCTGTCGGTGCCTGACGGTCATCATGTGAGAAACGATTGAAGGCTGCTGTTTGTCGTCAGTACAACTGTGCTACTTTGGGAAGAGGGGTTCTTACACATGGCTCAAAAGCAAACACAAACCGCTATAGTACAATGGCAAGAAACGCCCGTGTCGCAGTCGCTAGTACACGCAAGACCAAAGGTGAGTGAGTGAGTGTGTGTGAGTATGATGTGAGTCGTCGAAAGTGTTTAGGAATCAAAGAGTGAGTCAGAAGTATAGGAGGGATGTTGGTGCCTGTTGTACCAATGACTGAGACAAGCCAGGCAGGTCGACGCTGCTTGTTGACGACGGTAGGCTGGCTGTGTCCTGGGCGGGTTGGGCCACGCGCCGTTTGTCGTGTCGAGGGGCTGGTGTAGAGACCTTTTGAGCACAAGTTGGAAAGAAGACAACGGGAGCCTGGCAGGTAGTATTGTATTGCTTCCGCGTTGCTTCAGGGCATGGCCGCCTCTGTGCAATCACTACAAGACAGTCGCTAGGCGATGGAAGGGACGGGACGCAATAGAAGGCGGGTAGAAGCCTGGCCGTTTCTGTGCGTGGGGAGGCGTCCACGTCGACGAAAGCAGAAGCTCAGCTCAAGCAGACGAAGCGGAAACACAAGTACACAGTAGCAGCAGAGAGGGGGCCTATTCAGCAGCTACTCAGCAACTCACGACGCGAAGAGACGCGTGTTCACCGCAGATGAAACAACTTCTTCTAGGCAGCCCACGAGTGAAAGCGGTAGACTGCCTAGGTAGGGGTAGACTGACACACTCGCCTACCCGAGACTGACTTCGGGAGGAGAAGAGGAGGGTATGAGTCGTGTCTTAGCATCATTTTTCGCCCAGAAGCAGCAGCAGAAGTGGCCAGTGAGCAGCAGCAGCAGTTGGTCGTTGACTCGTTGGGTGGTCTCAGTTGGGTGCGCGCTTTGGCAAGTCAAACTGCCGCTTCGGGCTCAGGGCCAGCCACAATCCGGAACTTCCGCCCTCACACTTTCTGAACAGGGACAGCCAGGCTCCTTATCAAGTTACCATCCAAGTTACAACTATCGCTAGTATACTGGGCCAAGGATCTGGGTAGTACTCTGCTAGTATCAATTACTGCTGTCTGTCTATAGCACTTTCGGCTTATGTCATGTTTTCTAGTCCCGGCTCATCTGTACGAAAATCTCCGCAGACACGAATAGCAACAGCTCCAGACTCGAACTCTAGAGGAGATCGTCCTTCCTTGCTCTCCAAGCGGCATCCTGGTGATGGATGAGCTCATGCACTCGTCACTTCACACTTGACATCGATCCGCAACTTGATCTTCCGGACACAGATATGCGTCAACTCGTACTCACATATCTTCAAGTCGAATCACTTGAACCGAAGTCGATCGATCGAGTTGCAGTCATACAGTTGTATAGCTGGCGCCCGACAAGGACATGGCCTCTCCTCGCGTGTGTTTTTCTTGCGAGTCTTTACGATCAAAATGGCGGGCCGCTGCGAGATGAATCCGTTGAAAGTCGTACTCGCCCTTGATTGGCTTGGACTGTAAACAGCACCGCGTCAACCGCAGAAAACCCCATTGAATGCGACGGCGACAAAGTCACGATCGCGACCAGTACTACTCACGAGTCACGACATGGCCTACTCGATGTATCCTCATCATGCTTCAAGCTGAGGACCTCGAGTGCTTTGCCGGACAATAAGTCGGGTATATGCCTACCGCACCTTGCACCTCACGCTTCACGTGCCTGTCAGGCCAAGACCGCACGAATTTGTTCAAGATCTTGCTCCATATATTCACAATCCTGCATACACAATCAAAGCTTGCTCGTTTCCTGCTCAGAGCGCGCAATCTGCACGACCAGCTTACCAAACTGGTTACCGTCGCGCATCTCTACAAACGCTTCATCAGTGCTTTCCAATCCTTGATATACCTTGTGCACGATTGGGCGAATCTTGTGCTTCTCAACAAAGGCCACCATTTCCTTAAACTCTCGCTTTGAGCCCATAGTGGATCCACGGTACTCAATATTTGCCAAGATGGCATTCATTGAAAAGGTGATTTTCGGAGCCACAGTCATGCCATAGGCAACAATTGCAGCGCCAGGGGCAATGACTGGCAGAACATCTGCGACGATATTACCTCCAGCAGAATCAATCACCAGGTCAAATTTGGTATGACCGAGCTGCTTCGCCAGCGCTTTGCCCCATTTCTCCGTCTTGTAGCTGATGCCATCCTTGGCACCCAACTCTTTGGCACGTTGCAGCTTCTGCTCGCTGCCTGATGTGACCCATACATCGGCACCGGTAGCAACCGCGAATTGCAGAGCAAACAAGGCCACACCGCCACCAATACCAGTAATGAGCACAGTCATACCTGACTTGAGGCCACCTTTGCTAAAGACGGCGCGGTAGGCAGTCAATCCAGCAAGTGGCAACGCTGCTGCCTCGACATCAGAAAGGTGAGCAGGGCATTCAACCACTTCCGAGGCTTCAATCGCATTGTACTCCACGAATGTTCCGGGCATACCTTTTTGTCCTCCAAGAATACCGTATGCACTCTCTGGAGCGAGCGGGCTCGACTCCCATCCTTGACCAGGTGCCAATAGAACACGCTTGCCAGCGAGTGACGAGTTGCCTTTTGCATCAACAACGATACCGACTCCATCTGCACCAACGGGACTTTCTGCAGACATGTTAGGGTAGCTGGCCTGGCGCTGGAAGACGTCGCGATGATTCAAAGCGCCTGCAAGCATCTTGATGAGCAACTGGGTACTGGTCGCTCGAGGTTCTTTCACATCTGCATGGATCAATGGATACCATACTGTTCCAGGCTTTCCGCCGGCTGAGCTGTCAATAATTACCTGCTTCATCTTGTTCTTAAGCTTAGCTTTTCGAGGGTGTGAGTCGTTTATATTCTAGAGGCGCGGTTCACAACTGACAAATGACGAAGCGGCACTGCCGGACTCGATGATTCACTACACCATCTACATACAACCTATCGAAAGAGCATCGATCGAAGCTAGCATGGATACCAAAATCATCGTTGTTGATTCCGTACATGCTCACAATTCGTCTTCATTAAGCTCACAGCCAGGAACAACTTTTCAAAAAATCGACAGAATTGCGTCTCGAAGTCTTCACTCAAGAGCAGAATTTTGACCCAGCAATTGAATTGGACGAGTATGATGTTCTTTTTGACCGCAAGGATGTGATGCACATCATTGCAGTAGACCCTCAGGAGAATGCACTTGCTACCGTCCGTCTCTATTTGACAGACGGCCAAGCACATTTGGGTCGTCTTGCCGTTGCAAAGCAAGCACGCGGCACGGGCTTGGGACGGGCCATCTGCGAATATGCAGCTCACAAGGTTGTCGAAGCTTGGTCTATCGATACAGTTGTTCTGAGCAGTCAACATCAAGTCAGAAAGTTTTACGAAGGCTTGGGCTACATCTACAATGAGAAGAAGGGTTACTATGACGACGAGGGATGGCAGCATTGTGAGATGGCTCAAACCTTTCCAAAATAAAACTGAAAGAAGCTTGTGGCTTTTGCCGATTGCTTCAATCAAGGTTTGATGCTGCTACAGGCTGTTGTCGAGGACGACCGTCGCCTTTGCCACGCTTCAGTGGCTACTGCCGACCTCATCATATGTGTCACGAGACAAGGGCATCTGGCTCTTCATCGCTACAAGTGCTTCAAGTCTTGTTCTCGCGCGTATGGATGCTTGTGCACTGACAGTCTTTGTTCATATGCCTGCGATGAACCGAAGAAGGCGCGTCTGCAGCAGATTTGCGCGAAATCGAGGCGGAACTCTCTCAGCCGGCGGTTCGAGGCTCCACAAAGACTGTCAGTGATGCTGACTCTGCCTACAGCGCAGCCGCCTATTGTGCGTCCGCTTCCTACTCTTTTCACCACATCACGGCACCCGAACTTGCGGACATTGCCTTGTGCTACCAACAATTGTCAGGTCGTTCTTCATCTACCAATGGCAGGGCAAAGCCGGATTGTACCAATACCGCGCCTCATTGCGGATCATGCGATCATTGAGCGCACAAGAGCCTCCAAGCTTTACAGATTTCTACTCTACGCTCGCGTTTGTTTCATTGGGCACGATCGCATCCCCTCATTTTAAGAAGACGGAGTCAAGCTACAGCGAATCTAAAGCCCATCACCTACTTACAATTGATGGAATCAATTTTGGCAGCGTGCGCGTGTCACCCACCAGTGGACCACCAAGAGAATGCTCTTGCTCCAGTCCGTCCCTGTTTGACAGATGGCCAAGCACATTTGGATTGTCTTGCCGTTGCCAAGCAAGCACGCGGCACTGGCTTGGAACGGTCCATTTGCGAATATGCAGCGCACAAGCCTTTCGAAGCTTGGTCTATCGATACAGTTGTGCTGAGCAGTCAATACCAGGTCAGAAAGTTCTACGAAGGCTTGGCTACGTCTACAATGAAAAGTAGGGTCACTATGATGATGAGGATTGGAAGCAGTGCGAGACGAATCAGACTTTCTTCGCAAGGTGAAGGTAGCAAGCTCTCTTTGCTGGTCGCTTTTTGTCGAGATGAGTTCTGGGTCGAGTAGCGGCTTGCAGGACCTTCTATGCTATCTATGTGTGTCTGGGCTCTCAAACTCTATATACAGTTGCTTGGAATGATTGGCTACCGGAATAGATTCATTCATTATCCCTGGGCAACATCACGTCGAGCATCACTCGCTACACAAATTTTCGTCGCGCTTGTTGGCGACGAGACAACTACACATCTCCTCACTTGATACGTTCTTTCACTGCCTGCATTACTAAACGACTGTCTCTACTCCTCTCTACTTCTCGTTTCTTCTTTTACCCTCCATTTCACTTCTCTTATCCCGCACTCATCGGCACAAACGCGGCAACAGCCAGTCGTTCCTCTGTACGTCGCCCTGCAACTGCCACACCGCGTTCTTACGCTTACTGCAGACTAGCTTGATCTCTTCCTCTCTCCTCCTCGAGACTCGCTCTCCCTATATGGAAGATCAATTGAAGCAGCTACGGTGCTCGGAGCTCCTGGTGACATCGCAAGGGTTCAGGCACAGCCTAGCTTGCGCTTCGAACGCGGCTCATGGTTTCTTGATGTCGCGATGGGAGTAAGTGTCTCGAACCTGAGCACGCAACCCGCGTTCGAAAGCATGTTCGGCGTGCTGCTCGTAGACGCGATCCTCCAGGACCAGGCTCAGGAGGACACCTTCAAAGCTAGCTGGCATGACGTCTACCACTCAAGCTTGAACATTGAGGTCTCCAAGGAGACCCAGGTCGCTTCGGAAGGCAAGGCTGCAGCGGCGCCGGCATCAAGTGTGAAGATGCAATCAACTAGAAGCGCACACAGTGCTATGACCTTGATCAAGCAGCAAAAGGTGTATGCTGGCGGCTTACACGCCTGCGTCGTAACGCCGGCAATAACACGAGGTATGCGAAGCAGGGGTCTCTGTGTGCCACAGATACATCTTGAGTTCGCAGCTGCCGACGATGTCATGGCTCGTGTCAGGGGCTTCCACCTGGTCTTCGTGCACATCACGCAGGCGTGTAAGCCGCCAGCATACACCTTTTGCTGCTTGATCAAGGTCATAGCACTGTTTGCGCTTCTAGTTGATTGCATCTTCACACTTGATGCCGGCGCCGCTGGTCTCTCTTGGCTTGCTCGTGCTCGTGAACAGAGATTGTCAGTTGTTTGCATTTTCCGTGGTGATGGAGCTCAAGCTCGTGGTTGGACTGGCCTCGCCTCCTCACACAAGACCTTCCTACGAGCGGACTTTCCAACGCAATCACAGACGACTATCAACAGCAAGGAGGCTTTTATGATGTTGCGACTCGCCACCTCGCTAGAGGATCGCAGAATACCTTGCAGTCGTCTGGTCATCGACCCAGGGGTCGTTCCATCCACCAAGGTGTCCATCGCGCACAAGTATTGGCTTGATATCTGTGCCTTCCTGAGCACTTGCGGCCGACGATCGCCGTTTTTTAAAACAACACCGCCAGAGAATACCTATCGAATTGCCAGGACTGTGACAGACCCATGCGTCACTTCTCCGGTCAGGCTGCTGATTCCTGGTCTTTTGGAAGACTAGAGACCTTTCCAAAGATCAGTGGAGTACTGGCAGCTTCTATAAGTGCTGCAATAGAGAGACTGCGCTGGTCTAGACGAACATCACTGTGGCATGGAGGTACCCTT
Source organism: Protomyces pachydermus (assembly GCA_003717275.1). NCBI lineage: Eukaryota > Fungi > Ascomycota > Taphrinomycetes > Taphrinales > Protomycetaceae > Protomyces > Protomyces pachydermus. Next base: position 126,029 of record QXDU01000275.1, on the reverse strand, counting down.
TAGAAGACGAATTTTGTACTGTACTATCCTGTCCTTGCTTGACATGTTGTTTTCTCCATTGAGCACACGGCTGGATATGCGGAAGGTGCCATGCTCGATGAAGTATAGACTCCTTGATGGACATTCCTTTAACTTCAGGTCACCTATCCAGATCAGGCACGCTATTGGAGATGTGAGATTGCAAGCAAGTCCGGCACACTCGTACATCACAGGGAAGAAACTCTTTTGTATGTAAAGCTATATCAAAGTGCTGAGATCCCTGAAAGCTTGTGAGATATGACTCGGGCAGAAGAAGTAGGGCTATGTGGCAATCGGCCGACAGTGACGCAGCGAGCTGGCACCTTGACAGATTATAACATGGAGCATGGCCAGACGATGACTGACAAAAGTTGATTTCAAGTGGTTCGACTCGTTGTTGCGAGCTTTAGTTCGAACAACTGTACATGCAGCTTGATGGCTTGACACACGAGCGAGCAGCAACTTCTGTCCGAGATGAGAGACCATCTGGGCAGCCATTTAGCAAACAAAGGAAGGATCAACGGTCTGGGCACTGCGTACTCTGACAGCCTTCGACCTTCACTAAATCGTCATGTGTCGGGTCGCCGTTTGCCGCAGAGACCAGAATGCCTCCTTCTAACGAATCGTTCAGACTTGCTCTTGCTGTAGCACAACCTCCATCGAAGAACCGCAATGTAGTGGCTTCACGATCGACGTTCCCCTGTGATGAGACAATTCTGGCGCTCGAACGAGCAAATTGCAAATGAAACGGCGCTGGCTGTTGCAAGACGGATCGATGGATTCGTAGTGAAACTGGAGTTCTATACGCCATCCGATCAAATGGGCTGCCGAGGGATTCCTCGTCTTGTATAGCCAGCCAAAATTCTTAACGCCAAATTTTGTGGTCAGACAATGAGCATAATGATCTAGCGCATTGAAAATAAAGCAATTCCCTGTGTCTTGGCCGATCGATCGCTTTGCGTAGGTATAGCCCGACCTCTTTTCAAAGTTCGAATGCCAGTCGTCGAAGGTCAGCGAGTCATCTGCAAAGTGTTCTGGAAAGAGTCTCACAGACACACGACGCAGTTCGAACGACTGTCATGCGGCGTAAGGCGATGGGATGATATCGGCATGAAGGTACGCAAACGACAATTGAAGCTCATTTCCATCTATGCGAAAGCGATTCAATTTGAAATCGACAGAGAAAACGTCGTGCAGTCCACTGAAGTAGCCCGCCGCAACAGAACTTGGCAAATTTCTCGGGAGACTTTGCGAAAGGCAGCTTTGCACATAGCGCCTCATCCTCCTGATTTCCTGTGTCACAGCAGATTCTTCTGGACGCCAGGGTCTTTGGCCATGGAAGGCGGAGAAAGAGCAATCGAAGAGAACATAACCCGCAAGTGGCCTGGGAGTGCCAGCTATTGCCGGAGGCTTTTGCAGAGGACGATGGCCGGTGTCAGAAGGTGTGCAATAGTACACGCTTGTTTGAGAAGCGGTACGCGTAATAGACGAGTAGGACCGTGGCTGTTCTTGCGGCGGCGGCGGGGAAGGACCGTTTGTTCGTGTCCGGTGGACGACCACAGAAGTCCTTCTCGGTTGCTTCCTGCACATTCTCCTGTGGTGGAGTGTCACTTTGTGTGTCGTTTTTTCAGAAGGCATCAAAGCGCTTAGAGAGCAGTATAACTTGTGCGTATGAGGAAACAGCGCTCTATTTATGTTCCAGCTGCAGCAAAAGGAGATGACTCAAGACAGCTCAGGATTGCCAAGTCGGTCGCTATGAGCACCTTTCGGTAGCACCAATATGGCAAATTCTTGGCAGGATTTATGGGAGCATGAGCAGTGCAACGTATACGTAGGAGCGCTAGGCAGTGATCAAGTGGCTATAGGCTCAATTGCAAATACAATCTTTGTAGCTCTACCTTGCGATATTGTGCACGTGACGCGATATGTGGCGATCGCCCAATATGGGCAGTATGCTCATCGCCAGCGCAAGACAGCCAGGAGGCCCAGGACTCACCAAGGCCTTGTAGGCGGCAGTGTTTCTACTGATTCTTGGACAGTGCATACCATGCTACAAGCACTACGATTCAAGTGTAGTGGTCTCAAGGATAAATGTCAACACATCTGAAAAAATCCAATCTTCGAACTGAATGAGAGACTGACTACCTTAGAAAAGACATCTGCCGGCGGTGTCATCTACCTGACAGGCTGATTCTGCACGCAGTCTTACTCGCTTCGCTTCAAGAAGTCCCATCTTTATGTTACATTTAGCGATCTTATAACGCACGCTTAAGCTTGCAGGTAGAACGCGGTGTATGGATGTGTTGAGCGGGTATAGCAGTCAGCATAAAAGATGTCAGCAGCAGCATGCCATATTTTGAGACCATGGTGAGCCAGACGGATAGAAGAGATCAATAATCTTGAAAGAATTCGGCCGTTTTGCAGTTTTCTGCCGGCGATGAAGTATCGTCGAGGGCTGCCGAGGAGACAGTGAAGTTTCCGTCCAAAGAGCCATCGACGTTGACTGTCGCTCCAGCCATTCCTCCAGTAAAGGGCTGCAACGCCGTGGCTTTGACGACCGATCCTTTGCCGAGAGAGAAAGCGTGGACCTGCGTGGTTCTCGAACAATCAGGTTGCATCATAATCGTGCCATAATGCTTGCCGTGCTACGGACTATTCTACGCATCTCTAAACCTCCACCAACTCGAAATTGATGAGGAAAAACACCTCTGAGGGGTCATCTGCCGACCGTGCCATATACCTGACCGGCTGGTCCTGTACGTACTTCCGCAGATTCGTACCTAGTGGCCCCAACTTGATGTCAAACGTGTTAAAATTCATATAAGGCAGGAAGAAACTCATGCAATAGACAATATCCACATCGAATTCGAAATCCTCCCGGTTCTCCTTGGATTTCGCAAAATGCCGACGCCGGTCTTTGACTGTTTCCAAGGCGCCACCATCGATGAACGCAGTGTCTTCAATCGGTTCAATAGCGGGATTGCTGAATCGCCATGGGCCAAGCTGTTCATCAAAGCGGTGCGAGATGCGGCTTAATCTTGAGGCATCCGAGATAGCGAGTGCATCTGCACGAATCTGTTGTTGAGCACCGGCCGTTCTACTCGGGAAACGTGAACCACTCGTCGGACCAGACGTGCTCACACGTGGAGAAGCGGGTGTTGCTGAGGAAGCAAGAGATTGCTCTGTCGTCGATCTGGTGGCGAAGCCATCACTCTCGCTCGCGAGTCCACTGCTCGTTGTCGATAGTGCAGACGCCGATGCTTGAGTCTTGATACTACCCTTACGGTCACTGTGTGAGAGTGGTGCGATTCTCTCTGTCGAATCATGTGTAGCGTCATCGACTCCATTCTCTGGTAGCTTTCGCAATGGAGCTTTTGACAAGACGGGAGCGTCGCTTGTACTCAGTGTTGGACCAGCACTATGTGGAGCACGCGCTTCAGAACCGGCAGGCAGCTGTGTGGTTTGAATGCTAGACAATGCAGGTGTCGCTCCGACAGCAGCACGTTGACGTGCAGCAATATCATGATCGAGTGCAATAGAATGTCTAATGGTCGATGTACTGCTCGACGGCGGAGTGCTGGCTTCCTTGTCATGCTTGTGCGACGATCTGAATGGCCGCATCAAATCAAGCGACCGACGACTCCCACCACGACTCTCTTCGCCAGACTTGCGTTCAGCACTAGCAACACTACCAGGCACGGTTGACTTGGGTGGCTTGGCTTTATCTTTACGCTTGATGCTGAGACTGCGCATGTTGCGCTCAATTGTCTTGGCTGAGGGGATGTGCAGTGATTTACGCACTTTCTTCACAGACAAGCCTTTCTTCTTTTTGACCACTTTTGTTCCATCTGCTGCAACCACCTCCTCGTACTGGTCTTCAAAGGCAGTGTGGAAGGACATGCCGTCGTCATCTTCATCTTCACTTGAGATTTCAGGATACACCGTCAGACTGTGACTGTGAAATGCTGCTGCTGGTGATGTGCCCTCTGGCTCAGACGGACCACCAAGCCTCGAGTAGGAACCAAGACGACGCAGTGCATGTGGGTGTGAGGGGTGTCCTGAGACCACAGCTGCATCTGGATTGAATCGCGCGGAGACTGTCGTAACAACAGACCCAGAACGAGGTCTGCCATCCTCCCCAGGCTCCGTAGGGACTTGTGAGAGTTGTGAGGATCGTGACATCTTGCGTGTCAATGTATTGCCCGTCTCATCTTCCCTAAAACCAGCAAATGACCAGTACCGGATCGGTTTCGCGATGGCTTGCTTCTTTGTGTGTTCAACTTGAGCGACGGGAACGTCGTCTTCGTTGTGCTCGTCATCAGACTCAGTGGGCGCTTGACCATTCTCGAGGGTGAGGACAGCATCGTGAGCGCGACTCGGCGCGGGCCATGCGCTGAGTGTGTTGACGCAAGCCAGGTAGGGAGACATGATGTAGGGATGTGCAGAAGCCTTGTCGTAAAATGTCGCTGGATCGATATACTTGGCAATGCGCATGCCTGTATTGAAGAGCGCTGCAAGGGTTAGCCTCATCTATACTTCAAATTTGGTGCAATGGACTTACTCTCCGGGAAGTTGTCAATCATGTGGTCAAACTGTGTACCAAACCAGACTTGATCTCCATTGTATGGCTTCTTGAACCTGCCTTCTGCCTGTATATGGAACTTCCTGTTGCGTCCCTCAAAGTACGGCGAGTGCGACTGCGGCAGTGACCCATCGGGTGTGAGGCCATCAAAGTCGCGCACACGGACAAAGACACGGCCAATCCAGTAGTCATTCTCGACTTCGGTAGGCTTGTCTTCACAGTTGACCCAGGCTGTTTGGAGGTCTTGCGCATTGCTGCCAATTTGGACGCGCAGCTTCATCGGCATTGCGATATTGCGGACCTCTTGGTATTGTTGGCGACTCGCGGGTATTGATAGAAGGAGCGACTACCCTGTGCTGATGCCTGAGCAGCTGGCTGGCTCTAGCTGGAGCCTGGCTCTTGTGGAAGGAGAAGAGTGTGTTAAGGTTGCTCTCTCTCTCTTCTTGCGGATGACAAAAGATGACGGCACACGGGAACACGGAGACTATGGGCTACGTCTCTAGCTGCGGTCTATCTGATACACAGGCACGTAGACATCTCCTGTAGATCCAAGGATTCTGTATCGCCTGTATACTAGGTAGTCTAGCCAACGGTGCTTTCATAGGCCTGTCAAAGATATGACACAGGAGATGAAACGCAAGGCCGTCCCTCGCAAACACATGAGATCATCTGGCCGTCTGGCTCTCAGGGCCTCCTGAAGGTATTGCGCACGATGGCCATAGCTCATGCATCTGTGCAACCCGGAGGCCCATACACACCTTGCTAGCCTGGCCCCTGCCTTCCGCATCGTCATTTTCATGTTTTCCGAATTACTTCCGACTTTTGACAGCAACATCTACCACGCCATCTACTGCCTGATCTACCGCTCTTGCAAGGGTCTCCGTCTCCTCTGATCAAATTGTCATACCTGCCAAGGGTACGCGCCAAAGACAAAACAGAAGAGTGCAACAAACGGGCAAAGCCGACACCCTGCACTCTTGACAAATGCGCTGGCCATGGAAGCAAGGCAAGGGTATCCCTGCAGACAGCGACTCAGATGATATGCCACGCACCACTGCGCAAACAGTCCAAGCACTTCCTACATCAAGCAAAGTGCGCGCGCCTTCAGACAAGCTGACGGGACATCAAGCGTTCTACTTGTTTGTCATGCACGGACTGGGCGCATTGATCATTTCCGGCGGCATCAACTTCGCCATTGCTTACGGTCAGAACATCTTTTGTTGTGCGTGCAGAAGCTAATGGCAGGCATGTATGCGAACCAGAACCTGGTCAAGAATCCGATCAGACTGTGGCGGTTCCCCAACACACTCTCTGGCGATGCAGCCGTCACCATTTTTATCCAAACAGTCATCACTTGGACCATTGAAGGCATCAGTGCCAACGGTGACCTCAGAAACGGCAAAGTCCAGGCCATCGGCTTCATCAAAGAGCCACGCAACCGATTTCTACGCTGGTACTTCTTTCTCGACGCAGAACAACCCGCACAAGGCAGTAAACGCTCAGCAAAGCAATGGGTCGTGTTTCTTGTTATGCAGCTTGTGCGTGCACTCCTCTATGCCATCCTATTGTTCTTCATTTTCTGGCCCATCACGGTCGCTGCTCTCACGGCACCAGGCATTTCCAACTATGATGGCAATGGAGAGTACAGCTATGGTAGACGCTGGACGCCACAAGTGTTCAAGTTGTTGCTGGGTGGCTTACTAGGTCTATTCACCACACCGCCAATGACTGCACTATGGCTCTTAACTGTGGGCTGGCGACTGAGACGTGCTCAAGCACTACCAACAGCGATACAGCCTGGGGTGGGTCAGCAAGCACCTATTATGGCGCAGACGGGACCTGTAGCACCGACAGGCTCTGCTACTGCACCAGGATAGATGGCAGTGGGTGGCGGACCCGTCGCACCGCCCATCTCATCAGTTTAGATGGGGGCTTTGGTAATGTATAGAGTTTCCCTTACATTGCAATTGAGCGACCTTTTTCTTGTGTAGTAAACCAATAAGCATTCAACCCACTTTCTTTGTTGCACGTTGCACATGTGAGTCTCCATATTCGTGGCGTGGACGCGGGCTGGACGTTGGTCTGCCAATGCTAGCTGTACCGAGCTGTGTCCTTTGAAGTTTGCCTTTTATTCACTGTCTTTTCCTTTATTCACTGTGATTGTAGCATGTGCTTGACATTCAATTGAGAGTGAAGTAGTCACTACAGCAGCTGGCGAACATCTGGTGTCATCTGAATCTTTTCGCCTGGAGACTCGACCTCAGATTGGACGTTGTTCATCGGACCTGTTACAGAGTCTACATCTGAAAGGCATGCTTGCTTGGTGAATCTAACAGCTTCTCTGGCTATGACGGACGAGACGCCATTCAAACTTCCAGCTGCCACGAACGCCAAGATTGCGAAGCTGCGGTGGATCGGACTGATGAGCAGCCGCACGGTAGTGTCAATGACTTTGGTATCTCTGTACCGGGCTCAAGCTTGACCTGGGCGTCACTTTGAGTCTTTACAATGGTCCTGGCAGCCAGAATTCGGAATGGAGGAAGAGGCACAGGCATTTGTCTCTGAACGGCAACTAGGCAAAGTAGACCTGGTGGTCAGACTTAGAGGCTGCGAGCAGGTCACTTGGCAGGTCACATTGGACGCGGACCAATGCAGCTGTCGAGCTCTTATGACTCGACAATCAGCAGCGGCCTGTGCGTCGACCTGTGCTGCGTTGACCAGGGGCGGCAGCTTGCAATAAGGGAGCAGGTTTGGTGTCTTGAAGCGTATGTCACCATTGTCACGGTTTGCTATGCAATGATGGACTGGTAGCCTAGTATGGCCTGCTAGACAATTGTTGCCGTTGAAGTCATAGTCTAGTTGAGCGTGGGACGATGACACAGCTTCCGAAATGAGCAGATGCGCGATTACGGAGATTGTGTAAAGTCTCAACTGCCGGACGTAGCAGATTGTAGACAAGATTGTCTAGGCTGGTCGTCGCAAACATACAGGCCCGATGCACGATGAGCATGATCTCTCGCTGCATCCAGATTCCAGATTGCCAGGCGACTTTGTGAAGAATGGAGCCGCAGCGAGATGAGGAATGTCACGGTGAAATGGGAATCCGCGCCCAATCAAATTCGTTTCTTGAGCCGCAAAACACATGGGACAGGCGGAAACAGAGGCATCTACAAAGGATTTATACTGTAAAGAGAGTGGGTGATAGAAGGGCATTAGGTGAGTATGGCCGTAGATGCGAGTGATTGTTCGGTAAGCCCAAGGCACATGGACCGGGAAATGAGCCAAGTTCTGTTGTGCTTGCTGGATGCGTAGATCTGTTTATGGGCAACACGCGGTCGTGGAACTGCTGAGGCTGCGGACAAGGAAGCGGAGGAAATGGGAGGGGTCCTCTCTTGACTCTTAAATCACGGCGCCAGGCATCTCTCCCTCCCCTTCCCTTGCTCACAGCATCCATACACCCAGCGACCATCAAGTCACCTTCTCTTACGCCCTCCCTGCACTTCTCTCTCTAGTGCAAAGACAAGTCAACCGGCCTCTATTCATTCTCTGTGACAGCCTACGACCTTTTTCCGCTTCAAAACAACAAGCAAAGTCGCTCTCTATTCAAATATGAAGCAGTCAATCCTCTTTGCATCTACACTCGCCGCCTTGGCAGCTGCTTTTCGTATGTCTCAAGACGAGTAGGATGTTCAATTGAAATGTGGCCAAGACGCGTTACACGAGCATTGTTTGTGTTGACCGACCCCTGTCTTCAATTGAATATCCTCAAAACATTATTCAAACTCCTGCTAACAAGTATCAGCCGCTGAGCACGCTCGCGGACACGCTCACCACCGTCGTGAGGCCATCAACTACGACACCTCCAAGGTCGACTGGTCCAAATTGGACTGGGATACCATCTTTGGTCGCAAGGCCGCTGCTCCCGCACCAGCTGCACCTGCTCCTGCCGCTGCACCAGTTGCTGCTGCTCCGGTCGCTGCTGTTGCAAAAGCCGCTGCACCAGTTGCTGCTGCTCCGGTCGCTGCTGTTGCAAAAGCCGCTGCACCTGTCGTCGCTGCTGCCGCACCCGTTGCGTATGTCTTTCCATGTTTACCTTATATTAAGAATGCTAACAATCCTTCAGTGCCGCTGTCAAGGCTGCTGTTGCTCCTGTGACCAATGCAGTAACCGCATCTGTTCCTTCCGGCGGTAAGCGTGGACTTGCCTGGGACCAGGCCAACGACGTCGCTCTCTTCCCCGTTGTTGACACTGGCAAGACTTCATTCTACTGGAACTGGGGCCTTCAATCCAACATCAAGACAAGCAAGACCTTCTTGCCCATGGCCAAGACAATTGGCGATTTCGCCGAAGCTGCTGCTGGTCCTCATGATGTCCTCCTCGGCCCCAACGAGCCCGACCACATGGGTGTCTCCCCTGGCGCGGTTGCCGCTGCCTACAAGCAGTACTTGACGCCTGCTCGTGCATCGGGTCAAATCAAGTTCCTCACCGGTCCTGCCATCACCAACTCTCAGTCTGGTCTCTCTTGGCTCAAGGAGTTCATGGCTGCTTGCTCTGACTGCAAGATTGATGCCCTCCAGACGCACTGGTACGGCCCAAGCATGGAGATGTTTTACTCTCAGCTCAACGAAATTCACGCTGCTTTCCCCTCGTTGCCCGTCTGGATCCTCGAGATTGGTTTCACCAACTGGAACCAGGCCACGAACCCAAGCGCTGACCAGGTTGCTGGTATGCAGCAGGAGGCACTCGGCTGGCTCGAGTCTACCTCGTGGATTGGCAAGTACGCCTTCTTCATGGCCGGACAGATTGACGACCAGAACCTCGGTTCCGTCAATGCTTTGCTTACTGGCCGTACGGCTGGTTCGAGCTTGTCGTCTTTCGGTGCCAAGTACGTCAACTAGACTTGTTTTTCTGCTTGCAAAATAGGTTGAATGGATGTTCTTGTTGATATTCGTTGCGTTAGCTGATTGATATGTGCTGTCTAGGTCAGTAGGCTATCTTGCTCCTGTAACGAGTGACCTTGAGTGCTTACGTGCCTGAATGTCATGCAAAGTGACTGCCATCAACCCACAAGACTACCACTTTCAGATGCCATCTATTACAAGCTGGTCCGCATGTGCCTTCGACAGCTGAACAAGTAGCATTTGAGAGAGCGATGTGTCTTGGAAGGTCGATCGCTCATGAGCTGATGTTGCACGCTCTTCAATTGTACTACAGCCGATCGTGAGGTTGTTCACTTCTTCAAATTTTGGTAGCACTCCTATAATGAGCGATGAACTCCACAATATTCTATTCATCAACCTGATTCTTGAGACACTGAAATAGTGATATTCTTGAGCGAACGATAAGATCCGCGCAGCACGGGTTCTATTGTGCACCTGATGGTCTTGCAAATGTCTCCTCTGCTAATGGACTTATCCCAATTCGGCCAGGCTCGGCAGACTGCTCTTTTTGATCGACGCTTTGGTGAAGCCTGGCAACAAGATTGCAACACGCAAGCTGATCATGCAAGGCCTCTCTAGACAAGAACTACGCACATCGTGATAGCTACATTTGTGAGGCGACGATAACGTCACAGCTCTATCGTTTCAAGCTCTTCCAAAATAGCTGTGCTTGCTGGCGATTCTGCGCAGATATCGCCGCAAGCTGCTCCACGCTACACCTGATTGGCTCAGTCGCTCATTGTTCGTGATTACTCAATACGAGGGGAGCGAGGCACTGCGTCGAGCAGCATGTTCAAGGACTACGGCACAAGGTCGACGACAAACAAATAGATGCCTTCAGTCAGGAGGCACGACTTTCAGTCTTTCGCCAATCCTTCCCAGCTTTTTATATCAACAGCCAATTCCCCTTCTAGATGCCACGTCAAGATTGCTTCTTCCCCACTACATCAGCATCAGTGTCTACAGTGTGCGCAATACTCTGCCCAGACATTAAGCATATTGACGCAGTGTACTTACGCCTCCTTCCTGACCCACTTTTTTCAGCTCTATCACTGCATCAAAGCGTACAGTAGTCAAGTGGACATCTTATGCAGTTTCAACTTTTACTTTACGGCGCTCTCGTCGTCCTGCCAGTTTTCGCCAGTCCATGTAAGATGACTCAAGGTATACAAGTGTTTTGCTGACTGATAATCAGATGCAACGCGAACAGACGCTGGTTGTACGGAATTCAAGTATGTGTCTATTTTTTTTTGCTTACGATAGTTGGCAAAGAGGGAACTATCCAACATGAGAAGTGGGAGGCCGATCCTGCCCGTACGTCTTGATCTTTAAAGACAATCACAGTGCTGACTGCAGCTCATGATTGGAAAGGGGGCGCCAGTTCTTTAGTCGACAACACCGCTGCAAGCAACATTAATCAGCCTGGCAACAGCAAGAAAGGGCCTGTGCACCACAAGCGCGAGGCCAATCCTGACCGTACGTCCTGAGTTCCAAAGACAACCACAGTGCTGACTGCAGCCCACGATTGGAAAATCTCCGGCTCCTTAGGACAGCCCAAGAGCAGCAAGTCCGGTGTAAGCAACATCAACCAGCCTGACAACAAGGGGTCTGTCCACCACAAGCGCGAGGCAAATCCTGACCGTATGTCCTGACTTCCAAAGACAATCACAGTGCTGACTGCAGCCAACGATTGGAGACACGGCGGTTCCTTAAGCCAGCCCAAGAACGGCAAGTCCGGTGTAAGCAAAATCAAGCCGCCTGGCAACAAGGGGTCTGTCCACCACAAGCGCGAGGCCAATCCTGACCGTACGTCCTGAGTTCCAAAGTCAATCACAGTGCTGACTGCAGCCAACGATTGGAGACACCCCGGTGACTTAGGCCAGCCTGAGAACGTCAAGCCCGGCGCAGGCAACATCAAGCCGCCTGGCAACAAGAAAGGGCCTGACCACCACAAGCGCGAGGCAAATCCTGACCGTACGTCCTGAGTCCGAAAGACAATCACAGTGCTGACTGCAGCCAACGATTGGAGACACGGCGGTTCCTTAAGCCAGCCCAAGAACGTCAAGCCCGGTGCAGGCAACATCAAGCCGCCTGGCAACAAGAAAGGGCCTGGCCACCACAAGCGCGAGGCAAATCCTGACCGTACGTCCTGAGTCCGAAAGACAATCACAGTGCTGACTGCAGCCAACGATTGGAGATACGGCGGTTCCTTAAACCAGCCCAAGAACGTCAAGCCCGGTGCAGGCAACATCAAGCCGCCTGGCAACAAGAAAGGGCCTGGCCACCACAAGCGCGAGGCCAATCCTGACCGTACGTCCTGAGTCCGAAAGACAATCACAGTGCTGACTGCAGCCAACGATTGGAGACACGGCGGTTCCTTAAGCCAGCCCAAGAACGGCAAGTCCGGTGTAAGCAAAATCAAGCCGCCTGGCAACAAGGGGTCTGTACACCACAAGCGCGAGGCCAATCCTGACCGTACGTCCTGAGTTCCAAAGTCAATCACAGTGCTGACTGCAGCCAACGATTGGAGATACGGCGGTGTCTTAATCCAGCCCAAGAACGCTAAGTCCGGTGCAAGCAAAATCAAGCCGCCTGGCAATAAGGGAGGGCCTGACCACCACAAGCGTGAGGCCGGTTTTGGTTGTAAGGAAGCCTGTTCTTGGTCATCGATGTCCTAACAACAGCTGGTGGTCCAGGAGACACAGACAGGACATTCATCCACAAGGGTAATGGACAAATCATCTCGCCAGAAGCACTTGGCACAGGGCGCAGCGAAGCACATGACCAGCAGGTCGAAAATCACAGCATTTCTGATTCGACGCTACAGAAACGTGATGCCAGCGCACGAGGTATGGCCGAAATGTTTCGAGGACCAATTGCTGACAACAGACGCCAGCCATGGATGGGGTCACCCACCGGACGGTCGATCAGGCATCCCAAGGCATGAGTCCAAGCCCAAGCCCGGTGGTAAGAGTCTGCGCTTCGGACAAAAGAGGGCTGACTCTCTAGACGGCGGTCATCATGGTGGCAGCCAAGCACCACCGAAGGCTAAACGAGAGGCCATTTGTAAGTGACTCACCTTCGGATTGAACTGTCCAGACTGACTTTAGCTACTCTTCCAAGGCCCGGGTCAGCCTCGAATGCAGCATCATTGTCCAAACGCGACCTCGCTTCGCCAGACCAACAAAGCACGATGCTCACTGAACTCCAGGCTTGTGTGAAGGACATCTCTTGCTTCTCTCTGATGTTGAAACCTGTTAGCACAGCCAGCACTCGCACGAGCAACCCTCCTTCCAACACTGTCAATCTTTCCTCGTCTAGTGTTCTCGCTGGAGAGACGCCTGCACTCAGTAATAATGCCTTGATAAACGTTGAAAACACCGGGGACGGATCTGTTGGCAATGGGGGCCGGTACACTCAGGACAATGGCCAAGGTGGCGAGTTGACCGAATCGCCATCGTCTACTCCAGTCCCAGACGCTTCGCAGCCGGCGCAACCAGTGAGTGACCCTACTCCTCAGCCGTCGGTCAACTCACAAGGCATCTACACGAGTCGTAACACGATTCCTCCCGCTACGGTACCAACAACCCAGCCCGATCCTCAGCAAACGCCACCTCCACAACCGGTTACCGCTTCGAAGCCCACTGCAGATGCTGTGGTCAGTCGACGAGGTCTTGCTTGGGATCCCAATATGCCAGCCAAAGCAATCGCTCAATTCAATAACCACATCTCGTTCTACTACAGTTGGGCCATGGTGTCCCCATCTCAGCAATATACTACCGCCGAGTTCTGGCCACAAATGAAGGCGGGTGATGCCGCGCAAATTGCAACGTCTTCTCAGCCGTTTGGTACCTTGCTCGGCTTCAACGAGCCGAACCAGCATGGACCGAACTTCGTCAGTGCTGCTGAAGCGGCATCGGTATACAACACTTTCTTCGAACAGTACAAAGGCACATTCAAGACAATCACCACACCGGCTGTGTCGAACTCTGCAGACGGCTTACAGTACCTCAAAGACTTCAAGACCGCCTGTACCCATGCAAAATGCCAGGAGCTTCAGGTCACTGCCCATTTCTACGGGGAGGACATCAAGTTCTTTCAGAAGCAGATCAAACAAATGTGCCAGGATCTCGGGTCAATCTGGATTACTGAGCTTGGTTTCACCAAATGGCTGGGTCCATTGGATGCGGCAACTGTTCAAACGTTGCAAAAAGAAATGATTGAATGGCTTGATCACCCAGACCAAGCTAACTGCGTCACCAAGTACGCCTTCCTCGCCAGTACCTCTGACCCGAATTTGGGCGATGCCAACTCGGTTTTGACGGCCAGTGGAAATTTGACGGCACTTGGTCGTTACCTCACCAGCGGCCAGTGGTCCTAATTATCGTTCAGGCGACAGTGTCCTGCTTTAATTTCTTCCCTCCTGTTCTTCCTTCGTATCTTTAACCCAATTTCCCTTTTTCTTCTGCTCCCTATGCTGATTGACTCTGCAAGGCTGCTACTTTTCGCTCTCCATAAACTCCATCCATTTAGATCCTTCGCAGTAGCCGCTGATGTCTTGAGTGGCGACCCTGCTGCCCATCTCGTGAGCTTCGGCCTTGCGCGACTACTTGCACCTCAGCTGCATCCCCGGTCCAGTTCAACACAGGCATCCTCATTTATATTTGCATCTTGCATCATCTGTACTTTAGTGCATAAGAGACCATGCCGTCTGAGTTATCACAACGTTCACAAGAAACAGCCGACTACATACGTTCGCGCATCAGTAAAGAAGGCACTTGGCAACAACCGCGTGCTGCCGTCATTTGCGGGTCTGGCCTTGGCGGTTTGGCTGATACATTTGAGGAAACAGTGACGATTCCGTATGGCGATATACCGAATTTCCCGGAAAGTACGGTCGTGGGTCATGCGTCAAAGTTGGTGTATGGCTTGGTGGGTGAGAATAAAGTACCTGCACTGGCCATGGTTGGCAGGTTTCATTTCTATGAAGGGCATGCGATCACGACGACGACCTTTCCGGTGCGTGTGTTTAAAAAACTTGGTATTCCTGTCTTGATTGCAACGAATGCTGCTGGCGGTCTCAATGAGCATTATCGCGTTGGAGATCTCGTTGTGCTGAATGATCACTTGAATCTCCCTGGACTGGTGGGACAGAATCCACTCTTTGGGCCTAATGTATGTCGTGTGGCATGCGTGGGGCAAGATAACTAACTAAGCAGGATGAGGAGTTTGGCACACGCTTTCCACCCTTGTCAGACGCATATGACCTCAACTTGCGCAGATCCTTCTTCAACGCTTCTCGCACACTCGGCTCAACGCTCACACGCACGATTCACGAAGGTGTCTATGCGTTTGTGGGTGGACCGACCTATGAAACGCGCGCTGAGTGTCGTATGCTCAAGATGCTCGGTGCTGATCTCGTGGGGATGTCAACGGTGCCTGAGATTGTCGTTGCTCGGCATTGTGGGATCCGTGTACTGGGTATCTCCCTCGTGACGAATGAAGCTGTGTTGGCACCGGTGCCGAGCGGGAAGGAGGTGGATGGCGTGGAGGGTGAAGAAGCGATGAAGAAGGGGATGGCGAACCATGAGGAGGTGCTGGAGGCTGGTCGAGCAGCTGCGTTGGACATGCAGACGTGCGTTGCTTCTGTAGTGAATGCTCTATAGATCGTGCTAGTCTACTACATTCTGGTAATGCCATCTGAAGTGCCAGGGTTAGGCTCCTCCAGTGCGACGTCAACAAGAGCAAGAGAGAGCGCAAGAGAGAGCAAGAGAGAGGAAGCTGACAGGAGCAAGAGAGCGCAAGAGAGAGGAAGCTGACTAACCGCTCAAGCAACGGGCATCTAGACCACCGCTCACCTCTCCAACAAGCCCACGCCATCCTCCCCCCCCCCGAAATCACAACAAACACCAAAAGCGCCATCGGCCGCCCATGTCCACTCGCAAGAAGGACGAAAAGCGCGTCAACTATGCAGAGCCGCCATCTGATGTGGATGACCGTGAATTGCTGGAAGCGCAAGAGGGACAAGCCGGTGAGGAGACATCACAACGTAAGGCCAAACTCTATAGAAGACATGCTTTTGCGCTAACAAGAAGATACAGTTCCGTCAAAACGACGCCAAGTGAGCGCCAGTGCATCTGGCTCACAAGACGAAGAAGGCCGGCGACCGAGCAATACCCCGAATAAAGTACTCGCCTCTGGTAAGCGCGCAGACCAGAACCGTAAAGCGCAGCGTGCCTTTCGACAACGCAAGGACAGGTACATCAAAGACCTTGAATTGCGCTCACAAGAACTCGATATTGCCAATTCACTCATCATTCAATTGAAGGAGGAGAATGACCGACTCAATGAGATTGCCAAGTCCTTCCATGCACGCAATGAAGAGCTAGAAGGACAGCTCGCGCGCTTTGCTAGACGTGGTTCGGGCAGTAGTCTGGGTAGGGGTAGAGATCCAAGCAGTGTGAGTAGCCACGCACAACAACGCGATGGCGCGCAGAGTCATGCGAGTAGTAGTGGTGATCGTGGACCAGAGACAGCAGGCTTGGCTGTTCCTGTGCCTGTTCCGCGTTATGACGCAGCAGCTGGTGGAAATGGTGGTGGCAATGGCAATGGCGATGCAGCTGCACGACACGGCCAGGTCATGGCAGACGCCTACTACAGCTCTGCGCGTGATAGTGGCGGTGCTGGAGGAACGACTGGTCTTGTGGATGCAGGACAGGTGTACTCGCAAGCAAAGGGCTTGATTTGAGTGTCTGAGCTTGGCAGGTAGCGCCGTCGGGAGTGTGAAGGAGCGCATCGATAGGTTTTGCGAGTATATTCTTCCGGTATTATGCGTGACGCGAAGCAACCATGACGCTCTCATCATTGGCATAAGCGACTGACCTTCCCTTGCTTCAACGTCGAGCCTTTTCAAAGCCAACAGGTGTGCCATCTTCCGAAGGCATGAGCTTTCCATTTTCTGCTCGCTGTTCATACGGCTGCTGTTGAGCATTCACTCTCGCTCGAGGACTGGAAGAGAGCTGCTGTGGCCATAATTCAACAAGCTTGTCCCTCGTGGTCGCTAATGCTGGATACCGTCGAACAAGAAGCTCATGCAGGGCGTGATTGGGTCGCCGTGGGTGTTCGCGTTCATAGAGGCCATACGCCCAGATGCCAACACCGAGGGCGAAGAGCGGATCGAGTGCACGGCTGATGAGATAGGTGCTGGGCATTGAAGTAGATGGGGAGAGCTCGTTGGCGATGTCTAGTCTATCCTGACAACTTCTGTCGCTGCCCACTGCTTGGCCTCCGTGCGTATGAAAAACCTTTGATATTGGCAATTCTGAAAACAGCTGAATTCATGTCCTTGGACTTTGGTCCTGTAAATGGTGAATGTTGCCATCATCAAAGGTATTCGATACATGATGTTCTACCTGATATTGAAGGTCTGTGCTGTACGCTGGTATGGTCACGAGGCATATCCCCATCCGTGCCCATGTCCGTGCATGCCTGTAGATGAGACTTGATTCATATTAGCTCATAACCTATCGACTCTTCATAGGCTTGCAGCCTGTTCTTGATCTAATACTGCCCAGTCCATGAGGCAGTAAATGTCTTTACTAGCGGTCATCGCACACATCCAAAGGGAGCGACATGGATGGCGATACAACGTTTGATCCCTCTCGAGTCAATTTCCGCATGAACACCCTGCTTGCAACGGTCGTTTTCAGCCAGACGGTGCTTGTCTGCACAACAACCCAATGGCTCGCTCGTATGTTCCCCGTCTTGTTTGGCCAGTAACGTAGCTGTGTCTCCTATCGCAAGTCAAGACCGCTCAATTCACCACCCAAATCCTCATCCTGCACCACTTTTCCACCACCGAGTCCAAGACTCGCATACACCTGTCCCCTGTTCTTCCCCCAAATCTTAAAGAACCGGATCGACTCATCCGTTGCTGTCATAATGAGATCTTCACCACCACAGACTCTGGGAGGTTGTGTTTTGCCATCAACGACCTTGCCTGGCAATCGCACGAGTGAGTTGACTGCAAACGTCGCGCGATGCTCGACGAGTGGAAGGCTCATGGACAAAATACATTTCATTGATGGATACGCATAGACAGCAGCGCGTCTGCATGCTGGGATTCTGCTGGGCGAAGCGGAGGGCTGCATGTGTAATGCGAAAGCGCAGTAGCCGAAAGTTGCTGCCAACTCCTTGTACTCGGAAGACCAATGCAGACTTGTAACTTGTGCCTGAGCATCGAATTTACTAATCATCTGGCCTGTCCGTGTATTGAAGAAGCGGATTGTTTTGTCAGTAGCACCACCGCCAGCTGCAAGCAAGTCTCGAGACCACGGGCAAAAGGCTAGTGCTTTGACGGCTGCATCTTGGCTCAGTCAGTCATTGGTCTGTCGCAACAACAAATTGACCTACCAAATCGAAAGCAATACTTGGGATTGAACAAGTTTTGCGCGTCATAGAGATAGCACGTATTGTCGTTGCCACCGCTGGCATATTGCTCGCCATCTGAACTCCATGCGAGTCCCCTTGAGATAAGCTCTTCTCGTATATTCTGGTGGAAGGACATACGTGACTTGTTCGCGATGACCCCTTCGTGCAATGCCAAGTAGCTTGTATTGAACTCCAGCTTCGCGTGATGGAATACTAAAGGCGTAGTGGTGGACATGACCATTGCAGCCGCCGACTAGAAGGTGTTCTTCTTCATGAGCTGCTACCAGACGTGGTCGAAAGGCGAGACAGCCTGAACGTCAGCTGCTGTTGTTGCATACGTCTTTGCAAGCTTACCCAAGTCGCCTTCCAAAATGATGGTGGCCGGCTTGACGTCGCTGATTTTGGTATGCAAATGCAATGTTCCATCGCGGCGACCAATAGCGATCCACTTGTTATTCATCGAATAGGCAAGAGATGTCACGGGCGCGTGAACAGTCATGTGATCCCCGTCCATCGTCAGACCGCTGATCTGCTTGTGTGATGACTTTTCGGACCAGAGATGCACGTCTGCGTGAATGCCGACTGCTAGTTGGGAGCCAGATGACCATGCGATAACTGAGGAATAAAAATCTTCCGATAAGGAAGGCTGTAACATGAGCAAGAGTCGCTAGAGGAAGGGATCTTTACAGCATCGAGCACACGGAAGGGCTTGAGCTCAAGAGGTGTCTTGCCAGGCGAGTCTTTTCCTGGTGATGCCAAGTGCGCTGCTTGATCCACAGCAGTCTCTCGCAGCGCTGTAGTCTGCGATGCTTTTTGCGCATACGAATGCACGCGTCCTGGATCCGTACCCAAGCCAAGAGCGTCAGCCAGGTCCTTGTCGAAACGCTGTGCAGGCGATGCATCACTGACACTGCTCTTGGTGGGTGAGGGTGTCGACTGTTCACTGTGAGAATCGTAAAAGTACTTTTGTCGAGAAGCACCAGCAATGAAACGGTCAGGGGATCCTCGACTGGCTGGACTAGCAGAGTGGTCACGCTTCTTCCTGCGCTTCTGAGCGCTTGATGTGGATGTCTTGGACGAAGCTGGAGCTTGTAATGCTTGCTGTGGAGAGAGAGCTGCTTGGCCTGAGCGAGACATCCTGGTGCATGAAACTCCGGCTGGACAACGGGTGTGGTCTGTAGCAAGCAAGTGAAGTTGTTGTACAAATGCAGGAATTGAGTGCTGTCGCTAGAAGATACACGGAGCAAGTATTCCCTCTCACCCAATCTGAGCAATCTCCAGCATACTGTCTGTTCGCGCTTTCATGACATGCGCATAGGCCAGTACTTGCTTCCGTGCTGCCAACTCTTGTACTTCATGCAGCTTGTGCCCACTCTTGCTCTTAAAGAAAGCAAGCGGGACAATCTCGACGTACTGCACCATACGACATACCATATCTTCCAATATCGCTGCATTCCTCAACGGTTGCTGCGGATAGCGCTTGTGCAAGGCATGATGCAGATCAAACAAATTCTTGAGCACTTCGCGATAGCTGTCTGTCTCGTAGCTCATGGATGCCGATGTGAGGAACTGAATGATGGCTTGTGTAGAGGTGATGAGATGCTCTATGCGCTTGAGCGTTGCAAAAGGCTTGTCAACGGCCACGTCCTGCTCGAGGCTGAAGTTGTCAAAGGAGCATTGCGATGCTCTCTTGATGCGATTCATGTGCAATTTTCGGGAAGTGCTGGTATTCAGGAAGCACTGGTATACGCGAGCACAGACAAGGCTGCGACTGCGTTCAATGGAGAGCCCGATGGGAGCAAGAGAGGATGCCTGTGAGCTGCTGCATTAAAGTTCTGTCTCCGCAAGATGTCATTGCTGACACGTGAAGACCAAAATTTGACGGCTTAGGATCCAGCTCAAGCTCAAGCTGCTCGATCTGGCTCAACCGACTCCTGCTGCAGGCCAGCTCGCTTCTATGGCAGAGGCAACTGCATCCAGAAGCAGTCCTACCAAGCTGCAAAAGTCAAAGGCCGCAATAGAGGCTGTGATTGCTGCTTGTAAGGCTGGAGAAGGCACTGCTCCTCTCATAGAAGGAGTCGCTTCAATTGACTTGGCTGCTCTCTCAAAGGATCTAGGGATACTACTCCATGCACAATGTACAAAGTTGTCTCTTGCTGCAAAGCCTCCGCGTACTCAGGATGCCGTACTGGCATGCGTTGATGAAATCATCAAGTTGCTACCAGCATTCTCGATGCTAGCTACATCCCTTCGCAGGGCTATACACAGCGCTGCAGTAGCTGACCATATCCGCAACAATACTCACTATGCAATGATTGGAAGCAGGTCTCTGATTGAAACGGCCTTGGACCCCGAAGCCTCTGTCGCTCGTCTCGAACAAACGGGAATTCTATGGGAGAGTTGTATCAAGCTACAGCACGTGACGAAAACTGATGCTTGCGTGTCTCTGAAGATCAAAGAGACAAGCATCATGCTTAATGATGCTATTGAGGACCTAGAGTCGTTCGCGGCTGGTGATGAACAAGACTTCGATGACTCTGCATCTGAATCTTCAGAGGCCGAAGTGTCGACTTCCATAGAGGAGAACCAGGAGACCTTGGATGAGATTCAACGCCGGATATCTATACTACGACGCACCCAGCTCCTACTCAAGGCGATTGTCAAGAGACGTGTTCCTGGTGCATCAGTCGATGTTCTCAACCAAATCTACGACAACTTGATTGCTTTGATTGTCGAGGTGGACGATTTTGCATGTGAGGTACAAGAGGCCGCTGATGAGGCCTACATCATGGAACTGGAAAAAGCTGTTCTTCACCGCGTCGAGGCTTTACTTACAGCTGCACTCATGGACAATGAAGATCCAAAATGGGCTGAGTGGATTGAGACATTTCGCAAGCGTTGGCTCGAGAAGAAGGACAAGTGAGCAAACCCATTCACTCACATCTTCTCTGGCTGACGGCAGCAATTTGATCAAGCACTACGCATCTTGTCCAAGCTATTCTGACTTTCTCGAGCACCATCTCAAGCCGCTGAATCCCTGCATAATCGACAAACTTACAAACGACTGGCCAGCTCAGCGACAGTGGGTCAGTCTGCTTGATGGCAAGCTTGTACCGCACTATGACTACCTTTCGACCACGTTTGGTCAAGAGCGAGTCAGCATCACAAGGGGCGGAAACGAGCCTGCTACTGGCATATTTGAGGAGTTTCTGTCCGACATGCGCAAAGGCCACACTGCTTATGCCCGCGATATACATCTGTTTAGACGCTGCCCGGCAACATCAATGTACTCTATTCCCAAAATATTCGAAGACGACTGGCTCAATTTCTACCTCGACGGCTGTTCTGACGATGACTATCGTTTCGTATACATCGGGAGTGATGGCACGAAAACTCGGCTTCACAAAGATGTCGTCGCCTCGCATAGCTGGAGTACGAATCTGACTGGCACCAAAATATGGACACTCGTTCCACCACTTTCAGCGGTTCATCTGCTGGATAAAGACGCTGAGAGCCCATCGGATTTGAACACGTCCGAAGAAGCCTGGCGATGGCCGCAGCTGCACCTTGCTCGCGAAGCAGCGATTGTTGTTGAGCAACTGCCTGGCCAGACTATCTTTGTGCCCTCCACCTGGTACCATTCAGTCGTGAATGTTGGTCCAACGCTGTCTATCAACCAGAACTGGATCAATGCCCCGTGCCTCATGCCCATGTTTGATAATTTGGTCAATGAAGTTACATTGTCGGCGAACGCGATCTGCGATTTGAAGTCGGACGGTATTCTAAATGACACGGGTTTTGCAGAAACTGTCCAAGAACTGACTCTTCAAAATGCTGGCATGAATTATCTGCTCTTCTTCAACATCATAGAGTACCGTCTGCGTTGTGCGAAAGAGTATGTTACGCATAGACCAGATCCTGCTTACGAAGCTGCGATTCTTCGCACAATTTGCTCAAAGTGGCAAAAATTGGAGGCAGCTTCATATTTGACTGAAGTGAACGCGCTGGTGGAGAGAATTATAGCACTGCTGTAGCTGTTACCTCGCCACATATATTGAAGTCCGATCCATCTGACAAAGTTTGTCGATGACGTCGAAAGGTCATAAGGCGCAGTTGCTACTTCAACTTGACCCGACGTCTTTTGTGTTTGCTTCTACATGCTATCAAGCTTGCTCACGTATTTATACGAAATGGTCAGCATTTTCTTGCAGAAGCTTATATCCTATCCTCGAAATAGGTATGCTCAAAATGGACACAGTCTCGATCTAGCATACATCACACACGATATTGTGGTCATGTCTCTGCCGAGTTTACGATGGCCAGAAATGCTGTACCGCAACTCACTCAGGAAGGTTCGCTTGTTTCTAGATAAAGAGCCGAGTGGCAGAACAGACTGGCGTGTGTTCGACTTGCGTGCTGAAGGTGCAGGCTATGAAGATGCTGATTTGGGCGGCAGAGTCCGGCATTTCGGATTTGTTGACCATCATCCACCGCCTTTTGCATTGCTTCCAAAGTTGATTGATGCTCTCCATGAGCATCTTGACGCACCTGACATTGTCAAGCCGGATCATGCTACGGAAGGTAACCTTGTAGCCGACGGCGCACCAGCAGCAGGTTGCAAGGCGAATGGCAAACTAGCGGTCATCCACTGTAAAGCAGGAAAAGGCCGATCTGGACTCACGACCTGTTCTTACTTGGTGACGCATCGAGGATTCCGTGAGGAGAACGCCCGCGCTCTATTCACTGAACGGCGTATGCGCAAAGGCTTTGGTGAGGGGGTCAGTATACCTTCTCAACGCCGATATCTGCGTTATGTCCAACGTTGGGTCGATGAGGGTCGCATCTACAAGCCTACACGCGTCAGAATCGATCGTCTAGAAGTAAGCAATCTCCGTGAGGGATGCGTCTTGGCAATCAAAGGTTTCCAACAAGATGGAGGGGAGATCATACCAATCCACCGCTTTGATGACCCACGAGAGATTGAGCCGGACTCGACGAGTGATGTGGTCATCTTGCGGCCAACGAAGCCGATCGAAGTCGACTCAGATCTGTGCATCTCACTTGAGCGCGGCAAGGCTTTCGCACATTTTTGGCTGAATGCCTTTTTTGAGCGTGGAAAGCCTTTCAAGATTGAATGGGATGAGGTGGATGGTTGGCGGGGGACAAAGCTGCGCGGACCTTTCCGTGCCTATGACTCTGTGCATGTGCACTTCACAGAGCTTTGATACTCGAGTACAATGGCTATGATGGTGCACTCCAAGACGCAGAGCGAGGCAACGACAGTCTGTGCCCCACCTGGAACATGTTGGCCAATGCTCATCTCCAGGACAGTTGGTCATCTGCCAGGGTACTCAGATGCAAGATCATGCAACGTCATGTGCAGGGCCATGATCGATGGGATTTGTCAACCAGTCCACGCGTTCTATAATCATCGACGCGTCACCGCTTTGAAAACTTGAATTGAATATGAAGGCTGATATAGGAGCTTGCGTCATTTGATCAGGAGTTTGCATAGAGAGCGTCGAAGGCTGCAGCGCAGTGTGTCAAATAGCGTTCCTTCCGCGCTTGTAGCCGGGCCACAGAGAGAGCATTAGTTGCGTCAAAGCGCGCCGTGCCTGGAGTAGGCGGTGTGAGAGGAGCACTGCGTGGATTCGGCTGACTAGATAGAGAAAAGTGTTGTTTGAGAGGCGGCAGCAGACAGCCTGCGGAGTCTGGAGTGCTGACTCCATCGACACGGATAGGAGGCAGTAAATGTCCCGTCCGCTCATTGCTGTGTGGGAAACGCCCATGAAGGGGCGCTGTTTGTGCAAACATGCGTTCCGCGCGATGAAGAGTCGCCTCTGTGAGCTGTAAGCGCTGAGGAGCACGTCTAGCTGCAGCTGAAGCTTTGCGGACGCCACCCTTGTTTTGACCAAGCATACGTGCTTGGATTAATTCTTCCTGTTGCTGCTTTACGTCCAGCGAGAGTTGTAGATTCCTTTATGTTAACATGGATTTGATGAGTTGATGACCGTCTAGCTCTACTTACTCGCGCTTCTCTGGATTGCTCAGTGTACCCTTTGAGAAGCCAGGAGACAAAAGTGCGGTGCTCATATCCCGTCGAGGATCTAAGGAAGATGCGCGGACTCTCTGGCTTGGTGGGGAGAGTCGTCGTCCCTGGCGCGCACTGAGGGGCAGCTCCTGGTTACTTGACCAAGGAATAGTGTTAGAGCGTGACTGGAGCAAAGTGGTTGTGCTCGATGCTGCCATAATGTGATACTTGTTTGAGCTCAGTCATGACATGGGCCCATGGTCCTTTTATGATTCAAGCAGTTTAGCTTGGCGCATATGCCTTCTTGGCTGTCTCAGAAAGGCACAGTGCTCCTTTGCAGCATAGAGCAAGGCAGACATTACGTTCTCAGGTGAGCGTGGTTGCGCACAGACCTTTGTGCACCGGCTTCTGAGGGACATAGGGATGCACGCTCAGATGGACAGTGGGTCGGTTCGCATTTCATTTCATTTGTCAAGCGCTCAGAATTCCAGGTCCCATGGGGCCGTGGTCCGGCGCACAGACCTCATATTCAGATGACCCGGACATAGATTTTCTCAGAACGCGGAGAATGACTTGTCCTAGAGTGTGGAAGCCCGCTACAAGTCACATGAGAGCTTTAAGCATCATCTCAAAACAGTAAATGTTGTGTGTAGACTCAAAATTGCATCTCCATGATTTGGAAGAGATCAGACCGGCCAGCAGTCCGATCATTGCTACCGCCAATATCATCAACATGACTTCCACCGCATACTGCAACGCTACCCCCGCGGCAACATCGCTTGCCTTCATCGAAGTCGCTCGTACATGCATTCGCAGAAGCCTGTGCTTTTGTGCAGTGGTCGAGAGCTGTGTATCATGCTGTCAGAATGAAGCGGTCCGTGCGCACCACGCGGTCCGGATCAACTCAATCTAGGAAGACCGAGCCGCAAGAGCTGATTGTGTATGATTTGACAGCTCGTTTCCAATGTGCATCGTGGTGATGGTCTGATATCTTTTTCCCACCACAGCAATGTTAGTTTATACGCTCAGTATTTACGAGATGCAGATCTGGTGGCATGCACTCTCTGTCTCAATTTCGGCCTGATACTGTGATACATCATACATATCGTCATCGTAGATGTTATGCTGCGCCCAGGATCTCCCAGAGTCCAGAAACGGCAAGCATTGTGCAGTCATCATGACCATAAGTAAGAGGTTCATCCTAGCGAGTCATATCATATTCTCACAAGCCGAGAACCTCTCACAAGCCGAGCCTCTCACAAGCCGAGAAGCTCGTCGAGGTAGGACTCCAGCTTCTTGTCATGCTCGGATCTAGATTTCAGAGGCTCATCAGGGGTGCCGTTGCGCGCGGAAGTACTGGATAGCTTGACAGGCTGCTCCGGGACGTCCTGCAACGCCAATTGGCTGAAGAACAGATCATCGTCAAGCGCAAGTTCACTGTCTCGTGCATAGCCTCGACGAACACCATACCGTGCTTTCAAGTCCCTCGCAATTTCCTCCTGTTGCTGTGCCTTTCGCAAAGCTTCAAAAGCGCTTGAGTCGTCCATCGGCTTGACATCTTGCCGTATGCGTGCTTTTGTACTGCTTTCAGGAACGCGTTCGGCTTCATTGAGCTCGAACTCTCGAGCTCGCAGACCTGTGAAGTCGTCTGGTATCTCTGTCTCTGTTAGCCATGCCTATGCAAGTTGATACGAACCTGGCTCTTGCAGATGAGGGTCAAAGTACTCGTCTTCATATCTCCACGAATTATCCACCAGTTTACGACGGGCATAGACTCCTGGCGTGGCTGCGTCATCTTCATCTTGACCAGCACTCGTTGCACTTGTCGGTCCATGGGGCATCTCCTTGACAGTGTTTGATATTGCGGCCGCTGAAGCGGTCAAACGACTTGCATTGTCTCTAGCAACTTTTTGAAAAGATAGACTCTTGCTTGGGCCCGGTCCAGGCCTATGGTCAATTGCCTCCTCATCGCTGTCAAGATCACCATTTTCTGAAAAGTCGAACTCTGAAGCAGTATCGCTCTCTAAGTTTGGTACAACTTGAGGTTCTGCAGGTGGATTCGTAGCAGCCTCAGCAAGTTCTCGCCTTCTGACAGCCTCAGGGTGGTCATCTAGCTCAAGCGAGGGCGTACCTTGGGTGTTTTTACCCTTGTAATTTGACACGCCGTGCTTCTTATTGTTCAGCTTTGTCGCCTTGTTCTTCCATTTGTCATTATGAAGCACCATGGTACCTGAGCTTGCGAGACTCTCGAAGAGTGTGCACCTGAAGTTTGTCTGTGAGCAGTGCCAGGCGCTGGTGCATGCTCAAGCGAATTTTGGACGTCATGGACGAAAATCGTCGCGACCGATCATGCCACGACACCACTCCCGCGTATTCAATTGATTGTCTACCACAGGCCTCATGACACAGGCTCGGCCGCCCGCTGCCTCATGGCGTGATAATCTATATGTCCAGTACTATCTGCAACAACCCCCGGTCACACGGACTTTCTTGACAGGCATTGCGGCCGTTTCATTACCACCACTCTTCTACCTCATCAAGCCAGTCATGCTCGTCAACTTCTGGGACTTTACGGTGCGCGGTGAGTTTTGGCGTCCATTGACGGCTCTTCTATATGGTGGAGGAGGCATGGAGTTGCTCTTTGGTGTCTTCTTTGCATATCAGTATTCCATGCAACTTGAGACACTCAAATTTGGCGATAGTACCGCTGATTACGCGTATTACTTCCTCTTCAGCTGGATCGACCTCATGGTAAGTCACTCAATGTATTGTGTTGCAAAGCAAGAAAGAGACAGGACCCTCCCATTTCTGCCTGGTGCTTCGGATTTCCGTATCCAAATTTCCAGGCCTGGTGAGGGAGGAGAACAAACTACTTCGTTTCGAAGGGCCGCTGACGACTCCATGCTGTTCTCTTTCGACATGTGACCAATTCAGAAAGCCAAACATAATACCACTGGTCCTGCTCTGAAACCGCTTGCTTCAATGCAAATCTTCGACACATTCTAACAGTTCTAGTTTATGAATTACTTCATCGGTAATCCAGTCTATTTCAGTGCATTGACGCTCTCGCTGTGTACGACGGCAGTGTTAGAGACGCCTGACCAGCGAACAACACTATTCGGCATGATCCCATTAGAATCACGCTACCTCCCCTATGCCTTGCTCGTGCTGACCTTCGTCACCGCTGGTCCACAACAAGCACTTGCACAAGCAACAGGTCTTGCAAACGCACACGTCTGGCGATACCTGCGAGAAACGCTACCGAGCTCTGGTGGTTTGAATCACCTAGCTACACCAGATTGGTTCAAGCGGTTGTTGGGCGAAGGAACGTATTTGAGTGGTGCAGGCATATTTGCTCAAGGTGGTGTACAGCGCGCGTATGGCCAAGCATTCAAACCCCAGCAGCAAGCAACTGCACCTATCCGTCCAAGTCAGGGCGTCGGCTCGAATGTCACTGGTTTGGGTTCTGCGGGGACGCGTTCGTCAGGGGCGAATACGCAGACGACGACAGGGAGAGCCCGATTTGCTGGTACTGGTCATACACTTGGTGGCGAGTAGCTTTTGCATTTGTAAGCATTTTCATGATTTCTTTATGCTTCGTGAGTGGTGCTTTGGAAGAACAGGTGTGGATAAAGCGAAGGCAGTTCTTGCAAATCTTTTATGGTTGTGTATTTGATGTCCGATGGCACAGTCCGTGGACCTGTCGGGTGTTCGAGGGGTTCCTTGAAGTGGATATTTTCTTTGAAGCCAAACCATACAGCACCTTCGATATTTGCTAGGCTTTGTTAGCTCAGCTTTAGAGGAGGAATGCATACTTAGGGAGTCATCAACAAACAAGCAGTGCGACTTCTCAGTAACGCCTGCTTCTTTCATGGCAATTTCAAAGAAGGCTTTGTCAGGCTTGCTCAACAATGGCTCTTTTGCATAATCACAAAAAGTGATGCCTTCAAAAATATCATCCAAGCCTAGCAGAGACAAGGCTCTTTTTGCATGAGAGATGTAAGCATTTGTGAGTATCCATAGCTTGACTTTGCGTCGATCGAAAGACTCAAGCAGCTTTCGTAATGCTGGGTCTGGCTTCAAGATTGTTTCGAGTGGCAAAGCGTCGTCGACATGCGCATTGTAATGCAGCGGGTCGATTTTGTGATGTTTGATGAGACCCTGAAGAGCGAGCCCGTAGTCCTTGTAGTAGCGATGATGTAATCTGCGGGCATCTTCTGCATCGAGGGAGAGGGATGAAGTGAAATAGTCTTGGATTTTCTCTCCCATGAGCCTGGAAATGCCGAGAGATTGGGAGTAGAGCGTATTGTCAAGATCAAAGAAGAAGCACCATTCCTGGGTTTGAGACATGACTGCGATGATTACAAGCAGATAGACGATGTAGAGTCTTTGTAGATGAAAGTAGATCGGGTGTCAGCGGGCCCTCACGTGTCTCCATCTCGTCGCATCTCTGACAGAATCAATGACAGAAGCACGGCACCTCCAGGTACCAGTTGCCTCTAGAGCAGGCCACACAGTCAGCGCTTGACATTCTACCTGAGCTATGACGACAGAGGCCAACAGCCTTCCTGCTGATGTCGTCAGCTGTCTCACTAATGCGCGATACCTCCATCTAGGCACATGCAGCGACAACTGGCCGCATGTGAGTCTCATGAACTACCTCTACATTCGCGCTGGACAGGGCACGGAGCACACATCAAAGCCAGACGAAGACTGTGTCATCATGACCTGTTCTCGAAAGACAAAGAAGTTCTTTCACTTGAGTATGAATCCGAAAGTGTCTGTGTTGGTGCACGACTGGTCGACGCGCCAACAGGTGACCAACAGCAGTGATCTCACACAGCTTTTATCAAGTCTGAATGCGGCCTCATTATCCAAGTACAGCATCACGCTGAACGGGACTGCGGAGGTGCTGGAGGGCGAGCACAGCGAGTATTTCAAGAAGCGCATCTTGGAAAGTTCAGTGGGCAGTGAAGCGCGCTGCTACATGGACGGAGAGGATACGGCAGTGATTGCAGTGCATTTTGGGTCTGCACGTATCAGTGACAAGGAGAACAATGTGAACAAGTGGAAGCACCAGGACTCTGAGATGACGCCTGGTCAGGAACATGTGTGAGGAAGATACTTTTTATGAGGCCCCATATATATATACTCTACTGCTGATGGCCCTGTGAGTCCATATAGTCTCTGGCCGTCCCCAAGCATCTCTGACCTTCAGCTTGCTCGCCCGTCTCACCACGCGATTTGGGAAGCGCCAATCAAAATCCCCGCGAGTGAACCAGCAGCAGCAACGCTCACAAGCTGGCCGCAGATATAGCTGGCTACTGACGTCCAGCCGAGTGATAGCAGACGACGACCGCGCATCAACAGGATCCACTTTCTTTAACTCAGTTCTTGCGATCCTCCCTGACCCCAAAGACCCAAGCGCGAACGCCAACTGGATCTGTCCTGTCATCTTCCCTCCCTGGCAAACAATACGTCTTTCTAGCTAGGTGCTGCTGTCACGGAGCGCCTCGATCTCCTGTGTGCGCATACAAAGTTGTATTCATCCACCCCTACAACAAGGCATATCGCTACCCAAGCGTAGCAGCCGGCAAAGGGTTAATTCGCAACACGTCTTATAAGGGGCCTGACGCCGGCCTGCATAAATTCCAGCGGCGAAGAAGACGTGACCAGACGATTTTGGAACAACTCAATTCCTGAACTGAATATCGCAAGTTTGCAACGTTGGCGCATCACTCCAGCTTCAACACTCCCATACTCGGCCGCCACTCCCTGACCACTGGACAGCGCCACAACGATGGAGGATAAGATGGATGCCCTATTGAGCGATAGCCCACAGCCAGACGCAGATCCAGCTTGCAACGGTTGTAAACAGGCAAGTCTACCAGATGCGCCCGTACGGAACGCTGTCTAACGCGATAGATCATCGAAGAGGGCTCGGTCGTGTCCTTTGGCGATCATATCTGGCACGTTGAATGGTACGCGCTCGTTACATTCTGGACAAGTGCGCTGACAATTAGCTTCCGATGCGCAAAATGCAAGACGCTAGTAGATCACGACTCCAATCTACTGCTGCTCTCTGACGGCAACCCCATCTGCGAGAATTGCTCCTACAATTGCCGCGTCTGCAATAAAAAGATTGATGATTTGGTAAGACATCTCGCATGGAAAAGATGTGTTTGCTAACGCGATAGGCTATTATGACGGGTACGGCAACCACACAAATCTCGCACAAGTCCTCGTCCAGTGCTAACATCATTCAGGAGACGAATCGTACCACGCGGAATGCTTCTGTTGTCGATCGTGTCATAAGAGGATAGAGGATCTCGTTTTCGCAAAGACCTCGCAAGGCATTTACTGCATCCTCTGCCATAATGAGCGAATGAACAAGATCAGAAAGACTGCTAAGCACAACAAGACAAACGACTCGGCTTCGCAGAGTAGCTCCCCGGGTGTGCAGACGGCAACAGGATCCGGCAACGCTTTGCCAAAACGGTCAACCAAGGACAAGAATCTGCCCCAAATTCCAAGGGCGCGACCGGCAGGCAATACCCTACGGTCATTTGATCGTGCACAAGGTCGGACAGAACACGGTAGTTCTACACGGTCTAGTAGGCGCGAATCAGTCGAAACTGATCAAGTAGAAGGAACCACCTCTACCAATATGCTCAAGGAGAGCGGCTCTATCCCATTGCTTATTGAGGGCTCGCCTGAACAAAGCAAGCAAGCTACGACGAGGAATGTGCGGGATAGCGGCTTCTATGGCACAACCAGCGCTGGCGACCAACGAGCCTCTGTTCGTGAGCGACGCAATCAGCAAGAGTTGGAAGTCAAGGTTCCCAAATCAATTGAGCAGCTTGAGCAGGCCGTGCAAAATAATATTGCTGCGCGAACAACGTCGCCGTTGATGAATTTAGGTCCGTACGGACCGGTGCAGGCGCGCAGATCACAAGAAACCGATCAAGAGGAAGGTCTGACAAGGGGCAGTCAGGGCAAGCGAAGCTCTTTGACAAATCTATCTGCTCGCCCCAGTCAATTCGACTTATCTAGCGAACAGACGGATGCGACGATATCACGACACGCGCCGCCTGTACCTTCTCGCTCGAGTGAACGCAATGTCGTCACTGCAGACGTGAAGCGCGAAGAACTGATGGGCAACACACTCATTTCAGGGCCTTTGCACCTGAGTTCCAATCCACCGCCACTTTCACCCCTGCCATTGCGGAACGGCAGTACGGGCAGTCTTCCTGGTGCGAAACGCAACTCGGAAATCATCTCACCTGGCTCCAGTACTGTAACTCTAACAAAAGATACTTTTTTGCTCCCAAAACGCGATGCCCCTCAAACGCCTGCTGTCGCCAGTGCAGCCAGCAAAGATCGACGCGTCTCGAGTCCAACGATTTCAGGTGCTCGCCGGCATTTAGCCTCAAAATCACTGGAAAGCTCGCCTCTACTGCCTGGGCTTGGTTCACCTGGCATGACCTTGGAATCAGAATTCGCATCGGCCCTTGGATTCGGCACATCGCCAAGTGGTCTTGGACTATTTTCACAATCAGGAGGTAGTTTGACACCGGGCTCGAGTGGTCTAGACCGAAGCAACACGTTGTCTAAGTTTGCCAACAAGGTATTGCACCGCAAGTCGATGTCTGGTGGTGCCCTTCCAAAATCACCTGCACGGACGGGAACTCGCAGCTCCATCACGCCGGAGGCATCTAAGGAAGCAGCTCTAGAGGCCGAGCTGCAAGCCGAGCGGAAGAAGGTCGCTGAATTGGAGTTGAAGCTGGCACAGCAAATAGAGGCGCATGAGATCAGTATGGAGATTTCTGCACGAAAACGCTCGCTCGCTGCATTGGATGCCCAAATTGTTCAAGTTGAGGCAAAGAATGACGCTCTGCTTCAACAACAGTACAAGCTGGCGGATAGAACGATTCCATTGTCAGAGTGGCGCAAATCTGTCGTTGCAGACGTCAATACCTCCATCCGGCATACGCGCGACGAGACCAGTGCTGAGATTGAGGTTCTCATTCAGGAACGCAATGAGCTTCGGCGAGAGAATGATGCGCTCACTGCGTTCAAACAGCAGCAAAGTCTCGAAATGGCCAATTTGCAACAAAAGCATCAAGACTTGCAAGAAATGAATGAGAAGCTGCTCAAGCAGATCCAAAGCAATATGGCGAACAACAAGTCGAGCAGCAGCTCGTATCTCCCACTGCCGCAGGTCCCGCAGCCACAAACCCAGACGCAGCCACTTTCGCAAGTGCGCGGTCGTAATGACAGCGAGGGCTCATTGAGTGCAATCGCGTACAGCAACACCGCCTTTGGCGTTCCTCCGTCAACGAGCGAGACGAACATCTTCAACACTGGTCGTCAGCAAACTCAACAGCCACCATCTCTGAGCCGCACTGTTTCTCCAGTAATGCAGAATCTCTACATGCCGCGACCTCCTGAGCATGCGGATAGTATGGACACAGTAGCCACATTCTCGTCCGAGCTCGATAGCAAGCTTTATGGCAGTGCCTCCCAATCTGGCTCAAACCTTGGACTAGGACTCGGCAGCGATATGACTACACCATCATCAACGCCGCAGCTGGATCGACGTGATTCTATTGCTGAAGAAGAGACAGCTGTGGTTGAAAAAGTGGTCAATCGCGTTTCAGGCGAAGTGACCGAACTAGCACCTAAGAAATTCAAGTGGAAGAAGGGCGGCCTGTCAAAGAAGACGTTCCGATGGGGTGGCAAGAACGGCAGTACCTCTGGTGCCCCTGGCGACCTCACAACAGCGATCATCTCCCAACCTTATGATTCCACTGTCACTTTTCCCGCGGGTATGACGACTTCCAAGTCTAGCGATAAGCTTTCACTTAACAGCAACCGATTGGGAAGCAGTAGCAACAACACGGGCGGCATGTTCAAGCGCACCTGGGCGTCACACAACAATCTGGCCTCACAATTGCGAAGTGGATCCGCTCAAGAGGGCGAATTTGGAAGCTACGCTACGCAACCGGCTTCGAATGGCTCGCTTGCAACCCTTGCGGCTACTTCGAGCCCCAGCAGCCTCTTTGGCACTGATCTCGCCGTACGGGCGAATCTCGAAGGACGTCCAATTCCTGGTATTATCACAGCCTGTGTCGGTTTTCTTGAGGCGCGAGCACTCGAGCATGAGGGCTTATACCGCAAGTCTGGTGGTGCTGGTGCAATGAAATCCTTGGTTGAAGCATTTGAGCAGTCCTCGAGTGACGTCTATGGCACGCAGTCACCGGTGACAGTGGACTTTGACAAGTTTGACGACATCAATGCCGTCACTTCGGTTCTGAAGCAATATCTGCGCAAACTACCTGTGCCCTTGATTCGCTTCGAAGCATATGAGGGATTCATTGGCACCTCGGCCATCCCAGATCCTGATATACGGATTCGTGCGGTAACAGACGTCCTCAAGGATTTGCCTGGCGCTCATTTCGAGACAATTCGGTTCTTATTCCGCCATCTACAGAAAGTAACCTCGCATGCGGGCAAGAATCTGATGACTGCTCGCAACCTGGCTGTTGTGCTGGGCCCGACGGTCATTTGGGATCACTCAGGGGAGAAGGAGATGCATGACATGCAAGCAAAGAATCAGAGCATACAGTTCTTGATTGAGCAGGCTCATCGGCTCTGAGTGCATTCGTCGCTCTTTCACGCATGTCTGCATTCGGCATTGTATTGAATTCGACAAGGTTGATACACCACAAGCTCGTACATTAAAAAGTATTGTAATTAAGATTTCGGTGATATGTCGTTAGAGTTCGCCATCGTCAGCGGAGAAGCTGTTTGCCATGTTCTTCTCTTTACGTTCAGTAATGCGGTCTTTATGGCGCTGTCGTCGGATTTCTTGGTGAATGCTGTTTTTGAGATCTTTTGACATGTCGTCTGTGAGACCGTGGCTGGATCCTGAGCCACCATGCTCTTCGTCTGCTTCGTGCTCATCGTCTCCGTCACCACCTACTATTTCGCTAGCCAGATGTCCCTCGAACCCAGCTTGACGCCGAACAAAACTAGACTGTCGCAGGAAAACTTGGAGGCCGCCACCAAGCACACGACGCAAATGTGCAAGACGTACGGCACCCAGCCATGTCGTCACATACAAAACTTGCCCTCTGTGCTTGCCGAAACGCAAAGTCTCTTGCGGCGTAGAACCCGAACTCACCAGACCATGGGGATTTGAAACAGTTGCGAGAATCTCGCGGAACGTAGCATGTTGCTCTTTGCGATGTTGCTTCGAGACCCTTTTTGAACTTTCCGTTGATAATTGCGAGAGTTGGCGAATCAGGAAATGCGTGTCGTCGATGGGCGGGTTGGCTTTATATTCCGCTATCGCCTCTTCGTCTTCTGGATCATGAACACCCGTGAGTTCAAAGGAAAGCGCTATTGCTTCACCAGCAGAAGTCCGCACTTTGAGATCCACCGATTCAAGCTGATCGACCAGACATGGCAAGCATATTTGTGCGCTTTCGAGCGTGGTATCGCTGCCTTCCATAGCGGTCAAGGCGAGAGCAACAGCATCTTGCGCTGCAGCGACACAGCCTGCGTCCTCGCCAGCACCAATAGAATGTCCATCATTTTCAATAATTTCAACAAGCATATCCAAGAAGCTTTCGACGTCGCTGATGGAGCCAAAAATGAGATGCATGGAAGCAAGCGCCGTCAACGCGGCTGCTTTCGCAATGATAAAGCTGGAACTTTGTATCGTATAACGCAAGACTGGCGCACATGTTGCAAAGATGTCGTCGATGTCCGGGCAAGTCCAATACAAGATCGCAATTGCTTTGCAAGTCAATAGTGCCTCGCGTTCACTCCTGGCCGATTTGAGAATCTTTGAAAGTGCACCAGCTAGACTTGAGGCCTTCTCGACAATCTCCTTGGTAGCAACGCGACTCAGCAGCAACTTGACGAGACGTGTCAAGAGCTGTTCGCGTTGACCGACACCGCTTCCTTTGCGCTCGAGAACACCTTCTATTGTTTGCGCCAAGTCCTCTTCATATGCGAGCGATTGTGTTCCAGCAGCAGCACCATGACCGTCCATGAGGGAGTCGACCGACTCAAAGGAAGCGACCGAAAGTCCATCGTCATCATCGAGCTCATCATCCGTGCCATACGCTGAGCCTGCGCGTGAATTCTGCTTGGAGCCTTGTTTTGAAGAGGGCTTTGAGCGCGCTGATAGACGTTTCTCGACGAGCGAGCGCCGTAGGTCCATGGCAAGTGTTATGACAGAGTTGGCTGAGGTGGATTCAAGATTCAGGGAGATTTCGTGGGGGCGCCACGGAGGAAGGACTTCAGATGGGCAGGAGGACTCGACAGCCAGTGACTCGTCTTCAATACTCATAAATATGACACAGACTCGAAGGCTCATGGACAAAATCATGACTGAAGTTGAGATAGCTGTCGCGCAGTCGCAAGCGACTTAGTTTGTAGATGAAGTGAAGTATACAATAAGTGAGAGAATACCAACGGCAGCGGCTCATTCTAGGCCTTCTTACTCGCCTCGATCTTCCTACCCTTTGCCTTCTTCCGTGGCTTGGGTTCAATCAAGCCTGAACTCGGCAGCGGCTTCCTCAGTGCAACAGGCTGCCAAAAATACTGGTGATGCACTTTGCGTGTCCCCCGAATCGGCTTCCTGAGTGATTCGAGACGTTGACTACGCTGCACGTTTGTATCAGCACTTGGCTCATAGTACCATTCAGAGCGGAGCATTCTGCCAGATGCATCTTTACCCGTCCGTTCGACTTCAGCGATACTGGGTTGTTCCCTTAAGAATGCCTCAATCTCGTCCAAGGACGTGCCTTCTGGGAAGAAAGGTGTGAAGTAAGAGATGGGTGTTGGGCTCAGCGTAGAAGACGCCAAGGTTGTCAGAATCATGTCCACAAACTCAGGATCCGCGTCATCTTGCTCAGAAGCGGCAGATGTTTCAATCGTGTCCATGATATGCTCAAGTTGCTGTGCTTCAGGCGCCTCAACTATAGGCTGTGGTGGTACTGCAAGAATTTCAGTAGGCTGTGATAGTACTGCAGGGGTTTCAGCAGGCTCAGACATCGATTCTGTGTAAGGTGGAGGCGAGCTAGCCTTCGTCACTGCAGTGTATGCCTCGCAAAGCTGATCTTGCCGGTCGAGCGAGTTAAAGACGGCTTTGGCAGCCTCTTCCAGACGTGCAATACAAGGAGAGGGCGATGTGCTTCTAGACATGGATGACTGAATGGCGGGCACTGGCGAGTGAACCATGGCCTGTTGCGGCGAGGCAGGCATGGACCTCGAGTTTTGCTCGGTGGGAGGAATATTCTCCTTACCCCTGTGTTCAGACTTTTTCGGGGGTGTTGGCGCGCGTAGGGAGTTTCCTCGAGACTCACCAAAGTCGATGTGTCGTGGTTGAAGAATACTCGACATTGATTCTGTGTCCTTGTCAGTGACGGCAAGGGTTGCGATCGAGTTGTCCTGCTGCGGCGAAGCAGCTTCCTCCATCTCATCCTCACTGTCATCTTCTTCACCGTCATCTGAGAGCATGCGCTGCTTCTTGCGAACAGGCGACTGGGTGAACGTAAGAATGCCATCGACCGGAAGAGCTGGAGGTGAGCTTGCCTCGGCATCATTCGGGTACATCTCCAATGTGATCATGCCAGTTTGTGCATTCAAGTCGTCCTCTTCAACATCCTCGTCTTCCTCCTCAATCACATGCAACGCGGGTGAAGAAGGAACAGGAAGATGTAGATCTTCTTCATCATCCTGTTGCATGCGCAGACCAGTTTTCCTTGATGCTGCGGGTGGGCAGATAATGATAAGCGAGCCAGCAATGTCCAACACGACATTTCTCGCTGCTTGATGTTGATACGCGCCGCTATTGCCGCCCAATTGCAGCGAGATGCTACAGTCGCGCTTCACAAACAAGGCTTGTCCGCCAATGCGTACACCAAGACCGTTGAAGCCAAGGCAACGCACTTCAAGAGCATCTTCGTCTCGAAGGAACCGTACCTCTGCATGACGACGCGAAATGAGCCTATTACTGGGCGGCAGAGTCACTTCGCTGTCCTTGGAGGAGCGGCCAATGCTAAGCCATGCACCGGATGCGTCAGGACTGGCACTCTGTTTTGAGGGCCAAGAACGTGCCTGCTCGCGTCTAGGTGAGGACGACAGGAAGCCCGCGGAACTAGATGAATGCCGGGGCGTCATCAGCTGCTGCTGCTGGCGTTTCTGCTTTGGCGGTGATTGATGGTGTTCCTCTGAAAAGGCAAGCTCGTCGCTGTATACGGGCGTGTTGTGCATGGACTGGGCGAGTGGAGAGGAGATCATGGTACCTGGTGCGAGGTGTCGTCGCTTGACAGCTTGCCAGACATCCATGTCCTTTGTGGTGTAGACCTTCGGTGAACGGGAGGGAAGAGAGCGCGAGGGTATTCCTTTTGTGTCTTGTGCAGGGCCTCCTGTGTTGATGGCCCTTTGCTCTGGTCCTGGTCGCTGCTGCTGTGCCCCTGGCTTCTTTGTTTTGTCCCTCGCGCGGAAGAAAACAGAAAATAAGAGACGCGACGCGACTCAATAATCATCATCATCATCATCATCATCATCATCATCCTCCATGTCTATAGTCCAAACATCTTCCGTGCTCCTCCAAGCATAACCTGCTTCTTTGCGTTACTCGCAAACTTGTCCACCTCTGTCAAAAAATCACCAGAAGCCTTGCTCAAATTCTCAAACGTCTCATCCAGCTGACTCATCCGCTCTCCCCGTTCCTGTCCCTGCTGCTGCATCTCACCGTACGTATCCCGACCCTCTCGAGAGCGACCCAGCGCTCCTCGGTCAGCACCACGGACACGCTCATTCTGCTGCTGTGATATCTGTTCTTGTCGCTCCACCAGCTGTCTCTGCTTCTCTGATGCACGAATCCTTTCTTGTGCACGTTTCGAGAGGGGACGCACGCCGTCTGACAAGATCGTATCGAGATCCGATGGCTTGATGTGCTGTGTCCCACTTAGCCATTGCCAATTACTGATTGTAGGTCTGGCCATTGCAGGTTGTTTCAAGGCATCAAATAATGCATCCGGTGGTACGCCTCGCAATGTGACACCTGTGCCAAGCAAATTGATAAGGGCCAGTTCGCCGCCTTCCAAAGAAGACTGACATACGACATCCCCGTGCGTGCTGATGAAGGGCACCATAGAGGCTGAGGCGTGTTCAGGTGTAGTCAGGTGACCCAGTGGTCGCAACGCAGGCACAGAGAAGAGCTCAACAGAATTACTACCACTTGCAACGGCAAGCAGAACGAGATAGATGGACCCTGGAATCGTGATGAGTGCGGCTGAGCGTGCAGGCGACTGTCGACAATCCGCTTTGCCCAATGTCGATTTGAAATTGCCAGTCACGGAACGAACTCCCCTTTCAGTCACAATGAGCAGACATTCAGGCAAGCCAGAATCTTCCTGTAGCATTGCTAAATGTTCTGATCGTGCCGCCAAGTCGTCACCGGTAGCCAAGCAACCAAGCATGGAGATGACGGCACCTTCCTGTGGTTGACCAGTCTCTGCGTGGTTCAAGACTGCGCTAAACATGCCTTGTGCGTCCTTGAGCAATTCAAGGATCAGCGTCCGACCTTTGCTAGTACCAACGACAAGCGTGATGGCCAATCTGCCTTCGAGACCCATCGTCAGGAATCCGCAGCAAGTCGCATACTCTGGTTGTGAACCAGGCAATGGACGCTCAGAGACACTCTTTCGCTTGAAGAAGCCCTTTTCCGCTCGTGTTTGCAGTCTTTCGCAAGTATCCATGAAGATGATAGCCGGTCCACGCATATCTACTAAGCAGAGCATGCCTGTTTCGTACCCGATAACTGCAAACCCGACATCACTCATCTTGACCGCCGTCACGCTTCCCTGATTCGCCTGCAACAGACAAACCGGATTGAATGTCGCTGCTTGAGATGGTTCAAACCCAAATAAGAGGTTCTGCGCATCTGGCAGTGGACTGGGTAGAGGCGTCACTTGTGATACGTCGCCGGGATGCGATTCAATGCCGGAATTTGCATGTATTGGGTATTTGAGAATCAACACACCGCCCGTCGCCGTTGCTAAGGCCATTTCTCCTGCAGTGCCAGCAAGACTCACTTGGCTAATGCGACCTCCTTGAGGCAGTGTCGCTTCAACATCTACGCTCAGTAAGGGAGCTTCAGCCATTTCAGCATGGGAGATATCACTTAGGCGAATTTGCTGGCCATGAACACTGAGGAGCACTAAACGCTGCTCGAATGAGCGGAGACGACGTTTCGCAGGGGCGCCACCAATAAGCAAGTTACGCTCGAGAAGGCGTCGTTTTCGTGCATTATCGTATATACCAGCGTGTATACCAGCGTGTAATGCGCGCGGCATCTCAGAAATTGTGAACAGGGAGCAAGGTGGACAGGCGAACGCGAGAGGTGGCGGCAGAACAGATGATGAGACAGGTGCACCAGAAGGAAGACTCAATACCGTGCAGGTGCCATCTGCCAAGAGCAGCAGTGCAGCTTGAGGATCATGTGAGGCAGCGTAGAACGGCGATGCTGTACCGAGCGGGAGGATCGTTCTGACCAATTGCCTGGATTCGAGTGGCAGAATCTTTTGTCGTCTTGGGGTGGCAAAGTAGCTGCTGTAGTCAGCCGCACGCGAAGGAAGCGGTCCCAAGTCCAGAAGACCAAGACCTCGCATCTCTTGCAGTGTACCGCCTGCAACGAGGAGGAATGAATCACCAGCTTCAGCGCGACAGCACCAAGAGATGTCAAAGACTGGGTCGAGTGCCCCACCCTCTGGCGCTGTATAGTCGCGGCGCGTCAAGTTCAGATCTGTCTCGCTAAGACTTCTGATTTGCAGTGGGATTTCAGGATCTTGCACATTGAAGAAGGCAAATGAACCATCTTGATGACCTGTAGCGACAAAGCTGCCGTCAGGGGAGAATGTCGCGCATGTTAAGTGAGACCGCTGTTGAGCCTTGTGGCCATCTGCCGCAATAATCGACTCGAAAAAGGCTTTGCACGATCCATCCTTGAATGAATAGAGCGCAGCACCATCAGGATAGCCAACGAGAAGCATGCCAAGATCAAGCGGATGTATTTGAAGTGACAGCACAGGAGATATGTGATATCTCGGTACAGCCCAGTCATACTCCATCATTCTGGCCTCTTCTTGCCTTTCAAAATACAGGTTCTTGACCTTGTATGCTGTCATTTGCTCGCCCTCCAGATCCCATACACAAATGGAGCCGTCCGTCATGCCAAGAAAGAGCCAATCCACACTCGGCTCTGCATGAATCGCAGTGACGACTCCACGAAGTGCATAGACAGCGGCCGGGCGAGAGTCGCGGCAGTCCTCGAGAAGCCATGTATGCAATGTGTTGCGCTGGTCAATGGCGGTCAAATGCGACCGATGCAAGCATAAATGATGCGCTGTACAGCCGGCTGGAAGTACATAGACAACTTCAACACCGTTTTGACCTAGCACATGAATGGCGCCGTGAGTTGTAGCAACTGCGACAAGCGATTGCACCTGATCGTAGGCGACATGAAGTATCTTGCCTGCAATACCATAGCGCGCCAAGTCATCCTTCTGCAAGAGACCACGTTGAAAGCCGCCCGATAGGTCTTCAAATGCCTTCTGCTTGCCAAAGAGCCGCTT
Organism: Protomyces pachydermus; assembly: GCA_003717275.1. Lineage (NCBI taxonomy): Eukaryota > Fungi > Ascomycota > Taphrinomycetes > Taphrinales > Protomycetaceae > Protomyces > Protomyces pachydermus. The sequence goes on along the minus strand of QXDU01000275.1, from coordinate 85,370 downwards.
GGACATGGCCGGTGCAGTATTGTGTCGCTGATTGATGCGGTGTCTCCGTTTCCAATTGGAAAACGTCATCTGAACAAGCCCCGAAGACAGTCGGATCTAATGAGACGGTAATTTGGTATCTCTAGACCAATCTTCCATCTATTTCTTGCTAGCAATCATGAAGGAGCTGCTCAGAGAACGGAATTCCGCAGCTATTCAGTGTACAAAGGAAACGATACATAGATGACAGAAAGCTAGAGAGCACCCACAACATCCTGGTCTGTTGCATCCTCCACCTCAGCGTCCAGCTGACCGAGGCACGTCTGGATATGCAGCTTGAATTGAATAACCTCATCCAACGTCTTGACCACATCCCGAACAAGACCTTCACGCAATGTATTGGCCTCGCCCACGAGTTTGTCATACTCAAGCGTCACGCTCTGCTGCTGCTGATCAAGCTTCACCAGCCCAGTGCGCATCTTATTGCGCATCTTATTCAGCTCTCGTTCTGTCGCTTCTGCTTGCGCATTCAACTCGGCTTGTTCCGCTGTAGCGGTATCCTTGATTTCATTGTACTGCTCAATCGTCGCATTCAGCTTCGCCTCCAGTGCTTCGAGCTCCTCCTGCTTGTCGCTGAGACCTTCATTCACTTGATCCAGCATCTCGCCCAGCCGAATCTGCTCGTCCTGGTGCTCATGCACGCGAGTCCCCAAGTCTTGACGCAATTGTGCGAGTGCTGGTTTGATTTGATTGCGTAAATCATTTCGAATGAGTTGATCTGGCCGTACATGCAACCAGTCGCGGTCGTGTTCAGGCAAACTCAGCTCCACCTCAAATTTAATACCACCGGCATTCTCTGCCGTTTCTGGAATGACGCCAACTTGATAGCCTAATGTATTGTAAGCTTGAATTGCTTTGTGTACATTGTCGAGTTTGGCCTGAGCCAGCTTCTCCTTCTCCAAGACGAGGGTTGACAATTCGTGCAACTGAACGCTAGCAGCCTCCAAGCTCTTCTTGAGTGTCTCTTGTTCTGATGTCATCTTCTCCACGTCTGTCGCAGAAATATCTTGCTTATCAACAATTTCCTGGAACTCGGCCTTCCTTGACTGCAGCTGTTGAATCTCCTGTTCTGCTTCGAGCAACTGTTCGCGAATCTTCTCATTGATGTGTACGAGCTTTTCGCGCTTCTGATCCAATCGCTGGATGTAGTCCTTGAACTTTGTGCGGTCAGAGATGAGGACATCACGCTCATTCTGCAATGTCTTGAGGGGTGGTTGTGAGGCATTCAGGGATTTGAGTTCTTGTGCCAAGACTGCGTTCTCCTGGCGTAAACGTTCAATGTCCGTGACGAGGTGTGCATTCAGGCCTGTCCAAGCACGACCTAGCTCTTGCTCTACTTCATCGAAATCATCTCCGCCTGCAAGAAAGACGCGGTAGGCTTCTTTGAGGTAGTGGTTGTAGTAGATTTTGTCGGCATTGTTGTCCTCTGCCACATCTAGCTCTCCATTGAACAACGCGTCCATCATATTGAGCAGCTCGACCAACCAAACAAGCATGGCAAGCATACCTGGCCAAGAGTGAGGCGAGCCTACCGCTGCGAGTTGCGAACGTGTGATACTGTCAGCGAAGGGATACTTGATTGTCTTGATGCACGTGATCACATCTTCCTCAATCTTCTTGATAAATTGGAAGTTTGGATCCAGCTGAAGGTACAGGAATTGAAAGATGGAGACAAACTCTTTTTGCGTCGGTTGTGTAAATGTCTTTGGCCCCACTGGTTGTGAGAAACGCGCCTTTTCAAGGTACTCTGTGATTTTCCTGACTGCCGTCTCCTTGAATAGCTTGTCTCTGATTGGGCGTGGGTCCTTGTTGGGGGCTTGAGACGCGTTTTGCGACAAGAAACCCATATTACCCATCGAGGAGTTACGATGGCCATGCCCGCCAGCAGACGCATACACGCTTGATCGCCGTTGCCCTGTCGTTGCAGGTGCCGCCGAGATAGTCGATGCGCCATGTCCCTGACTTGTTGACAAGGCCGCATAGCTCAACCTGCCTTCGCCATGGGAAGACTGGCGATGATGGTGCGGGTTGGCAGTGTTGTTGTTATTGTATGTTGGCGCGACTGCGATCTGGGAGGCACGGTGATGACTGGCCTTGCGAGCACTGGGCTGCGGGATGGCGGAGATGTGGTTCGTATCGAGCTGGGAGAGGGTCTTGCGCCTGCCTGGCTCCATCACTGCTCGGATGTGTGGTGGTCGTTGGCTGTCGTGCTGCTCTTTGTTGTCTCTCGGCGCGAAATTTGATTTTCTGTTTTGATTCCGCGAATTGGCAACGAGACGAGACTGGCCGTGTACTGTACTGTACAGTCTGTACTACAGTCTGTCCTACTTCAGTCTGTACAGGTGGCTGCATCCGGTGTGAGCATCATGTGAATTGTATACACTCCTCTGTCTCCAAGTTCATCACACAAACACCAGGCCCGCCCATCGTCACCGAGTAGCTCTCTTCATTGCCTTGTGGCACTTTCGACTTCGCTTGCTCTGAGGTGAGTTCCTCGGTATCACCCTTGAGCAAGGTCACCACACACCCACCTCCACCAGCGCCCACCAACTTCGTATAGCCAATTTCCTGATGCCTTCGAACGATCGCTTCAATGCTGTCATGAGAAACGCCAAGCTTCCTCAGCAAATCTTGATTATGCCGCATTAAATCCCCAATAATACGCAGCGAGACTTCCTTCGCAGTCAAAGCCATTTCTCCCAATGTTGCAATCTGATCCATCTCATCGAGCACCTTGTCAGTCTCATGCAGATTCCTTCTTCTAAGTAATGCGACTTTGGCCACTTGACTTTTCGTATCACGGGGAACACCTGTATTGGTCAATAGTAATGGCAACGCAGGCATCGTATGCGTGACTGGCTGTCCACCTTTTCTGAATGCCACACAGCCACCATAGGTCGCGACCGTATTGTCGACCCCGGATGGATTGCCATGGATGACTTGTTCTCCAGCGAATGCCCAGCGATCAATCAATACCAAGGCTTCGTCTATTGTGCTTTTAGGGTTGCTGGCATTGAGGAAATGGCGGCCATAGGTGCAAAAGAGAACAGCTGCTGCAACGACAACAGAGACAGAAGCAGATGAGCCTAGTCCTGCACCGATAGGCAATTCAGAAGTGAGTCGAAAGTGACCGGTACAGGTATGGTTTAGTCCTTTGGCACCTTGAATCATCACGAGCAAGTAGACAAAAGCAGATGCGGCAGTTTTGGCTAGTCCCTTGATACTCCTGCTATCCAGCAATGCGTTAACTGCACTTAGGACGTCTTCATTGAGTTGTGCTGGAGGAAGTCCGTCAGAAAGTGTATCTTCTCTATGCACCAGATCAAAGAGCGCAAGAATTTCATTTTCTGAGAAAGTCACATTGAGACCTACATCTGCAAAGTCAAGATGCACAGATCGAGCTTCATCAGCCGGGTCTAGTGGTCGACAGCTGAGCTTTGTGCGAAGGGAGACAGCTGCAGCAATAGCAAGTTTGCCATAGACGACGGAGTGTTCACCAAAGAGGATGACTTTGCCAGGAGCAGATATCTCAAGAGCAGGCAGTGATTGTGCCATGCAGGCCTTGAGTAGCTACTGGCCTTCAGTCTTCAGACAGCAGCTGATGGTCCCGCGCTTGTCAGTTGCCTTTTGATGGAAATTTGAAATTGCAAAGTGGCGACGAGATCAGACAAGAACCAGACACATCAGCGACATCTACTCTCGAAGACTCTGACATTACGAGCTCTGGGCGATTCTCAATCACGTCGCATCTGGATGGCAACAGCTCTCAGCGGGTCAATCGCAACGACAAATGCATCACAAACAGACTCTAACCATGACTCAGCTACATCACCACCGCACCCAACAGGCGACATCACTCCTCTTCAAAAGGCGCTTAGTGCTATCAGCGGGGCCATCATGACTTCACTCATGGTCACACCGCTTGATGTTGTCAAAACACGTCTTCAATCGCAACCTCTCAATCAACCAGACATCATCTGTTGTCGCGAACCGATCAATGTCCAAGCGCAACAACACGCTCGCACACAGCAGCAATATAGTTATAATTCCGTGCAGCGGATAGCGCGGTATCACGTTTCTGGTGGTGGCGGTGGGACAGTCGCTACCGCAACAGCAACAGGCTGTAGTCCGAGTCCAGAAATTTGTTTGGCAGAGGAGACATCACTGAAGCGTTTCTCGGGGACCTGGGAGGGTCTTGTCAAGATTGCTCGGAATGAGGGACTTTCAAGTCTCTGGCGTGGTCTATCACCTACCTTATTCATGGCTGTGCCATCGACTGTTATTTACTTTGTCGGGTATGAGCAATTGCGGTTGATTGTGAATACCGACGCATCCTGGGCACCGTTGCTATGTGGTGCGCTTGCGAGAACAGCTTCTGCAACGGCCATTTCACCGCTTGAGCTACTACGTACACGGCTACAAAGTGCGACCCATACACACCGATCTGCATCAGAGACATTCACTGATGTGACACAGGGTATTCGACAACAAGTTAATATGGACGGGCTACGTGTCCTCTGGCGCGGTCTCAGTTTGACACTATGGAGAGATGTTCCCTTTTCAGGACTCTATTGGCTAGGGTATGAACGCACAAAACGACAACTCCAGCAATCTAGTGTCGTAATTCAGCAATCACCTTTCCTGCAATCCTTCTTGGCAGGTGGTATCTCGGGTACGTTTGCGGCACTCATCACAACACCGTTTGATGTTGCCAAGACCAAAAAACAGATTGTTGAAAAGAGCATCACAAGCGGCAATGCAGCAGAAGGCAGTATGGTTCAAATCCTGCGACGCATCACAGTCGAGGAAGGCTGGCGGGGTCTTTGGAGAGGCACCGTGCCACGTTGTCTCAAGGTCAGTCCAGCATGCGCCATTATGATTTCTAGTTATGAATTTGGCAAGCGATTCTTTGGACAACAACAAGGGATAGCATAGAGAAAGGGTAGACTGGAATCACGAACACAACACGTAGCGATAGCACAATCAATCTGGATGGTTTTTCGTTTCATTGAAAGCTGTATCTGAAAAAAGGCGCCGCATTTGAAGCAACATGATGATCGATCCGTGATGAAATGACTAAAATGCGTGGTTGCAAAAGAGAAAAGGTCGCAAAGAGGTGGCGAGATTAAGAGGACGTTGATGAAGCTGAGCTGCAAAATGGGTGCGCTGATGAGATGCTGAACAGAGAGTGTTGTATCCTTGAGAGCCATCCAGCCTTCACTCTGCCTTGACGACCGTCTCAGCCTGCTGAGATGTATTTGTAGATGTGGCTTTTCCAGTGGACGGTCGTGCTTCTGCGTGCACAGCCGGTGGTGTCGGCGACGATTCTTCCCTTGGAGAGACTTGCTGCGTGCCATGCTGTTGCTGAGGCGAATGCATAGCCGTTGACGACGTTGGCGCTACAATCTCTCGTCGATGAGGGTTCAAAATCTCATCCAACTTGTTGCCACGCACATATCGCGTGGCTGCCATGAATTCACCACGAATCTCATACAAGCCTGCACGCGTCACTGAACGACCAACATTGTGGACAATCTCAAAAGGATCCTCAATGCTTAAAATGTAGCGGTCCTTGACTTTTGCATCGCCTCGATCATTCAGGTGCTCGACCATTTGCGTCCAAGTCTTTGCAGTCTTGGTCACAATGCCGCCAGGGGTACGGATAGAGATGCAAAGATCCCTAAAGTCAAACTCATAGGCAAAGTAGGAGAAAAAGCCTTCGAGCAGCGTGCCAATGGATGAGGTGTTCTTAACAACTTGAGCTTGCTGAATCTTCTCAACATCCTTGAAGAACCAAATATCGTAGCCAGAGCACTCGAGTTCATCGGCACTGCGTGTTCCCATAGCAGAGATGAGTTGCAAGTTTGGCAAAACGGGTGGCGAGTTGCAGCGGTTTTGAAGGTAGAAAATGAGAAGCAGTGCATAGCCATACGAAGACAACGTACCGCTGTGCGGATCATTGATGCGCCTGACTGCCGTCCAGAGCTTCACAAACATCAGCAAGATTGGCACGCGAGAATCGCATGCAGCATAAGTTGCAATGAGTTTTGTGTTGTGCAGAGCAAGTGCATTATCGAAGGAGATGTCGACACAGTACGGCACTGCCATGTGCTCAAGACTGACCTTGACGATGGGAGTGCGTGTCTTGGACAGCAACTTGACGCTGTAGCCTTGCGAGTTCAGAGCTTCAGTGTAGAGAGCAGGCAAGTCCACCGAAACATCGTGCAATGCATCCTCAGACGTATCCACAACCTAGTATTAGCAGTGCGTGTGCATAGCGAGAGGCGCACCATCAGATCCATGTCGCAATTGGCAATGGCCAAGTTGTTGGCGAGAGAGCCGTATACCACGAGTCGAGCAGTTGGTTGCAAGGCTTGCAATACAGCCTCAAGTTCCTGCCTGAGGCGTTCCTTCTCCACCAATTCTGCATGAGACACGATGTTGTTGCGGACAGCATCCACGGCAAACTGAGTGAATGCAAACAACGGGTCAGGCACGACTGCAGCCGCTGCAGAGACTGCCAATGAAGATGAGTTGGGAAGCGTCGCTCCAAGAGGTGAGCTAGATGGCATACTTGGCTGTCGTCCTCGAGCAGCGCTCAGGCTCATTGCTGCTAGTTAGACCATGCTCATCAATCAGAAATAACTTACAACGCAATCGCTGGTATTGTTGCAGTGCTGATAGATTCTGTGCAGCAGTCAATGGATCCAACCCATACAAAGCACTCAGATTAGCTGCTTGCTGTGGAGTCATCTGATGATAGGCAAGTTGCGCCATAGAGTTTTGAAAGGCAGCGATCTCCAAGGGCGTCATGCCAGTATCTGTGTTGACACCAAATGGCAATGCTCCATTGTTGTTGCCCAGAGCAAGGGATGCAGGTTGCTGCGTCGAGAGCGAGTTGGACCGCCCTTTGCCGGTAGTTGCAGCAAGGTTGAGGCCAGAGAGTCGTCGACCAATGGGACTACTCGAGTCAAAGTACAGTGAGGAGGTGTCTGTTGATGCCTGTGCAGAGTCTTGCTGCGCAGCAGCATTAGAGCCAGAGCGTGTCCTTGATGAACGCATGGGAGTGATGCCTGGTGTGAAAGACTGCTTACGCCCATGGCTGTATGCACGCGCTCGAAGACTTCCTGGTGATGATGAAGACACAGGATCCTGACCATCTTGACCTCCTGTGAGTGCAACAGAGCGTTTCTGGATGTCCACGAACGGTGCTGTTGCCTTGAGTGCTGCCTCCTCGATTGCCCTGTAGCGTGCATTGTCCTTGTAAGCGTCTGCTGCTTGTGCTGCTAGCTCTTCTGCCGAGAAGAGACGCGATCGAAGCTGACTGACGTGGATGTCTGGGATGTGCCGTGGTCCTGCTGCTTGCTCCTGAGCAGCTGCATTGGCGTCTTGAAGGGCTGCGAGGTGCGCGAGTTGCTGCTGATACTGATGCAGCTGATGCGTCTGTGCTGCTGAGTTTGCCAACATTGTGCGTTGCCTGGTCAGCGGTGCAGAGTCAAGGGGATACTAAATGTGGGCAGATGAAGAAAAGGATGATGTGTGTCAAGGGACGAAAGAGATGCTCTTTGAAATTTCTTGGACTTTTACTTGCTGGGATGGAGGTCTACTGTGCCGAAATGGAGAAGGGTGAGAATGCGAAGTCTGGATCCTGGCAGAAGCAGCGAGGTATGTTTGTGATATCCAAGGGGGTGAGGTAGCACTAGTGGGTGTGGTGTTGCACTTTTGTCGCGAGTGTGTGCTGAGTCTGCAGTCAGGGGGAAGGGAAAGACTTTTGCCAAGGGGCGACATGCCACCACCAACACCACAAGCGGACAGGTAGATACCAAGCAAAAAGCTATCACAGAGACACGTTGCCAAGATCATGCTCCTTCATGTAGTCAGACCCCATCTCCATATACTCCGCCCGCGTAACACTCGACTGCTTCCAATTGGCACCACTAGCCCACTTCGCCGCACCACGCCACGCATCCAACAACGGATCGCGTGCTGCTTTGACGGTGAATTTTTGTTCAGCAGGGAGAATGGCACGTAGGTCAACACGTAGACGGTCATTGAAGCCGCGGAGGAGGGAATTGCCGCCAGTCGTGAAGAACTCCTGCACAATGCTGGATCGAGAGCTTTGCGGCAGACGAGAGACAACGCCGCTTGCCACTTCAATGATGCCGCCTTGATCTAACCCAACAAGGGATGGCTTGAAGAGCATTTCAGGGGCGCGAATGCGTTCGATGTTGAGATGCAGCTGATGCGCTGCAGGCAAAGTCCCGACTGTCTCTGCATTGTATGGCCCATGCAAGAATGCATGTAGTAAGCTTTTGGATGGATCAGCTTTTGCTTCCAGCGTATCTTGCTCAGTGAATGTGCCATCATACTCGAGCAGCTCCGTCTCAAGCTGCCGAACAGTCTTGATTTCCTCTTCCTCCTCTTCATTATCAGACTCGTTGGCGATATCACGGTAGACGTGCCAATCTCCATCGTCCATACCGAAATCATCATCATCATTCTTGCGTTTGCGTTTTGTTGCAGGTCCAGCCTCAGGATTGGCGGCAAGTCCCGCAATACTCTTCATCCGCATCTGACTCGCCAGACTCTTGCGATCTTGCAGCTCAGCCTTGAGCTTCTTGCGGTCCTTGATACGGTCGAGTAATACTTGACGTTGACGACGTTTGCCGGCCACCCACTCTCCCAGATCTCGTTCCCTTTTTGCAATATCAGCAAGACGATCTGCTTCATCGCGCTCTCGCTGTGCTTGCTTTTCAGCTTTCGCACGCTGTCGCGCATCATAGCTGTATTTGAGCAATCGTTGTCCACGTTTCGCTTTGATGCCTGCTTCATCAAGTTGCGCATCCGGTACATCAACAAGTGAGAAATCAGGCGCTTCCTTCACCTCTTCCTCCACGACACCGAGATCTTTGTTTCGAGCACGTTTGATGCGTTCTTCAAGGACAGCAATGCGTGTATCTAGAATTTGCTCAGAATCCATCATTTCCGATTGCAGTCGCAGCAAGAAATCCTTCTTTGTAAGCGACTTGCCAATTTTTTTAAGCTCAAGATAGGCATCGAGGTCTTGTTCTGCTTGTACCAATTTTTCCAGTCGTTTTGCAGCAGCGGCTTGTTGGAGACGTTGACCACTCTCTAATCTACGTTGCGCAATCGCAGCGAGTTCTTCAGCTGTTTTCTCAGGTTCCGTTGTGTCAACGTAGGGGAACTGGATGCCAATGTCTTTCTCTGTCAAGCAACTTCCAAGGAAGGATTTGAGCTCATTGTCGTAGTCTGTTGAGACGTATGCATGATCCTTGACCATCTGTGCAGCTTGTGCCGCTGTCACTTTGATGGGGAAGTTTGGGTATTTGAGCTGCAGGAGACGCAAGAGGAAGGAAGAAACAGACAAGCCGGCGAGACTCAACCGCTTGCAGTGTTCGAGGAGAGGTTTGCCATGCAGCACGGGTAGCACATGGGTTGCTTGATGGCCTGAACCAATGACAATACCTGAATGTCCGCCATTTTCATGAAAGGAGAAGAGATGATCAATACCGTATGCCACGGACGGTGCGCCATAGCATTCGAATAGCAGTTCATTCATCTGTTTGCGACTCGCCGGTAAGTTACAGATTGTCTCTGTCATGACTATTGGATTCGTCGTCTCTTGCCCAGCAAGACCGAGTTTTAAAAATGTATAATCCAAGATTGTCTCCATGCCATCCCAATTGGTGATGATGGAGCCATCATACGGTGATCGCGCACTCGACCGTGAACTCGTATCGAGCACACAATCATGTCCTGCAAGAACGACATAGTCGTTTGACTTCTTTATCCGCGTTTTGCTAGAGAGATTGGGGATAACGAGGTGTGGTGAGGTATCGTTTGCATAGCCCGCACGGACGTGATGGGTGCCGTTGTCGATGATGATGGGCGTGTCGGCGCCGGCGAACCTTGCTGGCGGTTTGTCGCCTGGATGTGTTAGTGTCTGTTTGATACGTTCGAATGAAAGAGCGAACCAGGGTATGCTGGGTCTGCGGGTAGATCGTAGATCATGGCTGGCTAGAAGACATGTACTAGCTGAGGTCTGCCTAGAACTCACTTGTTCGCGTCGTTCATCTCGGCCGTTGCTGAACAACTTCACGAGATGGAATCAACGGTCAAAGGCAGACAAGGATGTTCGTATTGGTGCATGCAGGTATTCAAGAAAATTGGTTACGAAAGATATCGCCAGACGCTAAGTAATGCTGCACTCAAATGTACGGTCTGTCGTCTCCATTACTGTGTCGTGTCCAATTCTTGGAGACACACTCTTAACTGAGCGCGTCTTGCTTGTAGACGCCTGACATGCGCAATCGCTTCCGTCAAGATGTAATGCTTACTCTCTCCGTGGCCCTTGAGGGTAGGTAGTTGTTGAGAGAGCGTCTCAAAGCCTTCTTTGATGAGATTACGACGTTTTTGCTCAGAGGTGATGTGGTTTTGCCGTTTCTGTGCAGCAGTCAGGGTCTTTTTCGAAGCTGAACCCACTTGTTCACTATCAGACGTTGCAGGGGCCACACGTTTGGCTGTGCTTTGGCTTGTGCTGCGTTGTCGTTTTGCCACAGCGACGACGCTTGTATTGCTTGGTGTCAGGGGTTGGCCATCTGTATCTGCTGTCGCGCGCTTCACTGGCATTGACAGTGACTTGCGATGACCGACGGACTGCTCATCCAGCTGAGCGTAAGACTGTTGAGCTGGCCAATCCTCGCTGTGCGCCAAGAGACTGACTGGCGGCAGCGATGTCACACTCGGACGTGTCCCTGCGACGCCACCTGAATACTCTGATCCTTCCACTTTCACATGCTCATGCAGTGGCGCTGCTTGCAAGACCGTCTCATTCATTCGAACGACAGAGTGTGACCTGGAGGTTGAGCGCGATACGTCAGACGAACGTGGTGATTTCTGAGCAGTAAAAGCCGGGTGGGTATGGCCGTATCCCACCGGCACAAACTTGTGTGTCCCGCGATACCCATCGGATGCAAAGGAGGGGTCTGTATTGAAAGCGAGGGGTGCGCGTCGCATGCGCTCGAAGTCTGCCTCTTCGCGTTTATGTGAGGCGAGGTGGAGGGTTGCATCGAGTCCGGTTGGGATGCGTGGATTGAAGATGAACTGGTTATCGACGACGAGTTCATCAAGGAACTTCTCAAAGGCCTGTGTCTCTGTGGAGTCGAAGAGAGGGACTTGGTCGAACTGGGCGTGTGCGTAGTAGGATTGGAGCTGGCGCTGTTGCTGTTGCTGCTGCTGGTGGTAGAGTGTGTCCATGCTCTCCTGTGCTCTGGCCCTGTATCCTGTTGTTGTTGTCTTCTACCCAGATACTGTATCTACTCTGCTACAGTATCTACTCTGCTACTATACTACTTCCTGCTGCTGCTTCTGATCCGTGCGTTGCATGTGACTCGCTTACCTCAGCCCCAACCCTACACTGTCTTAACCCCAAACATGTTTCTGCCACTTTTTTATCAAAACCTAGTTTAATTTTAAACTTGGCACATATTATGGCATTAAGTTTATTTCAGTGCAGCCAGCGAGCGAGTGAGTGAGTGCAGCCAGTCCAATCTTGAAAGGACACGTCGCCAGAACCAACCAGACCCACCACCACATCACCACCACCTACAGCCTACTTAATGGCTCTCACTGCTGCCACTCTCTCCCACCCATACACACCACACACACCCCTCCTCATGCACACACACCCCTACCAATCCTCAGAGAGTGGCAGCACCTCCGCCTCATCCAACAGCATCGACCCCATGGACCTCGTTGTCATCCGCAAGCGCAGTCGCTCACCCTCCCTCGCGCCCTCCTCTTCAGCAGACGGCCATGACACATCCGCTGATCTGGATCTAGACCTAGACCCGGAGCAAGAGGAGGACACCAAGTCACATGGCCGCCGCAGCATTGAGCGCAGCGCCTCTCCCTCCGCCAACCGCAAACCCATGCGCAAACGCGCCAAGACACAGGAAGAGAAGGAGCTGCGCGCACAAGAACGCATCATGCGTAATAGACTTGCCGCACAGACTTCACGGCAGCGAAAGCGCGAGTACGTCACCACCATGGAGCAGGAAAATACAAAACTCAAAACACGCCTCTCTTCCCTGGCTCGCGAGAACAAGACGCTCAAGGCAGATATGCAGGTCCTCAACAACCGGCTTGAGTCGATGGAACAAATGTTTCGCTTCTTGACGGCACCAGGGACAACGTCTATTTTTGAAGAGCAGGGACGTGGTGCATCGCCTGTGGTGGAGACACTTTTGGATGTCCCGCCACCGAATGACCACCTCCTCACACCCAGCAACATCCTCTCTCACCTCTCACACACATCGCCACAAGCCATGTCGGCTGGAGTTGAAGCCAACTCTTTGTTGTCACCCGAGCAACGCATTCCAGCAGTGAATGTAGACCAGCAGCGTCACTCGGCCACACAGACAGCAAGGATGTCCCTCCTTCTTCAGCGACTGACACACCATCGACCTCACTTGCTTCGTCAAATGAGTCAGTGTCTCCTCCTCATGGCGCAGGTGGCGAACCTACAGAAGACCTTCAAGCAACACTCTTTGCTACTTTTCTCAACGATCCTTTTCAAGCAGAGCCTCTCACTCCTTCACTGGTGGACGCAACACTCAAACCAACAACCATCCTCACAGCCTCGTAGCCACAGCATGTTACCTAGTGGCCCTCCTGGCGCGCGATTGATTTCTGCAGCGACGGAGGGACAGCAGGCAGCGAGCGTGCTGGCTCAAGCGCAGTGTGTCTTGGTGTTGTGTGCAGCGCATGTTGCCTGTTCGCAGAAAGGTAGTGCTGAAGGTGAACTGACTGGCTTTCAAGAGGCAAGAGATTTGGAGGATCTCTCGGCGGCTGTGCGTGGAAGGCAGCAGTGAAGGGACTCGACAGACATGGATATGATGGATAAGACACTGATTGGCGGGCGATATGGCGATGCGATGACTTTTGTACCTTTTCTTGATGATTGACACATTTCTCTTTCTTTTCTACTCACTTGACTTCTGGACAAGTCTCCTTTACGAAGTGATCGTAGCAATAAACTCTTCTCTTTCATCCCATCTACTCATCCATACTTGTGACTGTTTCTTTGTAGTGCGTCATTTCTGGGGCACAAGAGAGAGAGAGAGCGAGAGAGAAGCTCAGACAGACCCTGACCTCAACCACCCGGGCAAAAGCATCACAGATGAGTTACTACATTGGCGTAGACGTTGGCACAGGCTCAGCACGCGCCTGCATCATTGACGAAGCCGGTGAAATCCTCAGCATTGCATCGAAACCCACACAACTCTTTCGTTCGGGTCCTGACATCTATGAGCAATCCACCGAGGATATCTGGTCTGCCATTTGCGAGTGTACGCGTAGAATCATGCAAGAGTCAGGTGTCTCGCCTGAGCACGTCAAGGGCCTTGGATTCGATGCTACATGCTCACTTGCCGTTTTAAACCGCAAAACGCATGAACCCATGTCTGTGCAAGGTCCTCAATTCACAAACACGCAGCATAGCGTCATCCTGTGGGCTGATCATCGTGCTCGAGAGCAAGCAGATCGCATCAACGCAACAGGCCACAATCTGCTACGCTATGTTGGCGGTACCATGTCGCTAGAGATGGAAATGCCTAAAATCTTGTGGCTCAAGGAAAACATGCCTGCTCACTTATTCGCGCAGTGCAAGTTTTACGATTTGCCAGATTACCTCACCTTCCAAGCAACAGGCAATGAAGCACGTTCAAACTGCTCGATTGTGTGTAAAATGGGATTCGTCCCGATTGGCGTGGATGATTCAACGGAAGGTTGGTCGCGTGTTTTTTGCAAGCAGTTGGGGCTTGAGGCATTCTTGGAGGAAGATTTCGAAGCACTGGGTGGTATCCCTGGCAGAAATGGACGTGTCTTGTCGGCTGGCGAGCGTGTCGGTGGCTTGACTGAAAAGGCAGCCGAGCAAATGGGTTTGAAGGCTGGAACGCCCGTGGGTTCGGGTGTGATTGATGCATACGCTGGTTGGGCAGGTACAGTGGGTGCCAAGGTCGATGCTGCAACACTGGAAGATGGATTCAAGCAGTTGGCGATTGCAGAGGGTGAGTCTGCGATTGATGCTGCATCACACAGGCTTGCAGCGGTTGCTGGAACGAGTACCTGTCATCTTGCCATCTCCAAGAATCCCGTCTTTGTGCCTGGTGTCTGGGGACCCTACAAAGGTGCCATGATCCCCGATTATTGGATGGCAGAAGGCGGTCAATCTGCAACAGGCTCACTCCTACACCACATCATCACCACGCACGGTGCATCGAAATTGGCAGAGGAAGAAGCCAAAAAGGCTGGGTATGGGATCTTTGAATTTCTCAACAGACGCTTGGAAAGTATTCGCGCAGAGGTGGATGCACCATCCATCGCCTACCTCATTCGGCATACATTCCTATATCCCGACTACCATGGCAATCGATCACCACTCGCAGACCCAGATATGCGTGGTGTGATTGTTGGGTTGGGTATGGATGCAGATATCGATGCGTTGGCTACACACTACTATGCTGCATTGGAAGCAATTGGCATGCAAACTCGCCATATTGTGGAAGCACTCAATGAACAAGGCCACACCATCACGAGTATCTTCATGTCTGGTGGACAGTGCAAGAACCCACTGCTAATGCATCTCCTTGCTTCTTGTACAGGACTGCCCGTGGTGATGCCAGAGTATATTGACGCAGCGGTCGTCTTGGGTTCTGCATTCTTGGGCGTGCAAGCATCGACGGGCGAGCCATTATGGGATGTCATGGCACGTATGTCCAAGTCTGGCAAAGTCGTCTATCCTTCAGAAGACGCTGATGAGATGGCCTTGCTGGGTGTCAAGTACAAGGTGTTCTTGGACATGGCTACCTCGCAGCGCAGGTATAGAGCTGCTGTCGATTCGCTTGAACCTCAGGCATAGACCTAGTACAGTTTCGCAATATAGAATGATGATGTATCGTAAGAACTCAATTCATGATGTTGCAAGTGACGCAAGAAGTGACAAGACGTCCACAAAGAATGTTGAGCGTTCGCCTTCATATTGAGGATCTTCCCAGCATGCGTCATTCATGGGCAGAGTCATGCCTATAAGCAGAGATCGTTTATCTTCAGGAGCCTGACGACAGAGCAATGCAGCCATTTGCACAGCAATCAGCTGGCTCATCTCTGCACGAGCACCCGTACTGGCTCCTAAGACCGTCTTTTGCTCGAGATGCGCAGGTGGTAGCATACTTGATTCTGTATCGAGTTGTAAGTCAGGCATCGTCCCACTTGCTGGAGACAGCGGCACAGAAATAAGCTGGCCAATCTTGCCATTGTGTGTGAGGAGCATGAAGATCCTGTCACTGAAATCTTGGCGAAGGACTTGTAGTGTATGCTCAGTCCCAGCCAGTGTAAATGTCCCTGTTGACTGCCTGCTGCGTATAGGGAACTCTCCCATCTTTCTCTTTGGTTCACCTAGCACTAACCGCGTGGTCTTTTGTCGCGTCTTGGTTTCTGTCGTGCTTGATGTCATCTACAGCGTCACCCACAACCAACCCCATCCACTGCCATGTCTGACGAGTTAGCACCTCCCTTGCTTGGGAGAGAAACGGTACCCGTGCCCACAGATGGCATTGATCGCTATACTGGCAGGCCCCGACAGAGCAGCACGCTTTCATATAGAACAACCCTCAACCGCACCTCTTCAAAAGTTGACCACGTCGTCCTCTTCAAAACAGACGAGAAGGATCTTGCTGGATCATCGAAGAATCTAGAACAGCTTGTGAAACGTATAGATCAGGTTGGTTTACGTGTCCAAGTCAGAGAAGGCGCTGAACCCGGTGATCTGTTAGTTTTTGTCAAGTGCCCTGAGCAGCGCTTGCATAAAGAGCATTTCACCGCTCGTACGAATGACTGGCTAGCGGCTGTCCGCCTTGATGTGCCTAAAAGAGATGAGACGGAGGCTATCACCGAGTCTGAGCGGCTACGACTCGTGCATCTCATTCTAACAGCACCGGTCGAAGAAGGCGGCGCAGGCATCACACCCAAGCTTGGTGCTTGGCGCCGCATTGAAGCCATCTTTCCACTTCACAATCAAGAATTTGAGAATCGCTGGTTACACCAGTGGTCGACGCGTTGGTTCATTGATGACGCTGAGCTCGGCCATGTTGCTGAGCATTTCGGTACCAAGATTGCATTGTATTTTGCATTCTTGCAGTTTTACCTTAAGGCACTCACACTTCCTGCTGCAATTGGGCTTTGTGCATTCTTCTTGCTTCCTGAACACTCACCCATCTATGTTGCGGCCATCTCACTCTGGGCCGTCGTCTTCAATGAGCTATGGGCGCGACGAGAACAAGACCTCGCAACGCGATGGGGCGTCAAACACTGTTCTCAGGTAGAACATCGACGTGCTGCGTTTGAAGGTACGTCGACTGCAAAAGACCCAGTGACGGGCGAGACTGCCAAGACTTTTTCCTCCTGGCAACGTCTGCAACGAGAAGCCTTATCGATTCCGTTTGCGCTCGTTGCTGGCACCTTTCTAGCTGCTGTGTTGACGGGTATCTTTTCTGTTGAAGTCTTCTTGGGGGAGATTTATGATGGTCCTCTCAAGTCTGTCTTGACATTCACCCCGACAGTCCTCTTCACGCTGCTTGTCGGGCCTTTCTCTAGCTACTACATGAAAGCTGCACAACAGCTCACTCTATATGAGAACCACGAGACAGATGCCAAGTTCAATGCTGCCATGACGAGAAAGACATTCGTTTTGAACTTCCTGACATCCTACACAGCGCTCTTCCTGACGCTCTTTGTCTACCTGCCATTCGGACATCTCATTGTCCCAAGGCTCGATGTATTTGGCGTGACGACGACGTATGCCGATTATGGCGTCAAAGCAAAACCATTCGTCATTGACCAACACCGCATTCGCAACCAGCTCTTCTACTTTGCCGTCACAGCGCAGATTGTCAATCTGGCGACAGAATTCCTTGTACCGCTAGCAACACGTCTCATCAAGGGTGAGGCACAACATCTGCGGGAATCCTTTACTGGTAAATCCCGATACAAGCCACAAGATTTGCCAGAGGAATCTGCCTTTCTGGAGCAAGTCCGGCAAGAATCTGCACGGCCAGAGTACAACATCTACTCGGATTACTCTGAGATGGTGATTCAATTTGGGTATACAGTCATGTGGTCTCCCATTTGGCCCTTGACGCCCGTCTGCGCATTCATCAATAATGTCGTCGAGTTGCGTGCGGACGCCGCTAAATTGTGTCGTAACATGCGACGTCCTGTACCGGCTCGTCAAGATTCAATTGGCCCGTGGACGGATCACTTATGGTTATTGACGTGGTTGGGATCGTTGACGATGCCATCGATTGTCTACCTCCTGCGCGGTCATCCAGCACACAGTAAGCCCTTTTGGCATTTATTGGGCTTCATGTTCTTTGGCGAGCATTTGTTCATGGCTATGCGCATGGCTGTACGTGCTGTGTTGCAGAGGCTACCATTGCAAGCACAAGTAGCGTCACGGAGGGAAGAACTTGCCCTGCGCAAGTCGCATATTGAGAAATTGATGGACCGGGACCAGCGAGAGGTCGAGACGCAGTCGCATGCTGATGACCAGAATGACTTCTTCTCAAGTGGTATTGATCATGTTTGCGCACATGGGAAGGAGCTCATTCAGTCTAGTGTTCAGAAGAAGAAGAGGTCCCAGCAAGAGACAAAGAAGGAGCTGTAGTGATTTAGCTCAAGTACATGGATTTCAATTTTATGCCCATCTGATGATTGCTTCACGTGAACATTCATGACGCGTCCGACACACGAACCAGCTTCAGGTGTGCAAAAGGCGTGTACGCTACATCTTGACAGCTGCAAGCATGGCCGTAGCTCAGGCGACGCAGACAGAGGGCATCAAGCCATACTACACTCAAAAGATTGAAGAAGCAGAGTTGCTGATTCAAGAAAAGACACAAAACCTACGACGCTTGGCGGCGCAGCGGAATGCGCTGAATGCACAAGTCCGCTTGCTTCGTGAGGAGCTACAATTGTTGCAGGAACCTGGCTCCTATGTAGGTGAAGTCATTAAGCCGATGGGGAAGAAGAAGGTGCTTGTCAAGGTGAATCCGGAGGGCAAGTATATTGTTGACATCGCGCCGGAGATCGATATCAATACATGGACGCCTTCGTTGCGTGTTGCATTGAGGAATGATTCTTACCAGCTGTATAAGATTTTGCCAAACAAGGTGGATCCGCTGGTCTCGCTCATGATGGTGGAGAAGGTCCCTGACTCGACGTACGATATGGTCGGTGGATTGGACAAGCAAATCAAGGAGATCAAGGAAGTGATTGAGCTACCCGTCAAGCACCCAGAGCTGTTTGAGTCGCTTGGTATTGCACAGCCAAAAGGTGTGTTGCTGTACGGACCTCCGGGAACCGGCAAGACGCTGTTGGCGCGTGCTGTGGCACATCACACAGACTGTCGCTTCATTCGCGTTTCTGGATCTGAGCTTGTGCAGAAATACATTGGTGAGGGATCACGTATGGTAAGGGAGCTGTTCATCATGGCACGCGAGCACGCACCGTCCATCATCTTCATGGATGAGATTGACTCGATTGGTTCGTCGCGTACGGAATCTGGCAGTGGTGGCGGTGACTCTGAAGTGCAACGTACAATGCTTGAGTTGTTGAATCAGCTGGATGGATTTGAGCCGCAAAAGAACATCAAGGTGATTATGGCTACAAATCGCATTGACATCCTCGACCCTGCGCTGTTGCGTCCCGGCCGAATTGACCGCAAGATTGAGTTCCCTGCGCCGACGGTTGAGGCGCGTGCAGACATCCTCAAGATTCACAGCAAGAGCATGAATCTAACGCGAGGTATCGATCTGCGCAAGATTGCAGAGAAGATGACGTCTGCGAGTGGTGCTGAGCTGAAGGGCTGCTGCACGGAGGCCGGGATGTATGCACTGAGGGAGAGGCGGACGCATGTTACGCAGGAGGACTTTGAGCTGGCTGTTGCGCGGATCATGAGTGCCAACAACAGCGACAAGGACATGAGTGTGACGAAGCTGTTCAAGTAGGTGCTAGCAGTAGCCAGTCTATGCCCTCCTCGTGCTGCTTCTCTATTGTGCAGACTGAATATTTGTGACTGTAGATTATGGGGGCAGTCACAGGGCAACAACACGAATTGGGCGAGGGAAAGCAGCGAGAGAGAAGCACACAGCAGCAGGGACAGCGACAACACCAGAAACACAGCAGCCAGGTGAGTCCAGCATGCGGGTGGATGTGGAAGGCACAGGGGCATGCAGCAGGGAACGCGCATCGAGCAGTAGAGGCTGATTTGCCGCTCATTCGCAGAGGCACAATGGACTGCAAAATTGGCAGAGCAATGTTCCCTACATCTCTTCCTCTGCTTCTCCTGCTCCCTTCCTGCACATCTACGCTCTTGCCTCTGAATACCAACTAACTCAACAGCAACCATGGGTATCTCTCGCGACTCCCGTCACAAGCACAACGCCACGGGCGCCAAGCGTCCTCAGTACCGCAAGAAGAGAAAGTTTGAGCTCGGTCGCCAAGCAGCCAACACCAAGATTGGACCCAAGCGTGTGCACGAGGTGCGTGTGCGTGGTGGCAACCGCAAGTTCCGTGCGTTGCGTCTTGACTCTGGCAACTTCTCATGGGGTTCCGAGGCCATCTCCCGCAAGTGCCGTATCATCCAGGTCGTCTACCACCCTTCAAACAACGAGCTTGTGCGAACCAACTCGTTGACCAAGTCTGCTATTGTCCAGATCGATGCTGCTCCTTTGCGTCAGTGGTACGAGGCACACTACGGCACTGCTATTGGCAAGGGCCGCGGCAACAAGAAGAACGCCGAGGAGGAGACAAAGGAGGCCAAGAGCCAGTCTAAGCACGTCGAGCGCAAGTTGGCCGGTCGGGCTTCGTCCGCCAAGGTTGAGCAGGCCCTCGACTCGCAGTTCGCTGCTGGTCGTCTCTACGCTGCTGTCTCATCGCGCCCTGGACAGTCTGGTCGTTGCGACGGCTACCTCCTCGAGGGTGATGAGCTTGCTTTCATCCTCAAGCAGATCCACAAGTAAGTGTACACCTCGATGTGCCTTTCTTGCGAGACTATGGTGCGGCTCAGGATCACATACGAAAAGCCTGTTCACGCTTCTGCAGCACACACTCGCCCTGCTGCCTGGTCTCGTCTGCTCTTCCATTACGTAGCCTCGTCTGAGAACCGACTCCTTGATGCATGCATAAACAAAAACCAATCTACAGATCTATGTGCCTTTGTCCCTGTCACTTGCGTACTGCGTCTATGCGGCACCCAGCTGTGCCATATGTCCATGAGAAGCGTCGTTGCATGAAGCTATCCGCGTCAAACACCACTGCCCCACCCTGCCTGTACTAGAATGTCATTCTACTGCTGAAATAGATGATCTGTCTTGAAGGCGACCGTGTCCTTGCTGCCTCGTCGCTCTTTCCCATGCGACAACACTCAACGTCAAACGTCGCACCAGACACAAGGATTGAGCCGGCTAATTGAGCTGCTCTAGGCACCTCTCCTACAGCAAGGAGCGGAAGTATAGATGGATACCTTGCGATCCTCTATAGATGACGCGCTCCTACCTGATGCACTAGCCGATGAAGCGACAACAGATCCAGCGCTTCTTCATCACGACCAACAACAACAGCAACAGCAAGAAGTCAATGCATTAGATTCAGATCTCGGTCTTGAACACGTCCAAGCGCCCGTTGTGGGTGATCGTTACGTCTCCCATGAACAAGTTCGTCTCATGCTGGACAATTATGCCAGACATGAAGGTTTCGCCGTGTCCGTTCGAGCGAGCAATAAAATCAACTATCGATGGCAATGCGTGCATAGCGGACGTTATCGCAGTACTAGAAAAGATGCATTACGGAACGTGACACTGGTGCCTGATACTCAGAGCGAAGAAGGACTTGTTGCGCCTGGTGCGCATATCATTCGCACAGCAGGCACAGGTCCTACGGGTCGAACACGACGGCAAGGTACCAAACGCACGAACTGTCCCTGGCTTGTGCGTGCGGGGATGGACAATGAGAATCTCTGGAAGATCACAAAAGCCGTGTTGGAGCATAATCATGTCTTGTCACCAGCAAACCCGGATCTCTATCATCAAAATCGTGAGCCCGATCAAGCTCGTGGTAAGGCAGGACAAGCTTCTTCGATACATCAGGTAGAGTCTCTCATGCGGCAACCCTCGCCGACTCCCGGTCTATCGGCAGCAACTGGTGACAACGATCCCAATGCGGAACATGGTGTCTTTACAGGTAATTATGCGCTTGGCATGCCAGGTTTACCTGTGAATCCATTCCTGAGCGGGTATCAGGGTAGTACGGGTGCCTTTACAACAGAGACGGTCCCTGAAGCGACACTACAATTCGAAATGCTCACTCAGAAAGACTTTGAAAGGCAAGGCACGCAGTACACGACGTACATTCCCTTCACGCAAGATGCTACAACACAGACAGATCCGATATGAACAATCCAGACGTCTCATCACAAATCCTGACCCAGGATGGCCACTTGTTTTGTGATTTCCTCACCCAATTCTGCAAGCGCAACAGAGAGTGCCTTGACCTCTTCAAACTTGCGACGTCGCTTCAATCGATCTAGTTCTTCTTGAAGTAAAAATTCCTGTTCCTTGAGAACCATGACAATCTGCCGCTGTTCTTGCTGATGCTTTGAATCCTCGCTCGACATGGTTTCGCCACTCATCAAGCTAGCGGCGTCATCTGGCGTCGACGCCAAGTCAGCTTGTCGCTTCCGGAGCTGCGAAAGACTAGGTACATGTTGCAGTGGAACCAAATTGCGCTGTAGAAAGACACCTGCTTGCAAGACAACATTACCTCGTAGCTTACTCTCAGCTGGGGAGATGGTAGCCTTCTCGTCCTCTCGAACTGCAATCTTCTTGGCCAATAAGTCGTATTGTGTCATGGCATCGACCAATCTCTTGCGGACACGAGCAGCAGCTTTCGTCTCCTCGCTGGTTGGCAAATTACTTGTATCGTCTAGCCTGCTGAGAAGTGCCTGAAAACGAGGCATGAGGGACTCAATAGATGTTTGGAACAGGCGAAGCGTTGTGTAGTGTGTCATCCACAAGGGCAATCCAGTCGTCTCTTCTTCTACCATAGGTGAAATATCGGAGAGTTGCATCTCGCAGTTGCGACAAAGACGTAGTGTCACGCTTGATGAGCCAGAATGGCGAGCTTGTTGCACTTTTTCCGGTATCGCCACATCGAATGCAATCTCGGTACTGCAGCGCGTAGCTGCATTGCCACACGTCGTCTGCCCACATAGTCGACAATGATGTTTTCGATTGGAGTAGCTGAATGGCAGTTTGCAATCTCTGCACTCTGTCAAGGTCGTATCATCTTCCCAGGGCACAGCTTGCTGCTCAATGAGTCTTCGCGGATTCGCCTTTCCGAGGACTAAGCCGAAAAGTTTGCCCTGGGTGTCTTCTTTCGGCAACTCTGCGAGGGAGGCAAGCAGCTTTGACAAGC
Source organism: Protomyces pachydermus (assembly GCA_003717275.1). NCBI lineage: Eukaryota > Fungi > Ascomycota > Taphrinomycetes > Taphrinales > Protomycetaceae > Protomyces > Protomyces pachydermus. The sequence goes on along the minus strand of QXDU01000275.1, from coordinate 62,780 downwards.
GCTTTTCGAGACGATTCGCCTCAAGTCGTGCTCGATCAACCCATCCTCGTCTGCAAGCGAATAGCTCTGCTGACCGATCACGCACACAACCTTCTTTATCGTGATACCAGTCTCTGCCTTCATAACAACTTATGCAGACTCGACACCAATGCCCACGAACGGGTTCATAGACGGTGCTGCGCGAGAGTCGCATCTGGCAGAGCGTATGTTGATCGCAGTAAAGCTTACCACAATGCCGACAATTGACAGCTCGTACCCGACCACCTAGTCGTTTACGACAATTGTGAAGCGTACAATAGTCCTCCTTGCTTTCCTTCTGCCAATGTGTACGCGACACAATGCTATTCGTTTCTTGCGCCGATTCAATACCGACATGTTCTTCTTCTGCGCCATTCCGCTCAAAGGGCTCGACGAACTTGAGAGTTTTCGCAATCGCTGCAACAGGCGCTAGTTTTGAACTGCGAGAGATTTGTTTCCCGAACCAAGACCGGATGCCGACCTCTTGAACTTGCTGTGCGACCTCAACATGTGCGTCGTCGAGATGGCGATTGAGCTGTTGCAGGGAAAGCATCTCTTCTTGACATATGGGACAAGCAATGGATGAGAGAGCATCTGTGTCGAGCTGGCTATAGCTGGCTGCACGATCATTGAGGGAGAGCGCATGCATTTGTCTACTGGGCATAACGGTATCGGCTAGAGCAGCATTTGGAACTGGTGCTGCTGCAGTGGCAGACCCGCCAAGTACTCTGCGTGCGCGCCCTGCTTGCTGCATCTGATCTTTTCACGTCATATAGAGCTTCTGTGTAGCTGTGTCTGGTGTAGAGTGTCTTGTATGTGCTGCTGGTCGCGTGTGGGAAGGCGAAATGATGCACACGCAACCAACACGACAACAGCTGCAGCAACAGGCGACTGGATGCGCATTGGATAGAGGGGACACTCAAGCAGGATGAGCAAAGCAGAAGAAGCCGATGTGAGCATAGACCAGGCTGTCATCGAAGACACAGAAGTGCAGGCTGTAATTGAGACACACAACGTGGCCGACCAGGAGACTGTCAACAAGGAGCCTGCGACCGAACCCATTGAGTCAGCTAGCACGCCTGACGGGGCTTCGAAAGAGACTGGACAGGCTAAGAAAGGCTCAGTGAAGGATAAGAAGAAGGACGCTAAGGGTGCGACAACAGAGAAGGACGCGCCAGTCAAGAAGAAGGAGGCAGCAGGCAAGACCGAGGGCGCAGGCAGAGGCAAAGGCTTGATCAAAGTGAAGACTGCTGCCACCGTCAAAGCCAAAGAGCTAGATGAGGCAACGGACAAAGTCGCTGCTGCATCGAAGATGTCAGCGAACACTACCTCAGGAAGTAGCTCTACCGAAGGCGACCGTCCGGCAAACGCTGTGGTAGGAGAACAAGGCACCCCCCTCGTCTCTCCGTCTGATGTTTCCTCAACGTCGTTGGCTGAAGAAAAGACTCCAATGGATGCAACGGAACAACCTACAGGGGAGAGAAACACGCCGGCAGCTGATGAACCTAGCCTACAGGCAGATTCAGAAGCAGTGGAGAACAAGGAAATGACAGATCAATCTATCTCACAAGCAGCTTCTGAAGCAGTGCCAAGTGTACAGAAGGAAGCCGAATCTTCGAAAGAAGCCGAATCTTCAACCCAGTCAGACAAGGCATTGGCCGATAAATCTATCTCACAAGCAGCTCCTGAAGCAGTGCAAAGTGCACAGAAAGAAGTCGAATCGTCGTCCCAGTCAGATCTGGCTACATCAACTGATGTGGAGCAAGCGCAATCAGTCTTATCACGCCCATCAAGTGCTGGAAATGACGTTGCACCGCTACAAATACTTTCTCCGATTCAGATGCAGTCGCCTGTCCTAAGTCCTGCTCCATCCATCGCTGAAAGCACAAGGACTGAAACAACAGCAGCATCAGGACCACCTCCACTGCCTCGCAAAAGCTCATCAGATGGCCCGAAGGGGTGGAAAGGCTGGTTGCGCTCTGCGTCAAACTCTGCTCCTTCATTTAGTAGACGCAATACGATGCAGACAATGCACTCTGTCATTTCAAAGCGAGAGACGGGTGATTTGATGGCACGCTTTGAGCGCCTCCGAGAAGCGCACGCAACTCCTGATGATGAGATTTCACCGATTGACTGGAGCTTCTGGGGCACTGTTGTTGCTAGTGAACACCCAAGAGAGGTTGACTTCATACGGCAGCGAATTCGCGCTGGCATCCCAGATGAGGTCCGCGGGGTCGTTTGGCAAGCTATCTCTGGTTCAAGAGATGAAGCTCTCGAAGAACTGTTCTTGGAGCTCGACGGCAAAGATACTGAATTTGACAAGCAAATCAAAAAGGTATGCTGTTGCCCATCAAGCAAGTTGCGCTAACAATCAGGACGCCACACGCTTGAATAAAGCGCTTCTCAAATCACTGGAAGCTTGACGAGTTTAATGACCAGCAGAGCATTCTTTTTAATTCATCTAATCTACGCTAAACTCTGCCATCAAGCAGAAGTGGTCGCTTGGAAATTCATTGACCCGTGGCTGGCCGCGGTCAAGCAACTTTATGTCGGGCATCAACAACAGCTGCGTTATCGGCATCGAGTCTGCGATGCCTCCTGGCGAGCGCGTCAATATGTAGTCCAAAGCACCTCGGTAGACGTTGGCATAATTGGTACACACTGGCTCTTGTGAGGGCAACTGAACATTGTCTGCATCGATTTTGTGATAATGCTGGCCGTACATTGAAAAGAGCTGGGGACCCTGTGCCAGTTCATTAAGTACAGGCTGCCAGCTGGGCACATCTCTTGTGCCGCTCTCTGGGGCATCTGTGACTGTCTCCTCCATGACCTCGTCAGCTTCATCATCGAGGCCTTCGGTATCCTTGAGAGCCTTGTAAGAACTACTCGTTTCCAGGATTATCCGTCCTTGTTCATCCAAGTGGAAGGGCCGTTCAGTCAGGCTCTTGTACGATGGATCAATGGGTTCCGTGTTGAAGTCTCCTGCAAGAATGACATGCCCTTGGCCGTGCTCAGCGTCCACTTGAAATACAAAGGCACGTAGCAATGCAATCTGACGGGCACGCTCACAGGTACCTTGAGGATGCCACCACAAATGAGTTGTGGCAAGAGTCAGAAGTTTGCCAAAACCCTTCTCTCGAAGGACACAGCATAGCCCAACATTGTTGGTCTTGCTCGGATGCGGAGCTTTCTGGTTGTCTTCGCTCTCGTCATAATTGATCCCAGCAGAATGAACGAGCTCAAATCGATCATTGTTGAAGGCAATCACTAAGCCATGCTGCTTTCCACGACCTTTATGGAACTCGAAGCCGTAGTTGCGGTCCTTCAAGTACTGCTCGAGTCTTGATTCGAGCATATCCTCACCCACTTCTTGCAATGCCATCACCGTGGGGCTGTAATGCCGCAGCTCATTGACGAGGACATCTTGTCGATTCTTCCATTTGAGTGCTTCACCTGAGGTTGGGAAGAGCTTGCGTCGAACAAGTGTCTGTGCAAGGATATTATAAGTCATGAGCGTAAAGCGCTTCTTTGATGAGCACTCAACGCCCGGTAACGGTGTCAGCACTCGCTTGATGAACGCAGTTGGAAATCCATGTGCATTCACTTCAGGCACCCGTTGCTCTTTCCTTTTGTCTGCCAAGCGTTGTCGCTTCGCTTGTCTTTCTGAACGAATGCGAGCTATCTCTTCAGGACTAGGCTTGGGATGCTTTTGCTTGATTTTGGAAATAGGAGCTTCAGCATCATGAGGATTCGTAACGGGAGCATCAGTCGTCATGGCAGCTTTGCAAAGCAGTCTTGTATCAAGACGAGCCGAAAGTAGCTTTCGCAACAGATTATCTGAAACAGGGAATAGTCTACTTTTTAAAGATGTGGTTGCAGGGTTTTGTCAAATTTGTCCAATAAAGGTAAGCACATGGATGACGTCGCCGACTTATAGATCAAGACTACAAGATATGAGCTGTTGTATACACTCGATAGATTCGAGAGATGACTTGCCTGACAGCATCAGTCTTCATTCCCGTGGCTTCCTCGACATCCGACAAGTCTTGCAAGAACTCGTGCCGAAGAGAGGACGGCACGCGCTTGGCGTACTTTCGAAGGACTTGCACTTCGCACAAAATCAACCCTCGCCGTTTGTAGGAGAGCTTGCCGTCTGCTCGCTGCGTGGTCAATAGTCTCTCGATGGTGCGCAGAACCTTGACCGTTTCAATCTTGCTTGTGGACCCCATCTTGTCCTTCTTGAGGCCAAGTGTGCGTCTGCACCAGGAGCCGCCAGCCCAAAGCAGCACGAGGGCAGGAGAAACGCCCAGAAATCCAAAAACAAGCTCTTGACTCTTGAGCAGCTTGTCAATACCATTGATGGCCACTTCAACATCCACCTTGGTCTTTTGAACTTGAATCAAAAGAGATCTAATCAGACTGCCGGTCACTGCATTCTTCAGCGGACTTTTGATGTTCTTTTCGTATGCAATAAGAACAGGCGTGACATCGCCTTCTCGTGCAGCACTCTTGAGCGCATCCAAGTCAGTAGTCGAAGCAAATTCAGGATTATCAACAGCAAAGTCAACAACCATGCGTTCGAGACTATCCATATCAGCCGCTAGACTCCGTCTGCTCATAAGAGCCACTTCAGAACCCTCATCATGCCGAATCGTCGCAATGATTTTGCTGATGGGTTCAATCACCCAATTTTGCCAAAAGGACTTTGCAGTCTCAAGCGTTTCGCGAATCCATTCTTCAATTGCTTGCTGCCTGTTCGAGATGAACTTGAGGATGGTAGAGCCTGAGAAGTAGAGACCAACACCGACTGGCCAATAGCGAGTCAATACAGATGGCTTGCTGTGGATCGATGCGCTCGCCCTGTAGAATGCGCGGGAGTCTGCAATCTTGTCGGTGCTGAGTGCAATGAGAGTTTGTGCAACTCCGGCTGGACTAGCAGATGCATGGACTGCTGTGGCAGCGAGTATTTCAGACTTGTCCAAATCCTCTGGATCGCTGCATAGTTCATCGGATAAGCTTTCCAGCATACTTGCCAAAGCAATGACATCTTGCTGCAACGTATCTGCAGTCTCAAACTTGGCTTCTGTAGCCAACATCCCAATAGCTCTAGCCTGTACCCCTCGAAGACCTCTCAGGCCCTGTCTTTTGGCCATGACTTCCTGCTTGACCATTGTATCGAGTGAAATGAATCTGTTGGCCATGGCGGCCTTTTGTCCCTGAATATGAGGAAAGGCTATTCTGCGAAAGAGTGTGCGATCAGAGACTGAGTTTCGCAATGTACCCAAGGTAAAGTCTGTTGCGTGAATCTGTTGCTTAGCTTGTGTTGCCAGGAGACGTGAAAAGGCCCATAGGCGTTGTGGCAGAGCTGGTTTTAGCATCCATCAAAGAGGTGGTGAAATTGGCTTACTTTGCAACAGGTACAAGCTCAGCCAGCCACGATGACGAAGCACTTGGTCCCAATAGATGTTATCCTCTGATAGCGGCAGTGCACGTTGGAAGAGCTCCTCGAGGAAGCCTTCATAGACAACAACAATCGCGCGTGCTAGTACGAGCCATTCGACAGCAGCACCCGGCGCTTGCTGTTCAGTATGTAGCACATCGGAAAATTCGTGCTTCTCCAAGATCTTGGCGAGGTTTCTGAGCTTCGGGGGTGTATCGAATGCTCTGACGGCGCCTTGTAGTGAGAGTTGCTGCGGGTGGTCGCTCGCGTCAATGCTTGCTGAGTCGAGGATCTCTTGCTGTATACGATCCAGGTCGGCCGTCAATGTGTTGCGCATCGTTTTCGCGCAGAGCCTGACAGGAATGACCAGTCACGAGCCTTGCACCGAGGGAGGAACAGCGATGTCTATGTAGTGATGAGTGGAGTTTATGCGATGTCGCCTGTCAAACCGGAATAGCAGCAGTCACATCCAAAGTCTCAGCGTCGACGGGTCCCGCCAAACCCAGTAGAGCTGCGCATGGATCCCATATTTGAGCTCGACCCACTGCCAGACGGACCTGTACCATAGCCGTCATGGTCAAAGGACCCCTGAGGAGCACCGTAGTTAGGCCGAGCACCCCAGCTGCTAGTGCGTGCATAGCCGTCCTCTCTCTGCCTGTTGTTGCCGCTGGTCAAGCGACCAAGCATATAGCCTGCAGCACCGAGTCCTGCTGCTGCCCATGGAGACATGCCGGGTGCTGCTTGCGTTGATTGTTGAGAAGCGTACTTGCCCCTTGAGTATGGTGGAGGTGCGTTACCATGGTCATCCTCTCCACCACCACCTGTTCCACCGCCGCCGAAGAAGCCACCCCATCCTCCACCTGGGCGCCTCCCTCCGGCTGCTCGATGACCAGGCCTCGTACAGCTCTTGTACAAGTTGTAGAGGATAAAGCCGAGCACACCAACGAAAAGCAATGAGAAGGCTTTCGAAAACCACGTTGAGCCTTGTCGCAGTCTGTGGACGCGAGCAAAGCCGCTGTAGCGCTTCTCTCCAATATCAGTCAGATGCAGTGTATACTCGACACCGCAAGAGCCTGGTGTGATGCTTGTGTCGTCCGGATGACTGAAGCCCTCACAGATGACCTCAGTCGAGCCAAGTTGAAAGCTATCTGGCAATCTGGCCGCTGTGCAAGACCACTGAATATCATCTGACGTGTATTGTGGACCAAGATTACGGCACTGTAGGACATCCATCTCATACAAGCCCTGAGCTGAGCCACCCACGCACTTGAGCTGTGGTACCTTTGAGCGCCGGCCTGTTGTGAGCTGGCCCGCTCGCAGAGTCAGAATTTTGACGCTGGCGAGTGATATGCCTTTGTCTCTTCCAAAGCTAAGCGCAAAGCTGATCTGAGTAGCAATGAGCAGTAATGAGCTGAACTTCATGATGATATCTGGTGGTAGGCAGCGGGAAGGAGAAGTGGCCAGCCTGGCAAATTGGAGTGGTTGCCCCATCTGAATTGCTTCTTGCCACAGGAACGACGCGACAAGACAAAGGACAAGAGCAGCAACAGACAACGAGAGGCACAGCCCATGTCTCCAGGTCCATGGATGCGTTTGATGACGGAGGATCAGGCGATGAGTTTGAAGACCTCGAGCTGCTCGAACAAATTGAAGCGGAGGCCTTGAAGCAGCATGCAGCAGCGAAACAGGCGCGTGCACAGAAACAGCACGAGCTCACTCAGCAACCTGCACTGCCTACTTCAGTGTACACACAACTACAGAATGAGCTGAAGAGTTTGAGAAAGCTGCAAAGGGACCAACAAGGGGAACTGCGTGTATTGAAGGACAACCATGCCCGTAGCAAAGTGGAGCAAGAAGAGCAGATGGCGAAAGCCGCTGCTGCTCAGAGAGCTGCAGAGGAAGCGGCTCATCGCCAAGTCATTCTTCTGCAAGAGGAGAATCAGCGCTTGAGTAATGCCATGACCTTCCAACGACAAGAACTGCGTGACGCTCGCGTTCGGCAAGCGCAACAGTCACCGAGCAAAGGTTCACCCCTTGCTCGCAGGAAAGCCGATGCAGCTGCCTTTCCGCCGCTGGCTGATCTTGGCACGCGTCAATCGCCGACCCGGAAGCGCAAACGAGCGCGTAAGGGTGCGAACGACGATGAAGAGATGGATTTCGATCAGGTGCAGGTTGCACCAGTAGTACGATCACCGCAAAAGGCTGCTCCTCGCTCCCCTATACCCATGCCATCACCAGCTCGTGAAATGACGCCGATGATGGTGGATGTGCCTGATAGTGATCATGTGCATCAAAACGGCAACACTGGAAATGTAGTTCTTACTCACAAACTACAACTCTGCGCGATGCTATGTGCGCTGCAAGATGAATCAGGCATATCTCTGATTCACAAGCTGGATCAGGCGATGGAGTCAGCGCACCCCTCAACACCCCTCATTACAATCATCAACAGTCATGCTTCATTCGCAGACGCGTCGGACATGGCGATAGCGCTCATGCTCAGTCTCGGCCAGAGACAAAGTCATCCTGAAGCATTAAGATTCGAGGCAATCAGACTCATGCTTCTTTTGCTGAGAAGTTTCCCACATCATCTTGCAGTCGCACTCTGCCAAGAAAGTCAGGAGCCTGGTGTTCTGCAGCTCATGGCAAGCCCCGTCTGGGTAGATGTGAAGGAAGATAAGCAAGTAAAGCACCTTCATCGATTACGTTTGAGGTTCGTCTGCCAGATTGCTCAGGCGCTTTCTCACGAATCAACAGTTTGCGAGCAGATGTATTCGCTGCTTGGTCCAGCTTTCCTAACATTTGCTCTTGCACAAGAGCGCGATACAGAAGACTTTATTCTCGCTGTGCGGCTTCTTGCAGCGTTGGCGCATGCGAATGCCAAGATTGCAGAAGATGAAGGCTTGCTCAATTTGCTCACAGCACCGCTCGAACCACAATCAGGCCGTACATCAATTGAGCTGCTGCAGCGACAGACTCTCGCATTACAATGCCTTTATGCCCTGTTAACCTATCAAGACTCAGCACTTGCAGTATTCCGATCGAGTCGCCTCTTGGTCCCTCGTCTTGCGGCGTGCATCTACGGACAGCTAGAACTGTTCTATGTTGAATCCAGCAGACGCGAGGAGCTGAATCGGTACTTGGAAAGTTGTCTACGGTTCTATCATTTGCTGTTGAATGATATGGAAGCTGGCCAAGCAGAGCGGCATTGGCTAGTCCCTCATGCGCGAGCCACCCACATCGTTGCAATGACGCGTATTTCATTTGCAGAGGACGAGGATGCATACAGTCTGGATATGATTGACATGGCGAGAGACTTGCTGGAGCTGTGCATCAGTCCTGAAGAAGGTGAGGAGATTCATGCCATACTGAGCTAGTCGACGCCGTATACGCGATGGCCTACGTACCTCCACGAGACTGTTTAACTGTGCCCGTTGTCTGTTTTGCATGTTTTTGACTTTGACTTGACTTCGCGCCTTGACAACCAGCACCACAGCAACAACCGGCCAGCTTCCTCTGTCTCCCTTGATCCTTGCTGTCGCTTCAGCCAAGGCAACTGAGCCGCTCGAGATGAACGAAGGCGCTTTGGACCCTGCACTTGCCTCAACAAGTGATCAAACAGTTGAGCGCGCCTCGACTTCCACGCCAGCGGTCGATGACCACATCCAAGATGACACAGCGGAGTATGTCGAAGTCCAAAAGATTGCTAGTAGCTTTGATCAGATTCATATGGACACATTGGCAAAAGATATACGAATACGAGAGCGCGGACCCCATGCAGAGAGGTATCGTGCTGCGTACGCACACAAGTGGCTCACGACTGCGTGTGGTAAGCAATTCAACCGACCAAGCAAGCCCAGAAAGCTAATTCTAGAACCATTCCCAGATGTTGCGGTACCCCGGAATAAGATCTATGCTGCCTATACCGAGTTCTGTACCACCAGAAGGCTTAAGCCCTTGACGTCGGCCAATTTTGGGCGCATCATGCAACACATCTATCCTGAAGTCAAGACACGACGTCTCGGTGTCCGCGGGGAGTCTCGATACCATTACTGTGGACTACGTCTCGTTGGTGATACTTCAGAGGAGCGCACGACCAACCCAGTCTCCTTTCGCAAGAACAAACAGCAGCAACGGCATAAAACGTCTGCTCGGCGTGATCCATTTCGCTTTGGTCCCACATCCGGCAATTTGATGAGCTCACTTGAGCGTGAAATGGGCTTGAGTAGTGAGAATGACCAGCCTCGAGATGTGCCAGGGTCTGTGGATTTCTCTGGCTTGCAACGGCCAACGACGCGTCTTGTCTATCCAACACCTGAGTTGGCACAAGAGCTTGATGAACATCCACCATTTGAATTACCACAAATTTACGATTACTTGCCCGATGATGCTGATGCCGATGTGCAAGAAGCTCTGGTGACGAGCTATGCTGTTCACTGCATTGATCTAATTGAAGCGATTGCTTCCATGAAGATTCGACATTTCATCTCTTTGACAACTACCTTTTACCAATCACTCACTGAAGATGTTCAGGCTCTGTTATCAACAGCAAGTCTGGCTACCTGGGTACAAAAAGCAGATCTACAATGCTACCAGCACATGACACGCATTCTGTCGCCTCTTACAACACAGGTCATTCCAGCGGAGATCTTTCTCCTCCTGCGCAATCTCGCGGCTACATTGTTGCCAAATATCCACAGAGCTCTGGCAAATCATGCGCCTCACCTACTACAAGCAAAACTTGTGCCAGCGGGACAGTTTTCATCACTGCTAACGCGACTCTTGCGTGTCAATGAGACGGCCCATGCAGCAGCTCGTTTCCTGACAAGTCAAGCAGATCGCGAGCTGATGCGTATGGATTGGATACGGCACGTCGATCCAAAGGCTATTGCCAATAGAGAGTTGTCGTGTGGCGAGGATGAGGTTGTCAAGATTCTGAATGAAGTGCTCGTTCTACTAGGACCTAATCCGCGGCCTGGTGAGCAGGGGCTTTTGTCGCCCACACCACACAGCGATGGCAGAAACAACCACCATGCGCAAGAATACCAACCAGTACTTGAACTCTGGCAACGCTTCTTGTCTGCCTTGCCATTACGCTTCCCGACCATTGAACCGCGCCTTTTCTTGCTCTGCATGGGATCAGTCGAATCGGCCGTGTTGCGCGAAGTGACAGTCAGTGGTGGCGAAGGATTTGGTGCGCTTTGGGTAGTGACATGCTGGGTGGATGAGATGATGCGCTTCCTGTGCGAGCGCGGCGGATTCCTGCTCGAGCAGATTTACGACAATTTCGATGATGACGAGGATCTCGATATGGAGGACTTCTTGTTCGGCAATGACGGACTTGTTGGATCGGCTGCCATGGCGGATGCGTCTTTCTCGCTAGAGGAGCCAAATACAACTTCGAGCTGGACGCAGTAGACTAGGTCACTAGGACTAGACACCTTGGATCTATCCTTTCCCGCCCATCTGAATAGTCCAATCCCGCGAACGTTCTAGAAGTTGACCGACGCGATCCCGCAGAGACCATTAAAGGCCCAGCGACTCGATGAGGCCAGGCACAGCTCAAGAAACACACTGAAGACATCATGCCGCAATCATACTACGACGTCCTCGGCGTCTCCAAAACGGCCAGTGAGGACGAAATCAAAAAGGCATACCGCAAGCTCGCACTCAAATATCATCCAGATCGTTGTAAAGAGCCCGGTGCGGAGGACAAGTTCAAGAAGGTGTCAGAAGCGTTTGAAGTACTCAGCGATAAGGAGAAGAGGGGTGTCTATGACCAATTCGGCGAGGATGGCTTGAAAGGCGGAGGCATGCCGCAACAAGGTGGTGCTGGCGGCGCAGGTGGTTTCCCAGGCGGCTTCAGCTTCGGTAGTGGTGGCATGCCCTCTGGCTTCGGTAGCGGTGGTGGCTCCTCATTCCGATTCAGCGCATCGGATCCCAACGACATTTTTGCGCGCTTCTTTTCAGGCGGCGATGATCCATTCGCATCCATGGGCGGTGGCAGTGGTGGAGGCATGCCATCAGGCTTCGGCATGGGGGGTATGCCGGGCGGTTTCCCTGGCATGGGAGGTATGGGCGGTGGCGCTGGCGGATCACGCGGTAGATCGTCCCAGAGCAATGAACCTGCGGAACTCATCACGAAACCGTTGCCGGTCTCACTCGAAGACATGTTCACCGGCACGACCAAGAAGCTCAAGATTACACGCAAGCTTCTTGATCACAGTGGCACGTCTGTACCGGCGGAAAAAATCCTCGAGGTGGTCATCAAGCCGGGCTACAAGAAGGGTACCAAAATCACATTCGCAGGCGCAGGCGACGAAAAGGCGAATGGCTCCACACAAGACATTGTCTTTGTGCTGGAAGAGAAGCCGCATCCAAAGTTCAAGCGGGAAGATGACCACCTTCGCTTATCCTTCGATTTGACGCTCGTGGAAGCCTTGTGTGGCTACGAAAAGGTTATCGAGACTATTGAAGGAAAGCGGCTGAAGGTGAGCAGCACCTCTGTCACGCAACCAGGTGCAGAAACTCGTTATCCGGGACAGGGCTTCCCGAATAGCAAGACCGGCAAGCGTGGCGATCTGATCGTCGAGGCAAAAGTGAGCTTGCCGACATCATTGACACCCACGCAAAAAGCAGACCTGAAGAAGATACTGACGTAAGCTTTACGTACTTAATAGAGTTGATGATATATGAATGAAAGCACCTGTACCGAAGGACCTTCGACTTCCATCAGTTGATTTCGTTCATTTTCTTACGCTCGATGACAATCTTATGCATGACAGCTGACTAATGCAGTTCTTGATCCTTCAATTTCTCTATGGCGACTCTACTTTGACCAACTTGTTTGCTTCGTAGTAGATACTTGGTAGCAAGACTCGCCTAGTACCCAATCCAGGCGACAAATCCCTCGCAATTGAGAATCATCAATCAGCCACAAGTATTCCGGCGCAAGAAATGATGCACACGAAAATCTGTGGCTTTTTTTCGACATCAAATGTTTCTCATTGACGCTTCATACATAGACATGCGAATGGTACGAAGGACGCATTTTGTTGACAACTTGACTACCGCGATTGCTCTTCAGCGAAGCAGGGTCGATCATCAGACCCGTTACCAGAACGCAAGTCTGTTGCGAATCCAGGGATCTGCAGTTTGATTGTATGTATTTTGCGCCAAAGGTGAGCTCAGTCGCGACAAAAGTGGAGCACGCGTCAGCCTGGAATCGGATCAGCGCATGTTTGTCAAATTGTTTAAAGTACGAACAATAAGGCTAGGCGATGGAATCTGTAGCTACTGTAAATGTTCGTGCCATTGGATAGGCACTGCTTGCTAATTGTGCCCGGATACGAACAAACAAATAATCGCATGGCAGTGGATGCTTATGCACTTGAAATACTGTACGACAAATTCTCTCGTCTGATGGGACTTCTTATTCTCCAACCTTGGCTCAAGGGCTGCTTCGGTCGTGACCAGATCCTCATAATCGCTTCACACATAAATCAAGCAGATTCATTGGAGGCTTGCAGCACGACCTACAAGAAATATCGCAAATTATTTCAGCCTGGCAGGAGGGGAGAAGGAGGCTGGCAACTTGGCGATCAAACACTTCTCGATATTATGCAGGGCCGATGAATGATTAGTTTGCAATGCGCCGATGCATGGAGTGATGAACCATCGACTTGGGCATTCTTTGAACATGAAGACAGCCCGAATTTCCAAAATTCTTTAGTTTTCGACGATAAGGCGAAGAATGCCAGATACCTACCTACCGGTGGCACAAACATTTGGCTGAACGAATGCGATTGAACGGACGCAGCTGTTGGCTCAGCCGATATCTCCAATGTTACGGACCTGTTCTCTGGTCTACCAACCCCAAAAATCTTTTCACATACGATGGGACTCGGTACATTGGACTACAAGCAGATTTCCGTTCGGCGAAGAAGTTCGAGCTCAAAAAGCATGTGCGATGCACAAATTGAGAGAAGTGGACGCGAAAGCGATCTTCCCAAGGGCTGACTATCCTGTTTCGTAATGCTTTCCTCCTCTGCCCATCAGACTGGCACTAGTCAGCCAGGTCAGAACTATAGCTAGATCTTCAATCATGCAATCCCTTCATTTTTGTTTTTGTGCAGTGAATTGGCCTGAGCAACCAGCACTGTTTGCAGGCTGACGAGAATCTGCTTGTCCTGAAGTAATGCAGACCAAAATCTCTCGAACTGTAATGCCATAGAGTCTAATATCGGGAGTAATGGACACATGCATGCCTCTGATTTACAACATTGGCAATTTGGCATTCAGATAACTTTGCGGCGTGTCATCTGAACCGGTCATCACGTCTCCCGCGGGCGAGGTAGTCATTATGGACATCGTCCATTGTTGCAACCACTTCATTGCATCGATAGGCAGGCATCTGTTCACCTTCAAATAAAGAACACAAGTGATGGCGACAGACGCCTCGGACCATGTTGAGATCGCCATCAACCTCTCTACGCTCATGAAGCGGTGTGTTCTGCTATGTTGTTGGGAACTTGGCTAACACGCATCTCAGGTTGGAGGCCGTCACGAGTCGACTTGAGGACTTGGAAGCACCGAGGGTATCACGCGTAAAGAAGGCGCTTGCCGGTACTGATTCATCAGCACCCAGTCTTGGCGGAGGTGCGGTGACGGCTTCTTCCAACACACCCACAGCTACCAAAAGCGCTACGGCTGCAGCGCCAGTGTCGCCCGCAGTCAAGAGCTATGATGACTTCATGGCTGACCATCTGAGCCAATTCGTGTCTCTCTCGGCACAAGTCGGCGGTCTTGTGCAGGAACAAGCAGTCTTGGTGGAGGCTGTCTTCCAAACACAACGCGCCCTCATCTTGACTGCCTCGCAGGCTACGAAACCCGACTTGACGAGCAGTGAGTTTGCAACGGCATTGAAGCCTTTGCAGGAGAAGATTGTGGCAATTGGAGACTTGAAGGATAAGAATCGTCCATCTCCGTTATTCAACCATCTCTCCGTCGTTGCAGAGGGTATTCCGGCACTCTTTTGGGTGGCTGTTGAACCGACTCCCGCGCCGCATGTGGGTGATCTCAAGGATAGTGCTCAGTTTTGGGCAAATCGAGTCATCAAGGAGTACAAGGAGAAAGATCCCCAACAAGTCGCTTGGGTACGCAGTTTCGTTGCCTTATTGACGGAATTGCAGAAATATGTCAAGCAATGGCATACCACTGGTCTGACGTGGTCTGCACAGGGAAAACCGCTTGCTGATGTCTTGGCAACGTCTCAAACGACTGGACGTGGTGCTGCACCGCCTCCACCTACTGCAGGTGGCCCACCGCCTCCTCCACCTCCAGGTCCACCACCGCCACCGTTCACGGGTGATGCGCCCGCCGCTTCCAAGTCTGCTGCGTCTGGTGGTGATATGAATGCCGTCTTTGCGTCTTTGAATCAAGGGTCCGCGGTCACGTCTGGCTTGAAGAAGGTGGCTAAATCACAAATGACACACAAGAATCCAGCGCTACGAGCATCCTCGGTCGTTCCTGATGCTGCTAAGAAGACCGCAGCAGCGGCTCCTGCCACAACAAGCAAGACTGTGGCCAAGAAACCGGCAAGAAAGGAGTTGGAAGGGACGAAGTGGTTGATTGAGCATTTCGAGGGTGAAACGGTGACGGTGGATGAGATTGAACTCAGTCACTCGGTGTATGTCTACAATTGCAAAAACACCACCATTCAGATCAAGGGCAAGTTCAATGCCATTTCACTGGATGGATGTACAAAGACAGGGGTTGTGGTGGATACGCTTGTGTCCTCGGTGGATCTCATCAAGTGCAAGTCTTTTGCCGTGCAAGTACTCGATCGCTGCCCGACGATTGTCTGCGATTCTTGCGACTCCGGACAGATTTACCTGTCGCAAGCTGGTCTGGCGTGCGAAATACTGACGAGCAAGTGTTCGTCTGTCAATGTGAGTCTTCCGACGGGCGATCAGGGTGATTTCAAGGAAGAAGCAGTGCCGGAGATGTTGAAGCATACGGTTGTGGATGGGAAGCTCGTGACGAGTATCGTGGAGTATCACGATTAATTGGCTATGCTGATGCTAAACTATTGAGAAAGATGAAAGGTAGCAACTTTCACCGGCCACGTTCATACATGGAGTAAGCAAGACCGTGTACTGGTGCAGGAAACGGTGATGGTACTTCCGTCTGTCCTGGACGCGCGACTGGATCTCTGAGGTAAACGGCAGAGCACGTCTCATAGTCGACTTGGAGGTATGCAGGAACAAATGCAAAAGCTGACATGAAGGGCTTTGGGAGGAATGACTCTGCGCCAATCTCCTCCCAAGCCTGTACTTTTGCTGTGACTTTGGAGATGGTTGGGGCAGCAGCTTCTCCTTCTCCTTCCGTAGGTTCTGCAGTCTCTTCTTCTGTGGCCTCTAGTTGTTGCCCACGGGAAGGTGATACATTCATAATGACAGCTGCTGGCTCAACCTCAAACAAGTCTCCCGACTTTAAGACGAGACCTGGTTGCCGAACAAGAACCCCATTCACACGCACTTTCCCATGCACGACCATTTGTTTTGCTTGCCGTGCACTACTGGCAAACATGGCTCTGTAGAGGGCGATGTCGAGCCGCTTTTCCATGGATGCGAAAGTCTGTGAGGCCAGAGGTGTGCGTCGCTTGTCCTGTGCCTGCTCACCGGCGACCCCTACGAGCCTGCGATCCCAACCTGCTTTAAATTGACGTTCTGCGAGGTGTGCGCCATGGTAGGCGCGTGTTTCTCTCTTGGCTTCCCACTTTTGTTGGTACATTGTTTTATTGGTGATGGAGGGTGTTTGTTTGCGAGCGAGGTTGAAGAGATTGTACTTGTTCCATGACTGGCGGATGAGTTGCCGTGTGAGGGAGAAGGGAGGTGTCTTTGGGCGTGGCATGGATGGTTTGGCAATAGCAGCAGGGTCAAGTAGAGTCAAGCAGCAGTCAAGTCGCTTCTGTCTGATGAATGTGCCTAACCCTGTCTTGTATGAGGTCAGGCCAGCAGCTACGAGGAGTCAATCCAGGTCAATACTCATTAGCACTACTTCTTCTTCTCTCTGCTGTAGAAGACTGCCAAGTGTCCCATGGCATCGCAGTAAGCAGCACAACCTGCACATCCATGGACTAGCCAGGGCCCCTCTCTACCAACCGCACGACACACAAGACACAGGACCCGTCTGTCTGCAAGCACGTCATCCATCCACCCAACGCCTCAGGTCAGTCAGTGACATCGACAGTCAGCCAGTCAGTCCACTTGAGCAGACACATACCAACTGGGCCTCTTCGTGCTGCCTCAAACAAGCCATGAATAGACCACACACACCCGCAGCGCAAGTCGACCAATCTGCCGGGTCTGCCGCTTACTTTGACATCAACCCATCGATTCGCACGGCGCATCACGCACGCAATCAACAGACACCAATGGACTATGTCCATGGTCACACCCATACAGCGACTGAGACAACAACAGGTCATGCTGGACAAGGGTTTCCTGGCTTCCCGCAGGAGAAAGTGTACGCATGGGGCGCGTATCCCAATGATGCGCAAAAGCAAGAGCATCAGCAGCAGCAGCAACAGCAACAGCATCAACGCGGCGCTAGTAAGACGCCTTCAAGTGGCTCACCTGCACAACCTGCAAAGCAAGTCCATTCACCGCCACGACTAGAAACCGCAACGCCCCAGCTATCGCGCAAGTTCGATCAAATCTCAATAGGCGATGGCGACGGCGCACATACAGGTACGGCTGCTGCTGTGGCCGCGTTACGAAAGAATACACGGTTGCCAGTTGATTCACATGCGCTGCAAGATTTACTACGGCAAGCGATGGAATCGCCGTACGGGTCACAAACGAGCAGTCGACAAACAACATCCCCTACACCATCACTCGGACCGAGTGTCATGCAAATTGGACCAACGGAGCTGGTGAAATTATTGAATGAAGATGGGACAGGCAGTGGCGCGGGTCAGGATATCTTGTTGCTTGACTTGCGCGCCATTGCGTCATTTGCCACATCACGCGTCAAGGGCGCCATTAACCTTGGAATCCCTGCAACGTTGCTGAAACGGTCAAGCTACACCATTGCCAAAATCGCCGCTAGTGTTGCAGATGCTAGAGAGAAACACAAAATTCTAGCGTGGCAAGAGACACGCGCTGTGGTATTGTATGATAATGAGTCCTTCAACGTGGGCGAAGGAACCCCTCTCTACCAGCTGGCACGCAAGTTTACAAATGAAAACTGGCCGGGTCAAGCGTATACCGTTAAAGGTGGTTTTGCAGCCATCAACAAAGAAGCGCCGGAATTGATTGATTTGCAAGTACATGAAGCAAAGACACAGGCTCACGAGGGTACGGGTCCTTCAGCAGCGGGCAAACCACGATTGACGTTGAAGCAAATGGGCAACTTTTCATGTGCGTTGCCTGCACAGCAATCGGTAGCGAATCCATTCTTCAACAATATCCGACAAAATCAAGATTTAATTGGTGGCGTAGGCCAACCGATACCGTTACAAGTACCTGAAGCGTCTGAAGCAGTCAAGGCAAAGCTGCCTGCATGGCTACGGCATATTGCTTATGGCACGGACGGTGCACAGCGTGTGGCGGATCGATTTCTGCAAATTGAGCAGGAAGAACAGAGACGTATGCAGCATGTCCTTGGTGTGGGGAGTACAACGGATGCGCTTGCTGCGCAACCAGCCCTCGGACAAGACACGAAGCATAGTATTGCAGCTGCGCTTGAGCGTGGTGAAAAGAACCGCTACAACAATATCTGGCCCTTTGAGAACGCGCGTGTCAAATTACAGGATTGTGCTTCTTGCGACTACATCAATGCGAGTCATTTGCATTACAAGGAAAGTGATCGTCGGTATATCGCCACACAAGGACCCTTACCTGCAACAACAAAGGATTTCTGGCAGCTTGTGTGGGAGAATGATGTTCGGACTGTTGTGATGTTGACGAAAGAGCATGAGGGTGGACAAGCCAAGTGTCACCCGTACTGGGCAGATCCAGAACACATGCTCCCATACCGCTTGGAAACGTTGAGTGAGGAAACAGTACAGAGTCGGTTTGCGGTCGGTCAAGAGCCTGTTCCATTAACCATTCGCCGATTCAATTTAACACACGCGGATCGACCCCTCGCTGGTGAGCGACTGGTACAACACCTACAATTCACCGAGTGGCCCGACTTCCACGTCGTTCAACCAGCCACCATTTTGGCGCTCCTGCAGGAAACACACTTGGCTGAGTTTGCAGCGACGTCGCCCGCTGTGAAGCGTCGGAAATCGATATCTGGGGGTAGTCTTGCTGCGAAAGCACCGGGTGAGCGACCTGTTGTGGCGCACTGTTCTGCAGGGTGTGGTCGAACGGGTGTGTTTTGTACAACAGACACTGTTACGCAACTCGTCAAGGAACAGATTGACCGCGACGAGGTACACGATGAGACGGATCTGATTGTACTTGTGGTGCGTGCGTTTCGGGATCAGCGGCTGAGCATGGTGCAGACACTACGGCAGTTTGTGTTGTGCTATGATGCTGTTTTGCTGTTCAGTCTTGCATACATCAAGGAACGGTATGGTTTGGTGTGAGGATATGATTGAGATTGAGACAAGTGACGAACTTTTTTTTTGAGAGGCGAGATAGTGTATACGGCGAGCAGAGGCAGACAGCATCATTCATGATCATTTAGTCGTTGGCCGTCTTCAGATCAATGACGAGGGCCACTAGGGCCACTCACTACCACACAGTCGTGCACTGGTGTCTGTGAATTGTGAGAGAAATTCGCGACTGACCCAAAAAGCGAGAAACGTCGCAGGAAGCAGCGCTAGCCAGAGCCACGTACAACGACCAGGGAACAGAGCCCTCACAGCTCACTCTCACGAACACAAGAGAGCGCTTTCCATCACAAAATTTTACCCTACTGCGTCCGTGCCCTGGCGCATATGCTGGCTTAGCCAAAATCAACGATACTAGCGTACATTGATGCGCGTTATTAAGAAGATGGGTCGTAGGGCCCTACAGGCGGTATGTCTCTCTTCAATGGACGGCGAGAATGACAAACTAACAGCTTCAGCCGCCTGCAGTGCGTTCATTTATGGATCAAGTCATGGCAGCGCAGGAGCACGAACTGGCGCCAATCCTGCAATCATTCAACAAGTGGACCTTCCCCAAGGGTGATCTCTTCCAATGGGTCGCAGTACTTGACAGGTGCGATGCAATCCTAGAGGCCAAGTGCCGCAAGTATGCACTGGAAAAGGTACAGGTCAAATCATTCGAAGAAGGCGATCGCCAGCTCCTAGTGGCAATCCTTGCCTTCACCGCCTTTCTCTTGGATCACTGTGCCAATCGAAGCTTATACAGCTCTGCCAATGTATGTTCTCATGCTGCTCATCGCAAAATACTAACTCAAGAACATCACAGAGCTGCTCAACACAACCGATATCGACGTCTGTGAGCAAACATGCCGCGTGACAGTCCGTCTTGCTCATCGCCACAATCAGCAACGAAACAGTCGTCACCCATTCGGCATCTCCTCTGAGCGTATTCTGCGGCTCGCTACCTCCCTTCGGTCCGCTACAAAGGACTGCGGTGCCATCCACATACCAATGGGCAAGTTGCTAGACGACCAGGCACCGTTGCCAGGGGCCTGGCGCTCTGTCCACTATTGGTTCTACAAGCAGGCTACAGAGCATAAACAGTCTGCTGATCAACAAAAAGGTGATTACTTTACACTCAAAACACCTAGTGCTGCATTGCGACAGCCTCAAGCTATGCCAAGCACACCGACCCCTGGACACGGTGCTCGATCACGCTTGACGCAGACACCCAATACGCCTGCAACACCAGGTGAAGCACTGGGCAGTCACATTGAACGTATAGGCGAGGGACTTGAGCTCATTCACCTTCCTGCTGAAACGCTGCAAGCGCACTCAATCGAGGAACTGTTGCAAAATGCCATCGAAGAGCACACATTACCCGTTTCGCACCACTTTGAATTCATGGTCCGACTGCGATTGGCCAAAACTGCCAACGAGTCGCGCGATCGATTGTCGCAACTCGTATCTATTCGAGCACTTGCGTTGGCTGCATTGGCGTATACCGTTGCCGAGCCTGTTTTGCAGACGCGCATTTTCACAACGGATGGTGAGGTGGTGCAACAACTCGCATCGCTCACCAATCCTGATTACAACTGCTCGGAGCAAGTCAAAATCTCAGCACTCATTGCTTTAGAAGCTATTGCACACCACAGGCCAAAGCTCAATGATGTCCTTGCAGTGCTTGGTGCTTCAGTCAACCACGGCTTGATCATCTACATTGTCAAACGCGTGCTTGCAGATTTGCGACATGAAATCCCAAAATGCTCGAGTGAGTATGTCGAGGCTGTCTCAGGTTTACTTCACTACCTGAGTACCACACAAATTGCTGGCACAATGCTCTGCTCTGCTGGTCTTGTTCAGCTTTTGATTCAGCTTCTTGAAAATCAGCAGCCTGCTGCATTGCGAGCAGTCGTCAAGTCACTCGCTTTGCTCGATCATCTCCTCTATGGCTTTCAGCAATCCTTCCAAATATTTTGTGCTGCAAATGGGCCAGCTATCTTGGTGGAACGCATTAGGACAGAGGTGCTGCATGACATTGAAGCTGCGCCCGAATACGAAGAAGCGTGCAGAGTGGCGAAAGTGGATTATCGCATGCCGCACGAGCGTTTCTCACTTCTCAAGACAATGCTCAAAACGCTCCTGCACATGATGCAAAGCTCCGGCACGTCGGATGGCTTGCGAAATTTGATTGAGTCGCCACTGCTGGACTCCATCAACCTCATCTACGGGAATGTCAACGTCTTTGGGTCGAGTGTCTTTGCAACTGCAACCAACATCATGTCTACATTCATCCACAATGAACCTACCTCATATGCGATTCTGCACGAGAAGAAGGTGCCAGAGTCATTCCTCGACTCTATCACGAATACCATTCTGCCTGCCTCAGACGCCCTCGGTGCCATCCCCAATGCTCTAGGTGCAATATGCCTCAATACCCAAGGACTGACACTCTTCAAGAGCTATAATGTCATCGATGCCTTCTTCAACATCTTCACTGAACAGAAGCATTGCGAAGCCTTGCAAGACTCAGATACTGCTGGTATTCTGGGCGGCGCCATTGATGAATTCATTCGTCATCACCCACACATGAAAGTCGAAGTTCAAACGCACGTCTTCAACACTGCTCAGAGGATCAAGCGGCTTGGTCAGCGATGTGTGGATACCACAGATTTTGCTTGTTTCGTGCGGGAAGAGGGGAAAGCCCACATTGAACCAACGGATGCCATCACAGCAACAGTCGAGGATGACGACCATATGAAACGCAGTGTCATCACGCTGTATATTGACATTATCGCTCGATTCCTTGAAGGTTTCTTCAACAGTGCAAGCCATGCCGCTGATTTCGTCAACAAAGGCGGTGTCCAAGTCCTCATCACTTATTACGAGCTCGATTGTCTGCCATATGATTTCGCACGGTCGAGCGCAGCATTGGCATTGTCGCATGTCTTTCGAATCACCAGTGAGGTTGATGCACGCGCGACGCTCCTTTCCATTTATGCATCCATGCGCAAAGCTGTGCAGGACTGTGGCGAGATGCCAGGCCCACATCCTACCGACTCAAAGTATGCGGTTCAACGATCGCAAGGTTTTACGGCGGAACAAACACCCATTGTTGCCTTGCGACGCTGTCACTCTTATGCCGTCTTGCTATCAGACCTGTACGCTCTGCCAGTGTTTGGACACGGTCGCAGTGCGCTGCCCTTTTATACAGAGTTCCAGTCGGGTTTTGCAGGAAGCGGCGTCTTGCAATTGCTAGGTCAATTTCATCGAACGCTTGTTTGGGAAGAGATCAAGCTTAGCAATGAAATGGAGCTGGACTGGGTGAAAGCAACGCAACCACAGGATGAAGGTCCTGCTCAGCCTGTCAATCAAGCGGAAGCTGAGAAGATCCTTCCTGAACAAGTCCGCATGACTGGGTTATTCAAGAATCTCAAGATGCTTAGATTCCTGCTCTGTCAGATCCCACCATGTATCATTCCATTCTACCAGGGCTTGTCAAAGATGCTCTTCACCAGTAGGCGCCCGATCGATGGCAACCATGGCACAATATCGTACAGAGTGGCTGTCATCATTGCTCAAATCATGGAAGAGCATCTTACGTTTGAGCCGACATGGACTCAATCTGATCGAATCCCCTATGCGATCTTGATGGTCACAAATGTCCAGATGATTTTGTGCGATGACCGCAACCCTGCCAATCTCACCGTATCTGTGCTGATGCACTTCGACGCTGGCGTAAACAAATTGAAGGACCTGCTGGTATCGCTTTGGCAAGAACTCCGGAGCCGGAATTTCACGATGGCTGACCTGTTGAAAGAAGATGTCGATCTTGGAGAAGGCAGCGTTTCTGAAGCAACACGCTCGCTAAGGGATGCCAGGAGACTGCATGCTGCTATTGAACTGATCTTGCGTCTATTCTTGCAATTCACATCACATCATGCAGTTTTGGACTCTCCGCAAACACAAGCCATCGTCAAGTCTCGAGACCCTCTGCCAGGCGACCCTTTCAATGCAAATGCTCTGCTTCGCAAGCTTCGTGGCCTTATATTGCCGACCATGGCAGAGCTCTTCGAAGACGAGAACAGGGCAAACCTTTCTTCGGGCGTCTTCAAGATTATTGTGCAAATCATGACACAGTGCATGGCTGCTGAGGGAGAAAAGCCAGCTTCACGCCCAGAGATTGCTGATCGGCATACAAGCTTCTTATCTGTAGCGGCGCCTCTGGGTACAGCAGCCGTCTCTCACCCATCTCCAGTACAGCGCGAGCAAAATGTCTCGCGCCTGATGGCTCTTGGCTATGCTCGTCATGTGGCAAGCTCAGCGCTCACGGAAGCAAACGAGAATGTTCAGAGCGCCATGGACTTTTTGGTGGCTCATCCGGAGATGGCTGCCATCACGTCAAACGATGTAGACAGGCACGAAGAAGGCTCGCCGATCGACGCAGAGACCACCGATACACTCAATACTGTACGACAAAACCTCGACAGCCTGATTCTTGGCTCCGTGGCAGCCTTGGAACATCATCCCGATGTTGTCTTTGAGCTTAGCGCGCTCATCTTGGCTTCTATGGCGGTGTCCAAGACTAATGAGTGGCTTTCGGATGGCGTTAGTATCCTCATTGGCACACTCGAATCGATGGTTGAGGACGCAGCTGAACCAAGGAAAGCTGCTCATCTTGGCGCCATTACTCATTTGCTCGCCAAGCTCTCGCATTCAGTCATGTTCATGCAAAAGTGCTTTGAAGATTTGATTGAATCTGAGGAAACCATTAGGTCGCTGCTAGCAGATACATTAGACGTTCAAGCGAAACCTTGGATAGCGAGCGCCATTCTGATACTAGATGCTATGGTTGCTCAATCTGATGGACCCCATGCAGTCTCGCCTGATGGAAGCACCCCTGCTGGGTTGTCTCAAGAGCAAGTCGAACAAATCTTTACCTCTTGCTTTGCTCTTCTAAAGAGTCAACCATCAGACAAGGGCACATTGTTATCTCTTTGCAGATTCTTCGTGAGATTGACACGTCGAAAAGAACTATCCGCACGTTTCATTCAGGAAGGTGGTTTGCAAGAGCTCTTTTCGACGCTCAAGCCTGTCGTTTCGCAGACCGATGAAAATATTCGCATTACATTTGTCATTCTATTAAGGCACTTGATTGAATCTGAAGACATCATCACATCTGTCATGGAACGAGAGATCAAGTCGTGGTTTACTCAGCCAAAGACACGCAACACAGAGATTAGCAATTTCGTCAAGCAGAATGCTTCAGTTGCACTTCGCGACCCCGATATCTTTGTGAAGGCTACGCAACGTCTTTGCTGCTTTCCCAAGTATGATGAGTCGGCCAATTTGCAGGCGATTGCGCTGCGCTCAATGGCCTACGCAGACACACCGGCCTATTTGCCGGAGGACGAGGAAGTGACCGCTTCGAGTAATAAGCCAATTGAGGTCATTCAGATTCTCCTAACGGAAATACAATCGAGCCGTGATCGATTCAGAACAGAGCAGGAGCGCGACACAAAGGCAATTCCCGAAGGGTCCGAGGCCAAAAAGGTTCCTTTCAAGTCATCCGAGCACCCAGAGTATCTGTACCGATGTCTCCTATTGCAATGCTTGACTGAGCTGCTGGCGTCCTACACTTCCTGCAAATTGGAGTTCATCAACTATTCACGCAAACCCAGCAAGGATGCGACAACACCTGCAAAGCCGCGGACTGCTATTCTCAATTTCTTGGTCCTCGACTTACTCTCCAATGCAAGTATCCATGTGTTGGATGACATTCCTTCCAAGAAGCGGTATGCTATCGAGAACTGGACTCGAGCCGTCCTGGTATCTCTGTGTGCGAGTGTCACACCGCCCGATGACGGGAAAGACGAAACCCTACAGCATGTGCGCAAGATCGTGCTTGATGTGCTCACCAAGGTGATCCGGGATACAATTGTCTCTCAGGAGCCTGCAGACTCACGATATGCCAAGATCATTTCACTCGCTGAACTGCTCTACCGACTGATGACTTCGAACGCAATCACCCAGGCTCCCCAAAATAATATTGTTCAGCCGCCGCCAGAGTCTCAATGGCATACAGCCAAGCTTATGATTGAGAAGGATTATGTATCGCTGCTCTCAAGCATTCTGGCAGATGTCGATTTGCAACATCCATCGGCTCGACGTGTTGTGAAGTGCGTTTTGAAACCCTTGAAGACTTTGAGCAAGATTTCGGTGCGTTTGAGCGAAACTACCGATCTCGTCAAGCCTATTGCAGACCAAGGGGCCACCGATGGCCAAACGAGCGAGGCCAACTTCTTTGAGGAGTCGAGCTCGGAGTCAAGTAATGCCGAAGGAGAGGAGGGTCGTGAAGACACTCCGGACCTTTACCGAAATTCCGCCCTCGGGCTCTTTGGAGGCGACATGCAAGAAGAATCTGAGCACAGCAGCTACATGAGTGGCGAGGACGACGAAATGTATGACGAAATGGATTATGACGATGAAGGATCTGAGACGGGCAGCGCCGTGAGTGACGAGGAGCTTGAATTGGCTGAAGGCCATCCAGGTGGCCACGACATGGACGTCGAGTTGATTCTTGACGGGGAGCACATGGGTCACGATGGCGATGACTCTGGTTCCGGTGGTGAGCACTCATCTGACTATTCTGACGAATATAGTGACAGTATGGATGCTGAAGAGATTGAAATCATCGAGGAACAAGGTTTTGACGAAGGTGAGTGGCAGGATGAGGAAGACGATGGTGATGATATTGTCGGCGACCAATCTGTTCCTGGTGATGCACTCCTGATTGACCTCACCAACGGTATGCTGGGAGGCCCTGCTGATGCCAATGAAAATGAGATGGACGGCGGGCACCCGGACGATATCGACGATGATGAAGAAGACTACGACGAGGGCATGTCTCAAGGTAAACACATTGAATTCATGTCGCAATACTGACCAATAGAGGATGAAGACCTCATCGACGATGATAATGATGATGATGGAGACCAGTGGGGTTGGGCCGGCGAAGATGATGATGGCAATGAAGACAGCCAAGCTACCCAACGGCAGACCGCTGGACGCAATATCGCTCATCGATTGTGGGCATCCCTTGGTGGCGGTGGTGCAGGCGGCATTGCTCGGAATGGGTTTGATCCTGATGTTCAAGTATTCCGTCGCCCACGAGTTGGAGGCCCGGCTGGTCAGCCTCCTGCTACAGAGCAGTCGTTGCTGTCGAATCCGCTCCTTACAAGCAACGCACGAAATGCAACTGGCGGACGCACCGATGGACAACCACGAAATGAAGTCTTTAGTGATTGGGTTGAGTCAATCGAAGCGCTCATGGGAGGCGGAGCGGTACAGCTCATTGGTGATATGCTCCAAGGTCCAAATGCTCGTCGTGCGCAAGCCATCCGTGTCGAAGTTAATGGCGCCGGGGAACCGACTGTGATTGCCGCTGGTCTGGAACGCGCCCTTCAGGAGACCAACTTGGCCTCCAGACTTGCTGGAGATGGGCATGCGTCCGGTACAGGTCTTGGGCAGACAGGATCTACCCGGACTGAAGAAGATCCAATGCTGGCAGTTTCTTTTGATCCTTCGTCGACACTAAAGCGATGGCGGGATGATACCACAATCACCTTTGACGGTGCCTCAGTCGAGCTCGCTCTTCGACTAGTTGGTCGCCTCTTACAAGTAATGTCTCCTCAAGCGAAGACAGAAGCCGCTGAACGCAAAGTTGTTGAAGAACGACTTCGCCTTGAACGCATGCGCATAGCTGAAGAAGAGCGCACGAAACGAGATCAGGAGCAGCAGGCGAAACAAGCCGAGGAACAACTCAGGAAGAAAGAGCAAGAGCGAAATCAGCCGGCGCCCATCACTGAGGAGTCCAATGCGACTGCACCAATGATCACGGAAGCATCAGACAGCATGGAAGGTGTGGAGCCCACAGAACAAACCTCGACTTCAGAAGCCCCTCGCCAGTTCATTTCCATCCGAGGCCAGAACGTGGACATCACCGGTCTTGGTATCGATGTCGAGTTCCTCAATGCTCTGCCAGAAGAGATGCGTGAAGAGGTTTTAACCCAGCACATCCGTGAACGTCGGGCAGCCGCACAAGAGAATCTGCAGCAAGCAGTCGAGTTGACTCCTGAATTTCTCGAGGCCCTTCCGGCCGAGATTCGGGCTGAGCTGATTCAACAAGAGACCATCGACCGTAGGCGTCGCGAGCGCCTTGCTCGTCAAGCTCAGGCTCAGGCGGTCAGTGGCGCTCCAGCCGGTCCCACAGAAATGGATCCAGCAAGCTTCTTGGCTTCTCTCGATCCTGCTTTGCGTCAACAAGTGTTGATGGATATGGATCAAGACGATGATCTTTTCAGCACGCTGCCGCCGCATCTGCTCGCCGAGCTTGGACAGCGTCGAGCTATACCACGAGACATGGAGCGCATTCAGGGATCAAGGGGTGCACATGATCAAGCCTCGTCAGGCCCAGTTGGAACTGGTGACAAGGTTGATGAGAAAAGCACGGTCGCTCCAAAAGTCAAGCGTGAAGCGATTCAGTTGCTCGACAAGAATGGCATCAGTGGTTTGTTGCGCCTGATCTTCCTACCGCTGCCACAGCAAAAGAACTTCTTGCATGAGGTCTTGCTTAATCTCTGCGAAAATCGCCACAACCGTGCCGAGATCATTGGGCACCTGCTGCTTGTCTTACAGGACGGCACTGCTGATATTCAAGGCGCCGAGCGATGCTTCAACATGATGACCAAGCGATCGCGCCTGACTACCACAGAGACCCCAATGAAGACACCAAAAAGGGCGCCATCGGCTCCTCAATCTCTACCGCTCATTATTGGTGACAATGCGCCGAATCTCGTTGCACTGCAAGTCTTACAGGCTCTGGCATACCTTGTTCATTATAATGCTCAGCTGCCCTCATTCTTCCTCACAGAGCATGATTCACTTGCAGCACGACGAAGCGCCAAAGCTAAAGGCAAGGGAAAGGAGAGTCTGTCCAAAGCGAACAAGTTTCCTGTCAACAGTCTTGTTGGACTCCTCGATCGAGAAGTCATTCTCGAGACGGCAGAGGTTCTTGAGCAATTGTCTCATCTCCTGGGTGTTGTCACTCGCCCACTGCTGATGCTGAAGAAACGTCAGAAGCTCGAAACGCAGCAAAGCGAGAATGTTGAAATGACGCTAACTGAAGTCGCTCCTGCGGAGGCGGCTAATTCTGTTGTGCCTGCTGAGGCTGATTCCTCCGAGTCGAAGCCTGCTGATTCGGACAAAAAGCCAAAATCGAAGAAGACACTTGTGCCCCCCGAAATTCCTGTTGAACACCTTAGGCTGGTGGTAGATATTCTTCGTGCAAATGAATGCTCCAGCAAAACATTTCAGAACACGCTTGCCACAATGCAACATCTAGGCGCATTGTCTGGTGCCAAGGAAGTCATTGCTGACGAGCTTGTGAAGCAAGCTCAGACGCTAGGAATGGAGATTCAGGGTCAATTGCTTGCGTTGCTCGGACATATTCGCCCTTTGCAGACCGATGAGGAGCTTCAAGCATCTTCATTTGCGGCCTTCTCGTCGAGTTCCTCCAGTCAAGCCAAGTTGCTTCGCATGCTAAAATCAATTGATTATCTCTTCGAGACACGAAATGGAGACCAACCTGACGCTTCTGCAGATCAAGCAAATTTCGTTGCGCAGATCTATGACAGTCTCAACTTTGGGCAGCTGTGGAGCGAGTTGAGCGAATGCCTCACAATCATCCACGAGAAATCCAACATGGTGCATGTTGCTACAATTTTATTGCCTTTGATCGAAGCTCTCATGGTGGTCTGCAAGCAGATTGCTGCTGGTCAAGGTTCCACCAAAGACCCGAAGACCACACCAAGCTCGCGTCAAGCCACACCTGCATCGAGCGAAAGTCTGGCTACGCAATTTTTCAGCTTTACTGAGCAGCATCGCAAGATTCTCAATCAAATGGTGCGAAATAACCCTGCTCTCATGAGCGGTTCTTTCAGTTTATTGGTGAAAAATCCAAAAGTGTTGGAGTTTGACAACAAGCGCAATTACTTCGTGCGAAAGCTTCGCGACAGGGCTGCAAAGGAGCACTACCGTCCATTAGCCCTTAACGTTAGGCGCGACATGATTTTCCTCGATTCCTACAAGAATCTGCACTTCAAGAGCGGAGATGAAATCAAGTACGCAAAGCTCAACATCCGTTTCGCTGGAGAAGAAGGTGTCGATGCAGGTGGTGTGACTCGCGAGTGGTTCCAGGTGCTTGCCAGACAGATGTTTGATCCAAATTATGCACTCTTCGTGCCTGTCAATGCGGATCGCAACACCTACCACCCCAATAAGCTTTCTGGTATCAACCCTGAGCATCTTTCGTTTTTCAAGTTCGTTGGCAGAATTGTGGGCAAGGCACTATACGACGGTCGTCTTCTCGACTGCCATTTCAGCAGGCCTGTTTACCGCAAGATGCTTGGAAAGAATGTGTCACTTAAGGATATGGAGACTCTTGACCTCGAGTACTACAAATCTCTTCTGTGGATGCTTGAGAATGATATCACAGATGTCATCACTGAGACCTTCTCCGTGGAGCGCGATGACTTTGGTGAGGTAACTATCATTGACCTGATCCCGAACGGCCGAGAAATTCCTGTGACGGAGGAGAACAAGCAAGAGTACGTTGCAAGGGTGACGCAGTACCGTCTGCTCGACAGTGTCTCGGAACAGCTTGACCACTTCATGAAGGGCTTCAACGACATTATTTCACCCGAGCTGGTGTCCATCTTCAACGAGCAAGAATTGGAATTGCTCATCTCGGGTCTGCCAGACATTGACGCGGATGACTGGCGCAACAATACAGAGTACCACAACTACACGGCAGCCTCACCGCAAATTCAATGGTTCTGGCGAGCGGTGCGATCCTTTGACGACGAAGAGCGCGCACGTCTTTTGCAATTTGCAACAGGCTCTTCGCGCATTCCAATCGAGGGCTTTGCAAATCTCGAGGGCATGCAGGGCGTGCAAAAGTTCAACATCCACAGAGATTACACGAATGGTGATCGTTTACCGCAATCGCACACTTGCTTCAATCAGCTCGACTTACCAGAGTATGAGAGCTATGAAGCATTGCGCAACTCACTCCTCACGGCCATCTCTGAAGGTAATGAAGGATTTGGCTTTGCTTAGGGCAGGGTCCTCTGCAACATGTTTATGAGCTCGACGCAGCGTGTCGATTGTGTTTTGTCGTATATCATAGTCAATGAGATGCATATTTGAAGGAACGTTGATATTCAATATCTACAAAGTGGGGTCATCTACGGTTGCATCAACACTTGCTCAGGGTTTGCTTCTGATGGTGCCACTGCATTACGTGCCGCCGTCTCTGCAGACTCATGCACCGCAGGCCGCAAAGGTTGTCCCTCAGCGCTCATGGTATCGAGCATCTTGAGCTTCTCCAATGCCTCTTGATCCGCCTTTGCGAGTGCTGCCTGGATCGTCTGTTGTGCTTCAAGCACCTGTCTCTTCATTGCCAAACGATCGAGATAAATTTGTTGCTTAGCACGCTCAACATCCCGTCGTTCTGCTTCCAGCAGTCTTTCAAGTTCCTCAAATTGCTGCAACTTGAGCTCGAGTCGTTGGACTTGTGTTGCAACAGCTGCAGAGACGAGTGCATTGAGTTCACGTTCTTCATGCGATGCAAGAAGGTGTGCTTTCGCCGCTGCTGCACCCAAAGCTGCACTGGCTGCTTTTTCAAGCTTATCTTGTTCAAGCGTGTTGCTGGGTTCATCCACCTGCATGGCGTCACCAGCGTTATCATCCATGGTACTTCCATTCGCCTGCTCTTTCTTGGTCTTTGCTTGCAAATCCTTGACGAGTTGATCGATAGCTGATTGAGCAGAAGCGGCAGCCACAGTAGGTCGAACGGCACTCGCCAAAAATGCCACAACACTCATGACTGGATTCTCAGCTTGTGAATATGGTGCTCTTGCGTACTGCAATGGTCCAGCAGCAGAGACATCGCTCTCAAGGTAAGGATCTTCAATTGGCATTTGCAGGAATCGCAAAACACACTGTTCTTTTGTTCGTGTACCGACGTGACTGGCGATTTGTGACCAATCCTCATCAAACATCTCAAGCCCTTCAAGCAAGAGCAATGTTTCTGCATCTGTCCAAGTATCTTCTTCACGCTTGATGTGCGTATCGCCTAGCCTGACGAAATCACCAGACTGCGAAGTCGCTGGAAACCTTGCCTCTGTGTAGCAATTCGCACAGAGATTGACATTTGTCTGTTTTGTACTGTGATAACGCAAAGCGGAGCACTCAACACCACATGTCGTACAAGCGATAGGTTTGCGATCGCTGGTGGTCAGACCAGCGGCGCCATTGGTGGTACTGCTGCCAAGGGAGCTATCATACACATTCCTGCGCAACTCCAAATTGGTTTCTGGCTGTGGTGATTTACGCATAGCCGCTACCGTCTTGTTGAAGGGCTTGCCCTGTGAAATGGTTGAGTTGGGTGCTGGCACAAACGGTTGAAGGCCACGTGGTGTATCAGCAGTGAGTTTGAAGTGTCCCGTAAAAGGTGGACCAATATTGGAGGGTCGCGTTTCTGGCTCTACTTGGTAGTTGATGAGTCCCCACTGTTCGAGGAAAGCGTGGACGCGCATAACGGCACAGACGTCGCCTGCAAGATTACGTCGACATGCGGTGACGGTCAGATACTCGGATGGATTGAGTCTGTAGGTGTTGATCATAAAGTCGCGGTAGTCCTTGTACACGGTCGGCGTCTTTGATCGATTCCTGCCATTGAAGAATTCCGGTACAGATTTCCGCTCAATGTCGTTGATGGTGAGCATATCGAACCAGGCTGCATAGCTCGGCACGATCACTTGATGGGTTTGTGCAATGAGAAATGCCTGCGCTTCATCTTCCACCTTTTTCGCCTGTTGCAGTGATGTCTCTGGCTCTGTGGCCGCTGGCTCTTCTGCAGGTGGCTTGATCTCTGCATTTGTGTCTTCAGCAGGCCCGGTAGACTCAACAGCGTCTTCACTAGTTTGCGCATCAGCAGGCGCAGCAGGCGACGCATCAATCGCAGTCGTGGTTGCAGTATCCTCAGCTGATTCTGTCTGTGCAGCGGGTGCATCTGCATGTGTCTTTGCAGCGGGGCTTTCTTCGAGCTGTGTAGCTTCCTCCATCTTGTGGTCTGCCTGTTCCTGTGGCTTATCGACCTGCATCTGTGCGTCTTCCTCCATTGTAGCAGTCCTGTCTATATGTCTATGTCTATGTCTGTTGTCTCTTTCTCTTTCGTGTTTTGAGCATTCACGTGTTCACGTGTTTCTGGTTTCGCGTCTACAGGGATGAGCTCATGACTACTTCTATATCTACTGCTGCTCTAGCTGTTCTAGCTGCTCAGTACTATTGGCCATGGCTGTAGACAGAAAGAGAAAACGGGGTCACTCCTCAGAGCCAGAGCAAGAGCTAGAGGCCAACTTGTCCAACACACCAGGCACTCCTGCTGACCAGGAAGCTACCATCTCGGCCTCAATGCTCAAACAAGAAGAACAGCTACAAAAATCCAGCAATTCCAGAGCTGGCAATACAAAACAAGTTAGAGAAATCGCTAGTATGGAAGAATCAGCGCGTGTCAATCGACTTAAATTCCTGATTGAAAAGTCAAAGATTTATACCTCCATCTTGAGTGAGAAGCTGTTGAAGCAGCAAGATGTCTCTCGCTCTCGTGGAGAAGCGATCGATTCTGCTGTTCCCCAACTTGCCAAAGAAGGGAGTGGCAAGGCGAGACCAGGCAAGAAGAGAAAGGCTGCCACGGATACGGCTGATGTGGCTACAGCCCTGAATGAGGCAAAAGAAGACAGTGCCAAGTCACATGGCAGCAAATCGAATGGGAAGTCAACACCTCAACAGTCTGCCAGACAGCCAGCCTTGATCACTGGCGGTGTCATGCGTGACTATCAACTGGATGGACTCGAATGGATGGTCTCCTTGTACGAGAATGGCCTCAATGGAATTCTTGCAGACGAGATGGGCTTGGGCAAAACACTTCAGACAATTGCCTTTCTCGCCTTTCTTCGCAGTAAAGGTGTCATGGGACCATTCCTCATTGCTGCCCCTCTCAGTACGATTGCCAATTGGGTGAATGAGGTGCGTCGCTTTGCGCCAGAGATACCTGTGCTCTTATATCACGGCAGCAAAGATGAACGCGCAAGGATGCGTGCCAAAAAGATGGCCAAAGTTGGGGAGAAGTTCCCCATCATCGTGACCAGCTACGAAATCATCATGAATGACCGCAAATTTCTGCAAAAGTACCAGTGGAAGTACATGGTCGTTGACGAAGGACATCGGTTGAAGAATCTCAATTGTAAGCTCATCAAGGAATTACGATCCTATTCAACAGCAAACAGATTGTTGCTTAGTGGCACGCCTCTACAAAACAACCTCTCTGAACTCTGGTCACTCCTCAACTTTCTTTTACCAGACATCTTTTCCGACCTCGACTCCTTTCAGTCTTGGTTCGACTTTTCGTCCCTTGAATCCGACAATGCAGAAGGTGGTCAAGACATGCTCGCCAATGAAGAACAGTCATCCGTCATCACTAATCTCCATCAAATCTTAAAGCCCTTTTTGCTGCGACGTCTCAAGGTTGAAGTTGAAAAGGACCTACCTCCGAAGCGCGAGTATTTGCTCTATGCGCCCATGACTGCGGAGCAAACTGCTCTTTATAAAGCGGTACTGGACCATCAAGTCCGTGCTTTCTATGATGAAGACGGTGCAGAGCAGACAGTAGCGAATCTCGACGTTGACGCACCGCGTGGCAAACGCACGCGCACACGAATGTCACAAAGAGAGCTTTCTGACGACGAATACTTTGATTCACTTGAACAGCAAGCAGACACGCCCACAACGACCGCATCAACGCCGAAGGGAAAGTCTACTAAAGCAATGGCTGGCTTTGACTACTCAAAGCTACGCAACATGTTGATGAGTCTACGAAAGGTATGCAACCACCCGTACCAGAATCATTGGCCGGTTTATCCTGGCACTGATCGCTATGTGGTGGATGACAAGCTATGCACAGCTTCTGGCAAGATGATGCTGCTCAAACGACTTCTCATTGCATTGTTAGATAAGAATCACAAGGTTCTCATCTTTTCCCAATTTACAACTATGCTCGATATCATCGAAGTCTGGCTTGAGGATATGATGGACCTGAAGGTATGTAGAATTGATGGCAACGTCGATCAGGAATCACGGCGTGAGCAAATCGCGGCTTTCAATGAGCGTGAAGACCATAAGGTCTTCTTGCTTAGTACACGAGCTGGTGGTCTCGGGATCAACCTCGTCTCTGCAGACACGGTCATTTTATTTGATTCTGACTTCAACCCGCAAAACGACTTGCAAGCCATGGACAGAGCTCATCGTATTGGTCAGAAACGACCCGTGATTGTCTACAGATTTGCCTCTGCCAATACCATCGAAACAAAGATCTTGCTGCGCGCGCAAAATAAGAGGCGTCTGGAGAAGGCTGTCATTCGTCGTAATTCACTGCTCAATCAAAGTTCAATCATGGAGATGAAGGACATCCTCCTGAGTGATGATGCTGAAAAGATCCAAATCACGTCTGGCGATGATGAAGTGTTGAGTGAGCAGGATCTGGAGAAGCTGCTTGACCGCTCGGAAACCGCTTATCAGCATAATTACACTGGCGATAAGTTCAAAGCCATGGAAACGAAGCGTGATGCAGAGAATGACGCCCTGGCATCGCACTAGTCATGTTGTAATGGTTGTCAGATGCTCTTTGTACTATACGGTAGTCTATCGCTAGACTGACATGGTCCACTTGTTTGCTGCCCTGCGGCTTAGATCCTGGTGCTTGACGAGACTTCCGTCCTGCTTGCGAAGAACGGTCCCTTCCTTGCCTGCTGCATCTCGAATCTTGAATGTCCACCGGTCCTGACGTTTCTTACTCGGTGGTTGCACTTGGACTTCCTCTACTTTTGACTTACCCAGGAGTGTGGACAGGGATGAAGTGGATTCAAATGGCGATTTCGCAATAAAGTCTTGAATCTGCTTCTCTTGACGCTTGCCGAATGGAATCTTCCCGAGCTCCTCTGCAGCATCTTCTGGTGTATAAGTCGCAGCTTCGGGAATCAAGGTGAAAATTTGTCTGCCTGGGTCAATTGTAAGGTTGTGCTTTGGTTCATAGTCACCGAATTCGGCTGACTTTGTGCCAAGAACCTGGTCCATTGTGTCTGCATACGATTGCATCGTGCGTCGACCCTACTGTTAGCAATTGTAGAAGTTGATGCAGACGCATGAGCTGACGAGGACTGCTGTGCGTCAGATATCATAATGTTATTGGAACCATGGTATTTTTGTCTTAAAGACTAATCGTTGAAAGCATCATTCAGAAGCGTTGTCTCGAAGCAGCTCATGCGCCTTTTCCTATATCACTTACCTGAGTGTCCCATTTTTCCCTGACGGCTTGAAGTTTGAGGATCGCATCAATACGTTCCAGCGAGACTCCCCATTTCGTGCTGAGCTGCCGCAAGCCGATACCAGTCTTCCAATCTTCGATAATGTCCTGCTTGATGGACCGCGCGAGCGGCGGACTCGGTTGGAAGGCAGGGTTGAGTGGGAAAGGGTGTGTCTTGCCATCCAAATAGTTTGTGCGGCCTCGTCCTTCTGCTGGCGAGGCATGGATCTTGCCAGGTCCATTTACCCACTGGACAAAGGCCTTTCTATGCGAGTGTGATGCAGCATTTCTAGACAAGGGCGTCTCGGTTCGGCCGCGAGTGGTCGATGATGGACCTGAGGATTCTGATCGAGCCGGGCTTTCTGCTGTGTTGCAGACAATTCGGGCAGCAGAGAACTGCCTGACGCAGGGTAGTCTCCTTGGCTTGAGCATGGTTGTATGTCAAGCACTTCGATGTCTCTGGTCGTGCTGTTTCTTGTGATTTTCATCTGGTCGCACGCACCCACACAAAGACAACTCAAGCACACCCCCACGGACCATACAACGGGAAGATCTCAGGCCGCGCACAGTTGCATCAAAGCCCCTGTGGACTGGCGAGCATGCCAAGTGTGAGCCATTGAGGCATCAAAGATCATTGCAACATCATCACGAGACACTACTAAAAGTGGTCGCGATTTTACGACACCAAAATTAAAGCGCGTCGGCTTGGTGTCGTATCTGTCTACCGCTTCTGTACGCCATGTCAAGCATGCGAGGACTCACCGTCTTCATCTCCGATTTGCGGAATGCTCGGGCCCGAGAGCTGGAGGAAAAGCGCATCAATACAGAGCTGGCCAAGATCCGCATCAAGTTCAAAGATGCAAAGCTCAATGGCTACGACAGAAAGAAGTACATCTGCAAGCTTCTCTACATGTACATCCTTGGCTGGGATGTCGCATTTGGCCATCTCGAAGCTCTCAAATTGCTGTCAAGTGTCAAGTACAGTGAGAAGCAAATCGGGTATCTGGCCGTGACGCTCTTCTTGAATGAGAACCATGACATGCTTCATCTAGTGGTCAACAGCATTCGCAAGGACCTGCTGGACTCAAACGACTTGCATGTATGCCTTGCGCTACATTGCATTGCAAATATTGGTGGCGTCTCAATGGGGGAGTCGCTTTCAGACGAGGTGCATCGCCTACTCATTGCAGCCACTTCATCATCCTTCATCAAAAAGAAAGCCGCACTGACACTCCTCAGACTGTATCGTAAGTGTCCAAGCATAATACAACGTGCTTGGGCGGAGCGCATTGTTTCTATCCTTGATGATGACGATCTTGGCGTTGTCTTGTCAGTGCTATCACTGGTCAACGCTCTGGCACAGGATCACCCAGATGCTTACATTGTTGCGTCCTCAAAGGCTGTTTACAGGCTAAAGCTGCTCGTCCTCGATCAGGCATACGGGGACGATGACCTCTACTACAGAGTGCCAAATCCGTGGCTACAAGTGAAGCTCTTGCGCTTATTGCAGTACTTTCCTGCTCCGACTGACGCTGCCATCATCGAGACACTTATCGAAGTCTTGAATGCAATTGTCGCACTCGCGAATACATCGCCCAAGAATGCTCAACAAAATAATGCTCAAAATGCCATTCTCTTCGAGGCCATCAATCTGGCCGTACACGCAGATATGACTGCTGCGTTAGAGACTCAACCGCTTCGAATACTGAGTAAGTGCATATCGAGCCGAGAAACCAATACGCGCTTCCTCGGTCTTGAAACGCTGTCCAGGCTAGCTGCGCGCAGTGATATGATGGAGCCACTGAAGAAGCATCAGGATATCGTATTACAATCACTCAAGGATCGTGATATCAGCGTTCGCAGACGTGGTCTTGATCTCCTCTTTTCTATTTGCGATTCTAGCAACGCGAAAGCAATTGTCGCAGAGCTCGTCAAGCACTTGCAGCAGGCAGACTTCGCGATACGAGAAGAACTGGTTCTCAAAATTGCCATTTTGGTGGAAAAGTATGCGACCGAGTATCAGTGGTATGTTGCTGTCATGTTGCAGCTACTAGCTATCGCCGGTGACCAAGTTCCATCTGAAGTATGGCAGCGTATTGTGCAAGTCGTTACGAACAACGAAGAGCTGCAAGAGCACGCTTCTACGGCCGTATTGCAATACCTCAAGCAGCGAACATGCCACGAGAATTTGGTCAAGGTTGGCGGATATATTCTTGGCGAATTTGGCCACTTGATTGGCAACAATGAGGGTTGCACGCCTATTGAGCAGTTTTCAGCGCTGCATGGCAAATTCAACTCGTCAACAACCCCGACTCGCGCACTGCTGTTGTCCACCTATGTCAAATTTGTCAACTTGTTCCCAGAAATCAAAGACGAAATCATTGCCGTTTTTCGGCAAATGAGTAAAGTACTCGACGCGGAATTGCAACAGCGTGCGTGCGAATATCTTGCACTTGTGACCATGCCGACAGACGACTTGCTTCAGGTGATGTGCGAGGAGATGCCGCCATTCCCTGAGCGTGTCTCGGCGTTACTATCGCGCTTGCATTCCTCTACAGATTCAGACACTCGAGTTTCTACCATCGGCGGCCGTGAAGGTCAAATTGATCGTGCAGCGCTCAAACTAGACTTGTCCAAAATTTCATCGAATGGCTCGAATTCTAAAACGAACTCGCCAGTACATCAACTGAGTGGTATGAACTTTGATACACCAAGATCGAATGGTAACACGCCAAATGGCACACTGAGCCGGCAGTTGCCTGACCTTGCTTCAGCTGCTAATCTCTCGCCAGGCTGGGAGGCAGGGTACCATCGGCTGCTGTACCGTGATGATGGGCTCCTCTATGATGACCCTCAGATTCAGATTGGATTGCGTTCAGAGTATGGCAATGGCAAAGGCTTCTTGACCTTGGTCTTCACCAACAAGTCGGACAATCCCTATACGGCATTCACGACCAGGGCTCTGTCAGCAGACGCGAATGCATTGACGATCAGTGCCGAAAGTTTCTCTCCGCCGACTCTCCCAGGCCACTCGCAAGTCCAGCAGCGCTTCAAAGTTGAATGCCTTCGTCCATTCGCAGAAGCGCCTCTATTGAGGTTGTCCTACTTGGCTGGTGCATTGCAAGCTCTTACCCTAAAGCTGCCCGTTGTTGTTTCGAAATTTGCGGAACCGGTCGAGCTCACATCAGCTGCATTCTTTGAGAGTTGGGCAACCATCGGCGGCGGCGAGCATGAGTCGCAACGCATCTTTGGTCTATCCGTACAAGGCAATCGCATCGATCTTGGTCGTATGCGTGCCATTGTCAAGGGTCATCGTATGTGTCTACTCGAAAGTGTCGACCCGAATCCAAACAATGTCGTGGCCGCGACCATCATGAATACACTGGCAGAGGGCAAAATTGGTGTCTTGCTGAGACTTGAACCGAACCTACAAACGACACAGTTCAGAATCACAGTAAGGGCAAAATCAAGGATCATGCCATCGGCACTGCAAGAGACTCTGAGTTCTGGTCATTTGGCGAATGGTTCCCCTGAGCTTTGAATTGGCTGGTGCAACGTAGCATTATATCCCGCATCTGTAGCAGCATTGGCTCTTGACTATGTTCTGTGACATCACCACTGTTCGCGGGGAAATGCTACAAACACGAGAACGTCAATTACATTACTACAAAGTCCCGATACATACACTCTATCAAACATGGCTCACAAGAAAGACATCAACGATACAAAGGAGGTACGATCATTTGAGCGTCTCGGACACTTGTTGACAAGCAGCGCCAATTTGCAGAGAGCCTCACTGGCGACGATGCGCAAGGCAACTCTCAGGGGAAACGAGCCAAGAAGGCAACAGATCAGCCTCGAGCGGTAAATCTTGGCTCACAGAGGTAAGAAGCTGACAGAGTCAGGATGCTGGAGTCACCAAGGCGGACGTACAGCAATCGGAAGAGGTGGAGATTAATGGCCCAGCGCATGTGTTTCCGTGTCAAAGAGTATGCTAACAGCAGTGGTGGCAGCGTTCCCGGAACAGTGAAACCAAGACTTTAGTCAGGAGCGAAGAGCAATATCTCCAGCTGTAGGCGGCGAAATGATGGTTGATGGCGAGATCAGTGCGATTCCAAGCTGCGAGC
Organism: Protomyces pachydermus; assembly: GCA_003717275.1. NCBI lineage: Eukaryota > Fungi > Ascomycota > Taphrinomycetes > Taphrinales > Protomycetaceae > Protomyces > Protomyces pachydermus. Next base: position 23,106 of record QXDU01000275.1, on the reverse strand, counting down.
GAGGAAGGTTGTGCAATCAATCTGTCTGTTGAGACCATATTGCCATTTCATTACTCTATGGTCTCCATCTCCTTGAGTTTGTGATACTCTAGTGTCTCGATGCCTACAGGCATGCTTCACTTTTCATCCGATGCAGGCTGCGTTTATCTCATGTGTTTCGCCCACCGTAGCTGGGCCATTGAACCTGGACTCGAGCTAGAGTAGCGACTCTATGCTCTACACAGCTCAGATCTCAAGAGGTACAACTTGTTGCCAATTTAGCAGCAGCTGCAGATGCTTGGAGTCATCTCTTTACGCGATGACCCGACGCGAAAGGTATCGATGTTTTCGAGCCCATGAAGCGGCGCTTCGTGACAAGGCTGCAGCTGTGTGTCCTCACTTTCTGAGAAGTCAAGCAGCTCGAGGTATACTCTTGTGAAAGTTCACGTCAGACTTCACAGTGGTCCACTTCTACGTGGGCACTATATAATTCAACTGCAGCTAACAATGGAGACCGAGCTGCAGGCATAGACTATGCGCGACGAAAAAGCTGTAAGAATTATTTGTGGACACGTCAGCCCGACTGCGTCATGTGCGCGGTCAATCACGACGGCAGTGCGCATGCCATGTCATAGCAGCATTGGCGACGTCCAGCCGGGTCTTCTAAGTAAAGCTCGAGTCAAGGGCCAGCAGCAGCGATAATCAAATGAAATTTTCTATTAGTAATGTAAAGATTTTCTATTAGTAGTGTAAACAGGAGAGCTAGCTTACGGAAGCTGATGAATTTGAACAAGAGACAGCTACAGGCGGCAGGCCAGTCGTAGAAATTGTAGCCAAAGCAATCACTAGTAGCGGAAATCGGAGCGTGTAAATCATCGACAAAATTCAAGCGCAGATGCTCGGACAAAAAGGAGCTCACTGAATCTCACTTCCTGCACTCGACATCGTTCTTCACTTTGTATGCCCCAGAATCGCCAAAATGTACGCGGAGAAGGTAGCGGCGAAACCCTGTCATTTGATCCGGTATGTCCATATAGTCGCCGTCGTACTGCTGAAGGGTAATCGCGTCTTTCATATCGGCCAGGGTATTCAGCACGCCAAGCAGTCTGTGGGATAGATCCTCATTAGTGCAGGACTGACCAGAGACTGGATGCTTGTGAGCTCTCGGAATTCGGAAAGAGGCAACCTGAATGTAGCATTTCTGGTTGTTGTCAAAATTCGAGTTGTAGGTCTGTCGTTGCATAAGGTCAACGGATGTGGCTGGGTAGCTTTTTGTATTGAAGCATTGGTCTGTTGACACCAACATCTCGTTGATCGCCTGGTTGAGCAGCTTCCATTCCTGAAAGGCGCCACTTACGACTGCAAATTGTCTAGTAGGGAAAATTCCATTCGCGCATATGCTTTTCATCCCGGGCTTATCCATGTACGTATCGGTATCTCGAAGAAGCGTCACAAGTATCTGGCGGCAACCATGTGCAGAAACCAACATTGTAGTTGCAGTGAAGTGGCCAAGCAAGAGCAGAACCCAGACAGAAAGCATTGTGGCACTAGCTGGTTGTGCCTCCGAGGTGTCAATGCTCTGATTTACGCTGTGCTGGCCGAATCCTTATATGGTGAGAAGCCGCCACGTGGCTAGAACAGCTTATTCCCCTTGATGCCCGCAGCTCGTCCCTCATCTTAGACCTTCAGCAAGAGCGCTAGGACTCCTGAATAATTTCGGGGTTGTTTCCAGTTGTGGTGAAATGAATTGCTCGCGACCAGAGTTCCTCAGATTGCAAATGGACACATGTATTTGTTTTCCCAGAGCTTGTGAAGCTGTGGTCGCTACACCACTTCCAAATCTTCTGAGAGATGCAATCATATTCTTCGTCTGTCAGAAGTCAGAAGAGAGCCCAGCTAGACGCCCTCGCACGTTTTCAACGCCCACGCTTCCAGTATCGCCAGTTATAGCTGTGGGACTTCCTGGCATCTAGAGTCCAGGAGCATGTTGGCAACAATTGGGCCCGCAAACAACAAATCCAGGGTAGGTTGTCTTTGTTACAATGAAATTGTGACTGAATTGGTGCTTCACCGAAATTGCATGTGATGTATCGTAAGTCACATTTTTTTATGGAGTCCTGCGCCTATGCAGCAAACAAGGCGAGTCACCACATGCAACAGGTGAAGCTAATCAGTTATAACTGATAGCTACTGACAATGACAGCTGCTGAGGGATCAGTGCGCAGACTGCGTATTGCGCCCTTTTGCACAGACCATCGCCCCGGATACTTGAGCTTCAGCATCCGACTCAGCTACAGCGACAGGTACAGATTGTGCAGTCTGGAGCTTTCAGGGGCAGCGGCCGGTCGAGGAACTGCAGATGGTGCAGTGTCGACTGCAAAAATGGCCTTTGCGTTTCGGAGTTGCGTTCGCAAATTTGGTGTTGATTCGCGCTATGCAAATACCCCTGTGAAGCAAACAAACCTTGAAAGTGATCTATCGCCACTCCCACCCATCTCAGTGCTACCACGTCCATCAGCTGCAACAGCAGCCTGTTGGCAGGGATATTTGTCGCGCCTCCAGTATAAATGCAATTCGCCAGCCTAGCCTTCTTGCAAACCAGCCAACGAAAAGCTTTTCACGGTGGCCTCCAAGCGACATCATCTGCACGACACAAGAGGGTAATGTATTGGGTATATGCTCTTCTTTTTCTTGGCAGATTGAAATCAACTCTTGTCTATGCTCACAATTGTCGTCAAGTTCTCTTGGTAGCCTATCAGCGACGGAGCCTTACTGGTCCCAGTACCACAACTGAGTCAATCCTCAACAATTGTATAATCGACCCTTTGTATACCTCAAACGCGACCCGTCAGAACGAAGTAGCCCAAGGGATCATATCCGCATTGCGAGGCATACAGCAAGATAAGTTGTATTGCCTCAATATCAGAGCTGTGTTTGATACACCCAAGCCTTGGTTTGATAATATCGACCAGAACTCTTTCCAAGACTATCACTTTCGGAACTTCCAGTACGACTACCCTGGAGAAAATCCTCAGTGCTTCGAGCTGATCTCTGTTGTGAGTCTGGAACGAGTGCACAAAAACCGTATTGGCGGGGAAAATGGTGGCCCTGTGATTGACTGCGACTGGACAGACATCAACAACCGAATTGGTAAGGCCATTGAAGCAGACCAGAAGCTCGGACCACAAAATTCGGAAGTCACCGAGGATGCTACAATTTTCGAAGATCATGAGGGCTGGCGAAAGATTAAAGGGACGACCAATTTCTTGGTGTTCAGGTTGAGCAAACCATCAAAGCATGGATTTCTCGATAACGATGTCGAATGCGTCCCTCCACCTTGAGGTTGGCCGGAAGCTGAGACGACGAGACGAACTTTTTCTTTTAAAAGCCATGCTATAGTTTTAATGATCAATCTTTTGCTTAGAAAGCCGAACGACTTCGCTCTTCTCATCGTACGACTAGCATTGCAGGCGTTCGGGGCAGTGCGCCAAGCACAAGTACTCGATTGACTTGCTATGGCGAGCAGGGGATGGGATGTCCGTACTGTGTCTTGGCGATTGTGCTCAGCAATGCCCCTGGAAACACGCGAAATATTGTCGACCTAACAGCAGGTAGCATGCCAGCCACTTGACACGTGTTCCGCGCTGCAGGGTCAGTGCTACCGGCTGGAGCTTCTCGGTGTCTCAATGGAGTCGTACAAAACTGCTGCAAGAGGACGTACGATTTGACGAGGATCGCAGTAAACCAATCCGTGGTCATGCAGCTTACTGTTGTCACAGGGGATTGATACAAATCACTCGAGTGTCTATATGTGTCCGTCACTTCAACAAAGTTGCAGCCGTTGGTATTGATTTCCCGAAGTGCGACGCATATTCAGGGCGTAGTCATCAAGCGGTGCCATAAGCCCTTGGCTGGTATGATCTACCGAGCTCTCCTACTGTGTCCCATGGGGACCAGCTTGTGGGTGTTTGATTTGTGTCGATTTCTTCTTGTTTTGAACGCGACAAAATAACGGCGCCAACAGTTCACACCCCATCTCCTGCGAAGCACCGCGCTCGAGCTGTCTGTTCAGTAGCCGGCGCACTAGGTTGAACGACTCATCGGCACATGTCTTATGATGCTGCCAGTGAACTGCTCGGTCTCATGCAAAATGGTCGTATGTTGTCTCTGCTCTGCTCACCACGCGCTCAGATGCTAACGTTTGCAGTATCAGATCAGCAGCTTGAGCATCTTGCTGCCATGAAGCAATGTATCAAGCGAGAAATCATCGAGGTTCGTTGGGCCCCTATTCCGCGAGCATTGACTAATTGCAACAGACGTCAGCCGTTCGGCCGCTCTTTCAAGCACTTACTTGGGGCTTGCCTGCTGCCAATACACAAATCAGTAGTCAGAGCTTGACACTAGCCCACGGCGCGCTTCGGAGACTCAATCTTCAAGATGGGAGCTTGCTTGGCCCGGTTTTACCGCTCGTTCTACCACTCTTCATCAACAAACTTGGAGATGCAAACGAAAAGGTCAGAGACTTGGCACGAGACTGTCTGGCAGTTGCATGGAAGTCGTGCGGCGCCGAGGTGGAGCGCGCAGTCAAAGAACTTGGCTACAGACACCAAAGCTGGCTCGTGAGGCGCAATTCAATACAATGGACGCTAAAGATGAGCAGAGATAAATCTACAGGCTTTGTGTCTCGGCCTTTCATTGGATTCCTGATTGCGTGTCTGGAAGACGGAAGAGAGGAAATACGAGAAAGTGCAAAGGACGCGATCGTTGAGCTCTGTGAGCCACTACCGCCGCACGCGCGTGCTGATCTCCGTCGGGAACTGTACATGCAGAAGGTCCGCAAGTCTATGGTCGACTTCATTCTCACTGCCTTGGACATACCGGACGGTCCAGATCTCTCGACAGGCAGAACCGTACAAGCTGAAGAGCCTCGTCCGAAACGATCATTACAACCGAGTTCACATTACGAAGGGTCTATTGCTGGCAGTATGGCTTCCACTTTCATTGGCAGTGTCCCTGGTTCTGAGCTTGAACCTGTCGAGCCGGCGTATATTGCGTCTGCGAGAGACCTCGAGCACGACTTGCAAGCCATGCTGCCATTTTTCGAAGGTCGTGAATCAGAAAAGAATTGGCTCAATCGTGAACGCAGTATTGGCAAGCTCAGATCCCTCTTGCGTGGCAATGCCAGCAAAGATCATCGAGTCGTTTTACTCGCGAACATTAAAAGCCTACTGGATGGCATCATCAAGGGCATGACAACGCTGCGTACAAGTCTATGCTTGGCATCTCTACAGCTCGTCAAGGACATCTGCATTATCTTGGGTCCAGCAGTGGACAACATGGTTGAGCAACTCCTGGTCACACTCGTGAAGCTCACTGGCCTGACAAAGAAAATTGCAGCACAGGCCGCCAATGTCACAGCCTGTGTCCTGCTAGCAAGCGTCTCGTATCATGCTCGTTTGTTACAGCAGATTCTCCAAGCGGCACAAGACAAAAATGTTGCGCCTCGACAGTACGCTGCACACTGGCTCAAAGTCTTGCTCGAAGCGCACCTCGAAGTCAAGTCGCAGATTGAGCACTCTGGCATGGACATCATTGACAAGATCCTGAAAAAGGGACTTGCTGATGCAAACCCTGCCGTCCGTGATGCGATGCGAGCCTCGTATTGGAGCTTTGCCGCTGTGTGGCCAGATAGAGCTGCCACCATGATGGCGTCACTGGATACAGGCACCAAGAAGCAACTCGAGCGAGCGAAACCCGGTTCAGGCGTGCCAGACTCTGTTGCAACGCAGAAGCCGTCAGACATCAGTAGACTATTGACACATTCACGCAATGCTTCTTCTACGACGGCGCGACCTGCCATTCATTCGGTGGCGTCACATGACCGTATGGCCAAGGCAGCTGCAGTACCGCCCATCACTGTGTCAAGTAACGAACCCAAAACCTTGCCTCAAGTCAAGGAGCAACGCCCAATCGGTCTCTCTTCTGGTCCTGTCAGGTCTGGGTTGGGCAATGCAGTGCGCGTCAATCCCAATCTGGCACCGCCTCGGAAAGCAGTCAGCAAGCCCGACGATGCATTGCGCTCCTCAACGCGATCCAATAGTTCAGCAACGCACACGAATGGAAGTAGTCTAATGAGCCATACTTCGCCATCAAAAAGGGAGCCGCCGCCGAGTGCAATGAAGAAGAAGCAGGTGACGATTGTTGAACAGCTTGAGAGCGAGAATTGGCGAACTCGTGTCGATGGTGTCATCACACTTGCCTGTCTCTTGGCCAACAAGGAACCGCCCAATTCGGATGGCACCAAGATTCTCCTGCCAAGTCACGAGACACTCGCTCCCATTCTACGCAAGCTGATGGCAGACCAGCAAGCTGAAGTGGTAGATCACTTGATGGCGCCCGAAGTCATCTTTGAGATTGCCAAGATCATTGATTGGGATGCCATCTTACCGCGCGTGCTGTATATGGCCGAAACAGATGACTCAGACCGCGGACATGATGTACAAAAAGACTGTCTCCCAGCGGTGAAGCGCATGTTCAATGACTACGAAGCTGTTCAGCACTGTCTTGAGACTCTCGCAGTGCTGAAAGTGTCTGGTCATTCTGTCAAAATGGCAAAACCAAACTTCCGCTTTACCCCAGTTCAGAAACGACCCATTATCAAGGCAGTGTTGTTGTGGCTTACAGAAGTCATTGAGCGGCATCTTGAAGCTGTTGAGAAGAGTGAGCCTGGCAATCAAGCCTTCTCTGAGCCTGTTGAGTACAAGTTGGTGATGAATCGGATCATGTCCATGATGACCAACGTGCAACCCACGTCAATGAATTATGGTCCCCTGGCAGCGTGTCTCAAGGCACTTCGAAAGGCAGATGAGGCGACCTTTGACAAGAACTTATCGACTTTCGAGCGGCCTGTCACCAATGCTCTGAAGCGTGCTTGGGGCGAAAAGGCCGTCGAGGAAGATGTGGGTGTAGAGGAGCCTGTCGCAGATGTTCAGCAAGTGCTTGGCAGCCATCCGTTGCTCGTGGCTGATACAATGGAGAAGCGATCTGTGTCTGGCGGAACGGTGACGGACGGGCCACTGACTCCGGAGAAGGCTACAACGACCACAGATCATGTTGGGTTTGTTGCTGAGAGTCCGCAATTTGATAGACTGCACACGGATCAGTTGCTACCACCAAAAACGCCAGCGAATTTCAGGAACGCAGTCGCTTTGCTGGAAGACTCGCCCGTCTCCACCAACGGCAATGCGTCGACGTCTGTCTCGCCTGTGCAGGATAAGAGCAGGAAGAAGTTTCATGGTCAAGATCGATGGTACAGATTGCAGATGCGTCAACATGTATCTGGCACACCTCTTCCTGCTGGCTATCAAGCAAAGAAGGATCTGCTTGCCGAGCTCATTGGCAAGCTGCCAAGTGGAGCTCTAGATGTATCAGAGTTTCGCAAGTTTGGAAAGCTTGTCAAGGAGGATGTGGATAAAAACAACACGGATGGCGCGGGGCTCACGCCGGATCTCTGGGATGCAGGGAGTGGCTTTGATGTGCTCATCAAAGGCATCATTGCAGCACTGCAAAGCGACTCGCTCGAAGCACACTACAAGACACAGACCATCACACTCCTTCGATCACTCCTACGTGCACAACCACGGTACTTTTCGGGGCATGAAGATGAGACTGTGGTGGCTCTGCTCAGTTTGGCCAGTGATGCAGTGACAAATAGGATTCTCGCTGCTGGCGTGGAGGAAGCACTCACTGAAATCACGGATGATGTCGAAGCCGTGGCAGGCACGGAGACCGTCTTGCAGTTCCTCTTCTCTTACATCGAGCGAGACGAAGCGGCGTGGCACGCAACACGTATCCCCTCATTACAAGTCAGTCTTGTGTGCCTAAGCCGGCTGATTGCTCAGCTCACGCGGGATACCTTCGCAGTCTTTGCCAAGGCAACGGCAAAGCTCGTCACCAAGGCCTTCAGCGATAAATTTGAGGCACCGGATGTTGAGGTGGCAGAGATTCGTCGTCGCACAGTCAATGTTTGCTTGTCGATACACACAGTCGTTGGGGATACGCGACAGACGCTTGCTTTGTTGCATGCATTGAAGCCGTCGCATCAGAATTTGTTGACTTACTATTTCGCCAACAAGGAACGGGATGGAAACCAGGTTTGAATTTAAACAAGGGCGTCATAGTCGACAGGTGTGCTTGTAGAAGTGTTTCTGCATGGGAGCTGTGTCTAACTATGCTCTTGCAATGACGGATTCTCCTTGAGCGCTCTCGACCACTGTGCCTTGTTAGCTTCGGTGACATGGTACATCATTCGTACGAGCATAGACGGGATCCAACGAGTCGGTTGCTTATCGCGCGTTTCGATTTCTGCACTGACAGACCAGACAAAGGCTGTCGCTGCCACGATACCTGTAGCAACAACGGCTGTATTGGCTTTCCAGTTTTGTGGGCGCGACCAGAATCCACCTGCACGCGTTTGTGTCAGTTTTGTAGGGAGCAATGAGGGGGGGTGAGTGTACCTGTCGGCGACCAGATGTGCTTGTTGTACGGATAGTGACCGCCTCCGCCCATGATTGAAGGAGTGAAGCTTTGTCGGGTTTCGTCTTGACTCTTGCGCTTGTCGTCGTCGTCTCGGTCGCTGGGGTTAGTGGAGCAGCAGCACAAAGCATCGCTACAGTTTTCTGCAGTCTTGTCCCTCACACGCAATGCTCTCAACGCTGCATGCACGGCTGGGCCTCTCCCAAGCCTTCACACTCGATACCCTTGCCCGGTGTCTGACCTGCAAAACACCGCAAGCGACAAGCAAGAACAACCGGCCCCTTGCACTGCTCGGTCAATCACTTCTACAGCATCACATCTCACGGCATATTCTGCGTAAACACCCGAGACTCCCGCAGGCTGTAGTGCGTGCAACGGAAAGAAGCTATATTGGCTCGCACAGCCTTGCACCACTGAGTCAGGGATGGGGTGTGGAGGTTGGATCTCCTACTGAACCACAGAGTCAAGGGAAATTGGTCTTTGCGCGCCATGCGGAGGATAAGAACATGGCTGGTATCTATACGTCGGATGCCCATACTGCTGTTGTCCGGGCCATTATTGGTGGCATTGCATTACACGACGGTGAGGAAGCTGCCCGCGCGTTCATCCAGAAACATATCCTCTCGCGCAATCTATCCATTGAGCAGACATTCAAGCTGACAGAGCCGCAGCGTAGTCTGAGCCTGCTGTGTGAGCGCGAAGGCTTGCCGGCGCCCATCAACCGATTGATTGCAGAGACGGGAAGAATGACAAATTCACCTGTGTTTGTGGTTGGTGTGTATTCCGGGTCAGACAAGCTCGGCGAAGGTCAAGGAGCAAGCTTGAGGGAAGCAGAGTACTTGGTACGTCCACTTATCGCTTGAGAAAGGAAGAAGACTAACATACAGGCACAAACCGCAGCGCTCAAGGGATGGATGATGTTTGAGGATCCTCGGCACGCCGACGACGCGAGTGTCTTGATTGACTCGGGTGACATGTTCGCATAGCATAGACATCGCCATAGCCAGTATAAGTCTTCCTCCTCAATCTCGCTGCCTCTGTGGCGACATACAAAATTTTCGCTGCTATCAACCATCTCACAAACCGACACATCCATTCCCGCTCTCCTGCCAAGTGCTATGGCTCCTATGGATCAAAAGCTGCTAGAAGAACTAGTCGGATTCCTACATGACAAGAATCCACAAGTCCGTGCTGTCGCTGCGTAAGCTATTTGCTGAACCTGACCAAGCTCACCGATTCTGTTAGACAAGAGCTGGTGCCATATTCGTCAAATAAGAACAACTTGACACATATCTTCAAGGCCAACAACTTTCGTGCCATTACAGATCTGCGCATCCTCGTGCTAGATGAGCCGGTGGGTATCTACTCACTCAGGCAATTGGCTGATTGACAGAAAACGGCACACGACTCATTAACGTGTCTCATCAACCTCAGTCAAGATTTGCTCATTCGCGCCAAACTAACGGATGATCTGTTCTTCAATCAACTATTAGCCATCATCGTGGTATGACTTTATCAACTTGGCAAGCACTACTGACCCTTCAGAGCAAAGACCATGGATTGGCTGATTTGGCGTGTATGCTCCTCTCAAACTTGGCAAAAGGAGACCAGATCAAGTCCCTCTTGACACTCAAGCGCAAATCACTTGGAGACATTTCACAATCTACCGAAGCCATGAACCAGCTTATGGATTGTTTTGTCCAGGGTGCTGAAAAGAAGCTCAACCCGTACGCCAACTTTGACTTTCTTGCAAACTTGTTTTCCGACTTGACACGTTTCGAGGAGGGTCGTATATTCTTCCTTCAAAAGCAAGAATACGACGATACCGTACCGCTCAGTAAACTTGTTGTCTTTACAGAAGTCGAGTCGCATGTTCGCAGAACGGGTGTTGCCTCTGTCATCAAGAATTGTTGCTTCGCCGTTAAGAATCATCCTCAAATCTTGGATGAAGCAGGCATCAACATCTTGCCCTACATCCTTGCGCCCTTGTGTGGACCGGATGAGTACTCGGAAGAGGAGAATGAAGGTATGTTTGATGAACTGCAATTACTACCGGAAGACAAGAAACGCGAATCGGATCCATTTGTTGTGACTATTCACTTGGATACGCTGTTGCTCCTGTGCTCGACGCGGGAAGCAAGAGATCATTTGCGGAAGCGCCAAGTGTATCCCATCATACGGCAGCTGCATCTTGCATTGCCGAATGAGGAGGAAGTGTCTGAGTGCTGCGAGAAGCTGGCAAACATGCTCATGCGTGATGAAGAAGGTGAGGAAAGCAACTCGATACCACCGCAAACAGTTGCAGCGCTTGAAGAAGAAGATGAAGAGATGCTCATTCAAGAGCTTTGAGAAGAAGTCACAAGAGTTTAATGATGGAAATAAAGTGTCGCCTATACAACGGTCGCTGATGCAAGTTGAGCTGCTGCAAAATGGTCTAGATGCCAAAGGATGTAGTTGAAACATGTGTGGCAGTCGTTGAGGCTGTCACAGAGGTGTGCTTATGTGTGTGAAGGTGAAGAATCGAGACGGCCGATTATTCGAGGTCTTCCTTCTGCAGAGGTGTGCAAGTGCAGAGCGCCATATCACCATGCGCGTCATTCAGTCGGCCCACCGTTGGCCAAAACTTGTTCTTCCACAAATACGGCAATGGGAACGCCGCACGCTGCGCAGTATACGGACGTGTCCATTCGCCTTGCGTGAAACAATCCTTCATCGGGTGTGGTGCGTTCTTGAGGAGATTATTATCCTGTGGTTGCGACCCATTCTCAATCTCTGCAATCTCCTTGCGAATCTCAATCATGGCATCACAGAAGCGATCCATTTCTGCAATACTCTCAGATTCCGTTGGTTCAATCATGAGACCTGTTGAGACGGGCCATGACATGGTCGGTGCATGGAATCCATAATCTTGTAGACGTTTTGCAATATCAATCACTTCGATTCCAGCAGATGCCTTGAGATCTTTTGTATCCAGGATGAACTCATGCGCACAGTGGCCATTCGTGTTGGTATACAACAATTTGTAGTGTGGTGCGAGTTTCTTGGCCATGTAGTTGGCATTGAGGAGTGCCATGCGTGTTGCGTGTGTCAGACCCTCAGCACCAAGCATCTTGATGTATGCCCATGTGATTGGCAAAATGGATGCTGAACCCCAGGGAGCAGCAGCGACGGGTGAAATGGCATGTTCGCCACCTGTCGCAATGACCGGGTGACCTGGTAGAAACGGTGCGAGATGCTTCTTGACGCCAACAGGTCCCACGCCTGGACCACCACCGCCGTGTGGGATACAGAAAGTCTTGTGCAGGTTGAGGTGACAGACATCAGCACCAATCTCACCGGGTGAGCAGAGTCCCACCTGAGCATTCATGTTAGCGCCATCCATGTAGACTTGTCCACCATGCTTGTGAATCACATCAATCGCAGCCTTGACCTGTGGTTCAAACACACCAAACGTAGAGGGATACGTGACCATAAAGGCAGCCAAGTTCTTGGCATACTTGACAGCTTTCGCCTCCAAATCAGCCATGTCCAAATCACCTTTTGCATCACAACGAATAGCAACGACTTTCATACCAGCCATGGTCGCGCTTGCTGGATTGGTTCCGTGTGCACTGAGTGGAATCAAGCAGATATTACGCTCCTTGTCACCATTCGCTTCATGATACGCCTTGATGAGTCGAAGACCGGTGAACTCGCCATTCGCACCAGAATTGGGCTGTAATGTGACAGCATCGAAGCCTGTAATATCGGCCAAATCAGCCTCAAGCTCATCCAACATGTGTCGGTAGCCTTGTGTCTGCTCTGGTGGTGCAAAGGGATGGATACTGTTGAACTCTGGCCAAGAGATGGGAATCATTTCTGTGGTGGCATTCAGCTTCATGGTGCATGAACCAAGCGCAATCATAGAGTGTGTCAATGATAAGTCCTTGTTTTGCAATTCATGAATGTATCGCAACATTTCCGTCTCGCTACGATGAGCCGTGAATGCTTCATGCTGCAAGAACGTGGTTGTTCGCTTTGCAAAGGCAGGCATTGCAACGGGTGAGTCTGAGGAGATGCCCAGTAATTTGGCGAGTGCCTGTGGTGTTGCCTTGGAGCCAAAGACGCTGAGCAAGTCAACGAGATCCGACTCATTCACAGTCTCATCAAGCGATACAGCAACACGGTCGCCGTCAAGCACACGCAAGTTAATCTCCATAGACTTGGCCTTTGCAATGATAGCAGCTTGATCCCCAACTTGAACGGTCAAGGTATCGAAATACGTCTCGTTGACAACCTTGTGACCCGCTTGCTTGATGCCTGCCGCCAAGATGGCAGTCAAACTCGAGACACGCTCCGCAATCTTGCGTAGACCGTCTGGACCATGGAAACACGCATACATGGCAGCGATATTGGCCAATAGTGCTTGTGCCGTACAAATATTGGAGGTTGCCTTTTCTCGACGAATATGCTGTTCACGCGTTTGCAACGCAAGTCTGAACGCAGGATCCCCGTTTTTATCAATGGACAGACCAACAACGCGCCCTGGAATTCGTCGTTTTTGAGCATCTGAGCACGCAAAGAAGGCGGCGTGCGGACCACCAAAGCCAAGGGGCACACCGAAGCGTTGGGAATTGCCAACAACGATATCCGCTCCCCACTCACCTGGTGCTTTGAGACGTGTCAGGGCGAGCAAGTCTGTTGCAACCACCATCTGAGCACCCAATCCGTGTACGTAATCAGTGAATTCTGCATAGTCGTTGATGGATCCATCTGTTGCTGGGTACTGCACGAGCACGCCAAATAAGTCGCCCTTCATTGGTTCGAGGCTTGCCTCTGATGCAGTCCCTACAACAACATTGATCTCAAAACCAGACGCGCGAGACTGAATGCATGCGATCGTTTGTGGGTGACACAGCGCATCGACAAAGAATGTCTTCCTCTTCTGTCGCGCTGCACCGTACGCCATAACCATACCTTCTGCTGCTGCAGTGCCTTCATCCAGCAGACTAGCATTGGTCATGGGCAGTCTCGTCAAATCCGCCACCATTGTTTGGAAATTGAAGAGAGACTGTAGCCGGCCCTGTGAGATTTCAGGCTGGTAGGGGGTATAGGAGGTATACCAAACGGGGTTCTCCAGGACATTACGCAAGACGACCGTCGGTGTGTGTGTGTTGTAGTAACCCTGGCCAATGTATGTGCGGTAGACTTTGTTTTTTGAAGCGATGCCCTTGAGACGCTTGAGCAAGTCGACCTCTGACATGGGACTCTCCGGGATATGCAGGGATCGCTTTGCCAGGATATCAGCCGGGATGGTGGCTTCCACGAAACTCTGGAAAGTGCCATGTCCGACTACTTTGAGAAGTTTTGCCTGTTCATGGGGTTGAGGGCCTATGTGGCGACTAGAGAAGCCGTTGCTGGTATCGAATAGCTGGGAGGATGCATAGGCCCTGAGTGGCGCGTTGAGGCGTAGCGCTGGTTGGGTGAGCCTGGTGGTGCTGGCGATGGCCCGGGAGAGCATGACTGGGGCTGATGGGTTGGCGCAGTGTCTGATGGCGTCTGAGGTGTCTTTATGCGATGCAGATAGAGAGACAGAGGTGCGGATGGGGGGTGTGTGGTGTGTTGCGACCTTGTTATCTTTTTCTCGTGTCGGGAAGTAGACCACGGAGCAGCAGGAACAGGGACGAGCACAGGCCACAACCTCACACAGCTCACCAGACACTCTCACTTGCACCAGCATGGGCAACGCAGTCTCATCCCAGGACACGGCCAACACCACACCAGCCAACAGGCGCAAGCACGACGGCACAGCACCGCCCTCCACTCCCCCATCCTCCCTCAGAAAGCGCACGTCCCTCTCCCGCAAGACCATCCTCTCTCCTGCACCAAGCCCCATCCACACCATCGCACGCAAGGGCAGTGCCGACACAAGCTCAACCATAGACCCACAGCACGATCGCCTCGATTTACTGGACGAGTCGGGGTCCTTTGTGCCTCAACCAGGCTCGCGTCGTGCTAGTCTCTTACCGGCGCATGAGCAGCTAGAGTCGGACGAGGCCACTGCTCCTACCCGCGCACAGGGTGATGCAGATGAAGAGAAGGTACCGGTGGTGGTGACATGGCGGGGCAAGGCGAAACAAGTCTTCATCACAGGTTCATTCACCTCGTGGCGGCGCAAGATTGCCTTGTCGCAAAAGGAAGAGGGTGACTTGTTTTCCACAACACTGCATCTAGCGCTTGGCACGCATCGTCTCATGTTCAATGTCGATGGTGAGTGGAAAACTGATGATGATGGGTTGCCCACTGCGACCGACTCCTCTGGCAATTTCGTCAACTACATTGAAGTCGTTGCTGAAGACTTGAGCTTGACACGGGAACAGCCCATCGAGGCATCAGGCGAGACAACCGCTGCAACGGCACAAAAATGGACAACGACGATTCCAGCGTGTATGAATGCATCAGATGAGCTCACACGGACGCCCACACTGCAACCGCCAGCACTCCCACCACACTTGGAAAAAGTGATTCTCAATACATCGAATGAGAAGAAGGATGATCATTCAGTGTTGCCACAACCCAATCACGTCATGCTCAATCATCTCGCTGCTTCAAGTATACGCACGGGTGTCTTGGCAGTGAGCGCCACAACACGCTATAGACGCAAGTATGTCACAACCATCTTGTATCGCTCTAGCTAGCGCAGAGGGTGCTTTGCTATGCATGACTTTACGAACGCATGTATCTTGTATCATATGTCAATACTCTGTTACCAATAAAGAGCCTGCGTCCATCTCGCAGTCATTCAGATGTCGTTAGAGGCGCTGCCGCTTGGCATCCTCTTCAGAATCATCCTCGACCGTTCTCTTGAAACGCCAGTCATTGACTTTGCCAAGAGCCTTTTGCAAGATTTGCTTTTCCCGCAGACGCACAAGGACAATGTTGCGCATATTGCCACGAATGCCAGACTCGAGCATCGCTTCATCCTCACGCGCGGTTGTTGGAAACATCGCCAGCCTCGCCTCAAGAATCTGTCGAACCTGGCCTTGCAGACCTGGGTTCCTTCTTCCCCTGGACAATGCATCGTGTTCCTGCAATGCAGTAAACTCAATTGTCGGCAATGCCAACATCTCCACAAAGACAAGGAACTCTTGAGGCACATTCCCCGCTGCATCCACTTCAAAGACATCATCCATCTCTTGCTGTAAGAGATACTCTATCCTTCTTTCCTGTTCCTCCGCTGTCAAGTGTGTCGCGAGGCGTGCAATTAAATCGCCACCAACCTCTGCCGTGTCTTCGGGATTTTCGCCTTCCTCGACATACCCGTATCGACGGAGCAGATCCGCTGCTGGTAAATGCCCGTAGGTGTTGTATATTTGTTGTCCAGAGGCAATATCCTGATTCGCAACCATAGTCAATGTATCGTTGCCGAGCTCGAGGTAGGCGTTGTGATGACGGGTATCTGCATTCAGCATGTCTGCTAGTGGACACAGCACTTTCTCCGTCTCTTCATCGGCATCACTGTCAAAGGGATCATCCTCATGTGTCATTGGCTCTGGATCCGCAAGATCAAATGCATAGCTCATGATGCATGATCCCCAACGATGAAAATCCTCAAGTGTGCAGAGCTCCCTATTGAAGTGCTCTTTGTGCTGTTGTAGGAACGGCAAGACCTTGTCATGATAGAGCGTATTGGCGTCGTCCTTGCCGATTCTCGCAAGCATAGAACATCCCTGAAGTTGCGCTAACTCCGCCTCTGTATACCACATCGGCGTCGTGAAGCGTGTTGCAGTTGGGAGGAGGTCGAGGTAGGCTCCCCACCGCGACTTGCCAGTACTAGCCAGGGAGTGTTCATAGAAGAGTGTCAAGATCAGCTGAAGCCAGACATCCTTCTCAAAGTCAATAGCAACTTTAGGACATCGTTCAAGGAGCGAAGAGTTGGCTGATGAGAGGACGACTGCTTTGGGAATGCAGAAAAGTTCTTCGCCTGCTTTTATGGGGGCTAGTGCATAAACGCCGCGACCTTGTCCAGATGCGGTATAATCATAGAGCTGAATAGATTTTGAGATATGGACGCCTGATTGTGAAGAAAGCCAGGAGATGAAGGCCTCGTCTACACTCATGTGAGGTGTGTTAGAAGTTCTCGCTGCAGTGGAGACGTTTGTAGCTGCAGGGTCTCGAGATGGTATTGAAGCACTACTCAGCTATAGCATCTTGCTCATGTACGGTCCATCGAGGTAGTATCCAAGCTTCTCATAGTACTTGCGCACACCCACGCCCGAAATCACAGACAACTTCTTCGTTCTGTGCTCCTCCCTCGCAATTCTCTCGGCTTCAGCCATCAACAACGCACCGAATCCTTGATGTTGGAATTTAGTTGGATCACGACTTTTGACCGGCACGACACTACCATAGACGTGCAGCTCACGCACAACAGAACTCGGTTGAGCCGTTAATTCTGGACGATAGGTCTTTTCCGAACACTTGCGCAGTCTGAGTAATCCAACGAGGATATCCTGTTTTGGATCTTCATACGACAGGAACGTCTCCCAGCCGCCATTTGCTGTATAATCTCGACGAATGAGCTCCACTTGATCAGGTCGGACTTTGTGATGTACTTCTTGAATACCCACTTCACGCGTCCGTACATCTCTGCATTGGAAACCAAAATCACGCATACGCTGTAGTGCGAGTTCACGCAAATTACCATTCTCAACACCAGAAGACACAAGTGGCATTGGGATATCTCGCTGGACACGATAGATCCTCGTCCATGGCGGTACCAGAGCCATGATGCGTGCAACAAGATCCACGAGAACATTGGGAGTGTAATTCTTGTAACGACCAGTTCGCCACAATTCATACAGACCTGTGCCACGAATGACAAGAGTCGGATAAAGTTTCAGTCCATCCGTCCTAAAAGCAGGACTCTCAAAGTACTCCATAAATTGGAACAAATCTCGCTCAAGTCCAACATTGGGCAAGTCCGGCATCATATGCGAAACAACCTTGTACCCAGCATCTTTTGAGATTTGAAAAGTCTCACACACAGCCTTGACGGTGTGTCCACGGTTGGTGTCGCGTGCAACATCCTCATACACTGACTGAACGCCAATCTCCAGTCGTGTGCAGCCATATCGAAGCATGCTCGATAAATGTTGCTCGAGACAATAATCCGGTCTTGTTTCGATCGTGATGCCGACGCACTTTGTCAAGCTTTGCGCAGAGAGGGCCACGGCCTCGTCCACGTCGTTCGTGGAATGACCGGAAAGGGCATTGTGCAGATTGGCAATGAATTGGTCCCTGTACGTCTCTGATAGACTCATAAAAGTACCGCCCATGATGATATACTCCACCTTGTCAACTGTATGACCAAGCCCTCGAAGTTGTTCCACACGACCCCTGGCCTGCTCATACGGGTCGTAGCGCGCACGAATCGCCCGCATACTCGTCGGTTCATAGCCAGTGTAGGATTGCGTCGAGTATTCAAAGTCAGAGTCCGGTCCACCAGGACAGTATACACAAATATTACCCGTCATGGCGATATGTGGACAGCGATGCGGTTTGCACATCACAGCCACAACAGCAATACCAGACGCCGTCCGTACCGGTTTCGCTTTAAGTCGCGGCACCAGATATTTTCTGTGCTGATCAGGGATCGCAGCAATGATATCCATAAGACGCGGCTGCGACGACAGCTTGTACTTCTTTGAAGCACGGCCTTTGATGCCATTGAGGTTTACGCTTTCAATTTTACCGTTTTCGTAGGATTTAATGAGTTCTTGTGCGATTTCACTACAGGCCTTGACCATGCGCTCGTTATGCGTCGCCTGAGGAGCGACCATGGCGCTTTGCTATGTTTTCGTGCTGGCTAGTTGGTTGTGATGGGATTGAGCTCTAAAAAAAGCTACGTCGTGCTCAGCTCAACTAGTTCTACTCTCCCCCATAATAAGAGGGAAGCGAGACAGAGAATCCAGCCACACAAGGGTGCTCAGACTCTCCACGCCGGACAACGCATAGTGCCATAAGGCTATTTGCTGGTCATAGAAGACACAGCTAGTGCTGCTTTGATAGACTACTTTGTGCTGCCTGTCGTCGCATTTCCTCACACGCCTCTGCAAGTCGATCCAAGGCCAGACCAAGCAGCTTCGAAATCAAGTACTCAACAGCTGCATGCTGCGATTCTTGCGCACGCTCATCCATCAAGCTTCCCATACCATGAACTACTTGCGCTCTCTCTTCAATGCTCAACCAGTCAAACATCGCTTCTACACACAATGTCGCTACGAATTCGAGCTCCAACGCATCATTGGCCTAACGAGTGTCAAAAACGTCCCCTTGATCCTCAACTTTAGCATCGGGAATTACTGCAATACCTGCACAGAGTCCTCACCCGTCATTACAAAACTCATTGAGGAACTTGAAGAACGCTTAGATTATGCTGAAGTCAAGGCAGATGAGCAAGATTTCAGAGATTACCTCCTACGGTACGGCGTCAAGCATTACCCGACCCTTGTTGCCATTCGTCGGGAATTCCAAGAGGACAGTCTGCCTATTCGTAGGGACATGCGTAGGTTCTCCCCTTTCTGTGGTCTAGCTAACAGTGCAGCGCACGAGGAAGTCCGTGCTTGGCTTGAACGGGTAGCAGCGCGAGGCGCACAAGACAGGCAGTGATGCTTCTTAGGTCTTTAAATCAATTCTTCTTTCGTCATACGTAACTTCAAAAATCTCCATTACTGCCGCCATCCTCATGAGACCTGCCTTCTCCGTTTCCGATCTTCCGTCTCTGTATCCGTATTCAACAAGGACTGCAAACTCCTTCCACGACTCGGCATCGTTGGGCGTGCAAAAGCAGAACCAAAACCGTCTCGTGGATCCCGTCCATCCCGAGATGTATCACTCATGGGTGGTGTTGGAATCGGTGGCAGCTGCGTTGCATGCCATCGTGGTGATTTCGCTTCATGGGTGCCAATCACCGGTGAACGGAAATAAGGCGTGCCATGACCTGATTTTTGCTGCTGTCGAGCTTGTGGCAAGGGAGGCGAGCGGAAGTACGAGTCATGTTCCTGGCCAAGTTGAGGTGAGTACATGTCCCTATGTGGGCTCATGATGGGTACAGAAGAGCTCGCCGGACTGTCTGGCCCACCCGATTGCCATTGCGGACCAGGTGATGCCAAGGCGATGGCATGAGTGTAGGCTCTGTTTGGGAACTGTGCATGATTTAACTGATTTGACATGTTGTGAAGTTCTTGCTGTAGCCCATTCAGATGAGCAGGCGAGCATTGCCCAGACCCTAGCATCTGCAGCATACCACCAAGAACATTCTGATACGAGCGCAACGTTGAAAAGATGGCTGTATTCTGATCCATCAGCATCCGTTGGCTCGCTTCGATAGAAGCAATGCTGTGTTGCGTATTGTCTTGATGATGGTCGTTATACATTGGATGATGCCGCCGGTAGTCATTTGGTTGAGGAGAAAACATTTCTCTGGGCGAGGCTGACCCATTGGACGGTAGGGACAATGTCGTCGGTTTGGAAGCCTTGCGCTTGATGCCAGCAAGCATGTCATAGCAGCCACGACGGAAGAAGGTGTGCTTAAACTCCCAAGCTGTAGACTCTGTTGCACCCTTGTTGCCATTCGCGGTGTGAAACACATCGTTGACCTTGTGGAACTGGTACACTGAGTGGTTAGCTGGATGACTCGGTATGTGAGGAGCACCGACTGTTTAGCTGGCGAACGAACGATTGCCAGTTGTTGTGCTTGAAGTAATTGTGCAAGCACTTGGAGAATTCCACGCTGCTCGTTAGCATAAAGACCAGCATAGCAGACTGACTTACGGGCTCGTCACGATAAAACTCAGGCCACTCTCCGTCCAACGCAACTCCGTAATGGCAGGGTCTTCTACCATGGAGTAGAGCTTTGACACAAATGCCGCCTGCGTCTTACCAGTTGTTGAGCCTGACTCTCCCTCTGCACCCTCCACTACTTCTGTCTCCAAGGGCGGCGACACGAGCGGTGAGCTCATGTTGGAGTCTGTCTGATGAGCTGTTGCGGCTGATGGTTGTTCAGCTGCAGCGGAAGTGCTGTCCCGATACTCTCCTTCTGACTGCATGGTGCTGATTCAGGAGAAGCTTAATCGAAGTTGCGAGTGATTCAGTTCAGACCGTCTTATTGCTTGTCCCTGGTTGTGATATCGCTTGAAGCTGCGCAAATGGTGCGACACGACCGAATGCCCGCGGTTATATTAGTAGCTTAGGCTTGCACAAACAAGGGTCGCACCAGAGCTGTAATGAGCCTCGCACTTGTTCACAGTATGCAGTACACGCAGGGTAACTAACAGCTTGGAAAGTGTATGAGTGCGCCGGGCAGGGATGGCCTGGGTCTTTATCGATGACACCTGGATGTCTTGAGAAGGAATGCCAGAGCGGCCAAGTGTTCATCTAGATCTAGTGAGGCCTTCCAAATTTCGCGCAGACGCAATCCGGGCCAGCCTTCCTTCGCTAGAACGAGCTTCCGTGAATTTCGTCTGACACGGAGTCGCACCTGAACGAGCGAATCTAGGCCTGGCGCGCTCCCGGACCATTGCCTAAGATCCGTTGAGCTTCCATGAAGGAGAGGATGACTTCGACATGATGCGATGCGCTGCACAGGACAGACGACAGCCAGCTGCAGAATGCAGTCAGTCTGAGAGGGAACTCATGTGCATCTGAGTGTCCGAGCTTAGTTTCTCCAGCGCGTGCTATACTGCCACTGTGCAAATGCAGACGTACTTGCAAAGTTGCAATTCTCATTCTCGCTTGCCGGCAGGTCCGCTTGACCAGGCTGCTCAAAACAGTCTCATATGCATGTCTCTGCTGCTGTTCTAGGGCGTCAGAACATCTGCAAATTCTGCACTCGACTATCACGAGTTGCCCAGTGTTCACCTATCAGCTATCCTTTCCATGAGGCCCTCAATGCTCATCAAGTCCCTGGTATACAGTAATCAGTCGCTATAGATGGGCGGGCGCCCCGCCTCTGGGGGCAAATTCCGGCCCGTTTTGGATGTTCGGCTCGATGATTTCCAAGTGACAGGTTCGATCTAAGCGAGCATCCCACCATGGCAACTCATACTCGCAAAAGGACACAACTCCACACGAGACGGACGACCCGGCCGATACTGCATCAGAATACATGTAGATAATGTAGAGCTAGCGTGCATGTTGAGACGACGTCGCAGGACCGAGCTGCTATCAATTTGTTTTTGACGAATGATATGGCTCACCTATAGCTAACGAGGCTCAAACAGACATACATCAGCAATCAAGACAGCAGGTCACATGGTCTACTTCGAGCATCTAGCTACAGATTCTGCTACAAGTGCTTGCAAACTAGCACTGACGAGAACAAGAGTTTCATCTCGAAGCTACAGTCATTCGAAGCTTTGACATGAACAGCGGAGCCTCTGCTGCACTGAAGAACAGCTTCTTCCGAGCGCCTTATTATGCGCAATATGCAGCGCATCTTGGTCGCTCCTTGTGTCGACATCCAGCTCCTTTAGATCTCTAGATTTACTACCACCATCAATATACGATTCCGGCGCTCACCTCTTACCGACGATTGATCTCTCACGTGCACCACAGCGAGCAAGGTCCTGTATGTGTCCCCGATACTGGTATTGTTGATCATGCGATTGTTGCGAGGCGCAAATCCAAGCTTTACCGCTGTGTAGTCTTCTCCTTTACTATCTCCTTGATACAGGGTCCAAACCGGCCTTGCAGGTGGGCAGGACTCGACTCAGTCAGATCGTGTCCTTGCGAACAACTTGTCAGCTACGACTGCACTCCTCTCGGGCTTCTACTTCAACTGCAGCTGCAGCAGGCCAGGCACAGTCTCAGTCACTGCCTGCTATCACCGTACCATTGCGATAACAGTCATTCATTGGGAACACGGCTGTCGAGATTTCACATTCTATGGTTGGGAGTTAATTCAGCTCAAGGACGAGGACGGCGAAGAAGTCGTCACGAATCAGTTGGCAACCTCAGATCCGCCTGCAGCCGAGGGTGAATACTGTATAGCCAATGACATGTGCATTCCGTGCATCTCAAGCCACACATCTTGCGCGACACATTCGCCCGGCATCAAGCGAACACTCTTTCCAGTCCCTTGGCGAACTGCTGCTGGCAGCTGCAGCTGTAAACTTCTGCTTCGAGTCTAGCGTTTATCAGGGCATAGCTTGAAATTCTCCATATTCTGTCTCCTCGCTCATGCAACGAATAATTTGTCCGATATATGTACAGACCGCCATCATCTTCAAATCTGTTGGAAATAGATATGTCTGGGCAATAAGATCAGCTGCAATCCATCTAAAAGAAAAGGACATCAAATCGGATGAGGGATTTTCAATCGCAACCATTCGTGACAGCTATAGCAGCAGCCTGTAATTCATATGGTTTGCCCGTATGGTGTCGAACCGAATTTCATGAAGCGCGCAGTGAGGACGTAACAGGCGTGTAATGACTGGGCGGAGAGGTGACTAGGCAGAGCAGGGCGAGTCCACGTCGAAGACACTAGACAACAGAATAGGTAGATGGAGATGATCCTACCAAAGTACAAAGTTGGTGAATGAAGAACAAGGC